>JAYESA010000002.1:89072470-89428621 GCA_036927795.1 Iris macrosiphon | reverse complement strand
ATATGATATATATATGTGTGTCATTGTGTGTGTGTGTGCAATAGGGGAATGAAGCTCGATAGCAGTAGTATTTCTGAATGCAACAGCGCCAGCAGCAGCTTGCCAAAGCAGCTTGCCGAAGCAGCTTGCCTCAACGGCAGCAGCAGCTTCCAGCAGTAGCAGCAGCAGCGGCTTATAGAAGCAGCTGCAGTAGTAGCAGCAGCTTGCAACAGAAGCAGCAGCAGCAGCAGTAGCTTCCCCGCAGCAGCTGCAGCGACTTATAGAAGCAGGTGTAGTAGCAGCAGCAGCCGCAGCTTCCACCAGCAGCAGCAGCTTTCAGCAGCAGTAGCCGCAGCTTGCAGAAGCAGTTGCAGTAGCAGCTGCATTTCCGAGAAGCAGTATCAGTAAGGAAGATCATTTGGTAAGTGTTAGGATATAGCTAGATATTTAGTAAGTTAAATATTGTTAGCTAATAGTTATTGCTAGTTAATTAGCTAGTAGTTAGTTAGTATCTACCTCTTATGGATATCTCTAAGTTATATATATATATATATATTTATATATATGTATGTGTGTATATATGTATATATGTCTATGTATTAGTTATATTGATAACATGAGAGTTAGTACTTAAATTCATATGGGTAAATACTAGTAGTTGATAATAGAGTATACTAGAAATTATATTGGGATGTTAGTTATATACTAGATATCACGTTTACCTTGAGATACCAAGGTAAATGCCAAGGTATTGAGGATACACAAGGTATTTGGGTTTGGGTACCAAGATGAGTGTTTAGTGGTACGATACCGAGTTGGTTCAAAACCAAGGTATCCATTTAGTATTTAAGATTAGGATTAGTATATATATTATTGATTGAATATGCGTATGTAATATTTTATATCTCTTGTTTGAGTATCCTGAGATACGGTATCTTAGTATCCTATATTTAGCTTGTATGACCTAGTTTCATAGTTTACGAACCCAATATCATTGAGATAGACTCATGCAACCTAGAAATAGGTAGTTTGACCAAGTTTGATCGGTTTGACTTAGAGTTGACCTAGTTTGACTATTTTGACTTAAAAATGGCTCTTTGACCTAGAAGTTGACTAGTTTAACTTATTTTCATTCTGAAACCTTGTATTGATATTATATTCCATATCTAGGTCTTCGAGGCACCATATCCGACATATGTGAGACTATTCACCAGACTTTAGGTGAGTACATTCTCTGATAGTTTCTTATTTATGATATCCTCTATGTTCATTGTATCTAGTATAGATATCCATATCTTGATACGATGGTTACACGGATTAGTATATCCAGATCTCGTCATGAGATATTATTCTTTGGTATATATGGTGTATCTTGTGTAAGCCTTATTTCATTGTTCTTCTTGTATATATACAGACACTAATTCTCGGGGAGACTAGCTATCTTCTTAGAGAATCTCGTGCCATACCGTACCATGGTTGGATCCACTATACCAGTCGGGGTTGGGGAGTATGTAGTGTAGATATGTGATCATATCCTCCTTGTTTTAAGTCTTGTTCTTGAATAGTATTAATCATACACCGTACGTACGATTAGCTAGGCCATAAATCATGTATCAAGTTCCCTAGCCGATCATATGTTAAAGCTGGTACTCACTCACTTAGTCATTTAGTATTCTTGTTCATTATTATATTGTTGATTCTTGTATTTACTTCCAGTATTTCTTTTATTGTATATCTCTTGTATCTATTGTTGCATCTTGTTTATTCACATATATTTACTGTTTTATAGTTTATATCATTGATTAGAACTGCTGTTAGAGATGTACTATGCTCCTTTTTTGACTGAATATATTTTTTCTAGATGACACTGAGGAGTGGTACCCTACATATTACGGGCCTCAGGATATTGTGGGCTTAGAGTTAGAGACCCTGGCTCAGGAGGGACTTATCCTGACTGAGATAGATGACCCAGAACTTGTAGCTTCTTAGTCATTCTTTGTACTGGATTTGTCTGCAGCTTATTGTTTAGTATTTTTTCAGACACATTGATATTATTATTTGACTCATGAGTATATTGTGACTATTCTATTCTTTTATCATATTCATGCTCATTTCTATCTTAGATCGGTGATTGATTATATTGATATTGTTGGTGGCTCATTATATTGTTAGATAGATTATCCAAACAGCGTTCTACCGTCGATTCTGCGGTGTAGGCTGGACGTTGTTTTCGACTTTTACACTTACATCGGGTGTGGTTCGTGACATACTACAACAAGGATCTACAAAAAGGAAGCAAGGAGCAACAAGGATGAGGCCAATATCTACAAGGAGGAGCTACTTTCCATATTTGAGGATTTTTTATTAAAAATCTATCTCCCAATAGGTACATTTCAATTTTTCCTCTTTTATTAGTTTCTAAATCTAAGATTTAACCATGAGAAACCAACCCACATGCATAGGCTACCCATAGAAATTGGTTTTAGGTTCATAGGAGACCTATGGTGGAAGTTATGTGTGTTTTGGTGCCAATTTTAGAAGAATTTCCAGATTGGCACATGTGGTATTTGTCATTTGGTCAAATAGATTAATATGACATATGATTGCTTGTTTGTGACTAGTGTCGTATCCATAATTGGGTACGTGTAGGCCGTATTTTGTCAATTTGATGACACGGGTTATTTTAGGAGTTTTTTCTCCGACACGGGGCTTTGTGTACATCAATTCTTAACACGGACACATAGTTGATCTAATTATTATACGTATTGCTCATATTTAGTATATTAGACTTGTTAGTGTCCTTCGGGATGCGTTTGGTTGTGTGGTAGAGCCGTATCGCAAGCGTATCATAGAATGAGTGTGATACGGGTGCGGTGCACTCCACGTGTTTGCTTTATTGCCTTTATTTCTATATGTACTTGTGTATTTATATATGTAAGTCATATGATAGGGTATTTATATATACATGAGTATGTATTTATATGAGTATAGATGTGTACATATAGATATGTGTGTATATATATGTTTAAGTGTATATATATATATATATATATATATATATATATATATATATATATATATATATATATATATATATATATATATATATATATATATATATATTCTTATGTAGATTGTTATATGCATAATTGGGTATAGGAGTATATATATGTATAATTTATATGTTTAAGTGTATATGTATAACTATGTATATATAGATTGAGATACTTATATATATATATATATATATATATATATATACTTATGTAGATTGTTATATGCATAATGGGGTATAAGAGTATATATATGTATATATTCATTTGAGTGTGTGTGAGTTAATATATATGCATATGTAGATTTATATACATAGAGGTGTTTGAGTATATGTATGTGAGTTATGTGTGCTATGTAGTGTTTGTGTTTGTGTGTGTGTGAGTGAGTAAGCCAGTGAGTGAGCGTTCAGTGGCCTAGTAGAGGGATGTATCGTACATAGTAGCGATATTAGGGAACAAGCTCTGCAGTATCAGGGGATGCAAGCTACTGTACAATGGCACAGGATTCTGATGTGCAGTGGCATCAAGGGGGCATGATAGTCAGTTCAATGCATTGACAACTAAAGGGGGTGCATGAATAGAAAGATTTGTCAACAACAGAGAGTATCAGTCGTATCAGTATTCAATTTAAGGGGGACTCGGGGTAACAACAAATCCAACAAGGAGTATACAGGGGTAGTACTGCACAGCAACCAATTGCAGGGAATGAGCGACTCGTGTAGTACTTCAGTAACAACATGCTCGGGCTTCTCACCGAGGAATGTGTAGCTGTACAGTACAGCAATGTGAGCTCGAGCACCCTGCAGCAACACTGCAGTAGCAGTTTCAACAGCGAGTGGCTGCACAAGGAAGGAGCAACATATCGAGCACAGTGGCAACTGGGAGTATCAGCACGTACATAGTCAGGTCACAGCAAGTAGTTTCAGTTCAGTAGGGGAAGGACTCGGAGTGCACCAATGCTCGAGTGAGCAATCCAGCAAGGAAGAGCTAATTCAGCATAGCAGAGGAGGACTCGAGGTGCACCACTGCTCGAGTGAGCAGTACAGAGAAAAGCTCAGCAGGGTGGTTCAGCATTGAGGATGCAGTGGACCTGCAGTAGCATCATACTCCACCTGAGGTAAGTTAACTATAGAAGTACTGCATTGAAGATCAACTGCAGTATCAGCATAAGAGGGAGTAGTCAGCAAGAATGCAACACTGTGTAGTATTAGCATAGGGTATCAGCAGCATATTGCAGTTTCAGGAAGGTATCAACTGGAGTATCAGCTATGTGCAGTGTCCTCACTGCCCAACAATGAGAGGATTCAACTGCACAGTTCAGCATCAATGCACTCAATGCACAATAAAGCAGTTGGATGCAACAGATCAACAACAACAGCTAGCTGCAGTATCACTGTGCAAGAGGAGGTACACAGTATCAATCCAGTCTTAGAAAAGAGTGAATGGAAAGGAGTTCCACAAGGTGCGAAGCCTCCGCCTAGCTCTATAAACGCGCCATAGCAGCCTAAAGTAAAGGGCTTAACCAGATACAAGATGGAGTCTGCTCTTTGATCTACTTCTTGAATCAAAGGCAGGTCAAGTGAAGGCACCCTTCTTTGAGGGTCGATGGGTTGATGAACGACCTCCGAAGCTGGAATCACCTGTCGGTTGAATCTGGTTGAAATGAATCCGGGGCCGGTACACTAACTACTAACTCTTTATTATACTAACTTAATACTAAGCTAACTGATACTTTTAACTATTCTAACTAAACCAAACCAAACACTCAATGCTAAACCCAAAACCTCACTGATTAGTATATAGTTAGCTATATGTATATATGTAGAGATGTGGTATTGAATTGTATTTAGTACCTATGTATGTTAGTATAGGTAATATATGTTAGTAGTTAATGTTATATAGTTAGTATATGGTTAGTATATAATTTAGTTATATTAGTATAGTCTAAGGTTGTAGGGTATTATCTATGTATTAGCTATACTCAATAGGTATTGAATTACCTTGGGATACCAAGGTTATGTCAAGGTAATGGGTCGATACTTAAGGTTTTGGGTTTGAGTATTGGTGCAAGACCAAGGTATCATAATTTTATTGTTTTGATATAGATACTATAATTATTGACTTGTATATATATAAACTACTATTTTCATATTTAAAACCTGTGTATCATGAGATACGACATTTTAATGTGTCCCATAGTATCTTAAATTAGTTAGTATAGCTTAGTTTTATAGTGCATTGACTTAGTATCCTAGTGCTAGACTCTTGTAGCCTAGAAATAGTCGGTTTGACTTAGAAATGGCTTTGTGACCTAGAATTGAACTAGTTTAACTTAAATTTATTCCAACACCTTGTATTAATGCAATATTACTTATATAAGTTTGTGTGACACCAATTGGGACACGGTTTGACATTTATTGCTTGGACGACAGACGAGTACATTCTCTGATAGTTTCTATTATTTGATAATTATTATAATGCAAGTATTTAGAAATATTTTACATGACTCTTGACACATTGGTACACAGACTATATACACATGGATCTGTCATAGGATGTTATATATATTGTTCATTGTTCCTCGTGTTCTCAATGTTTAACTTAGACAATGTTAAATATTTTAATGTTCAATGTTCATTGTTTAACTTAGACAATGTTCAATATTCAATATTCAATATTCAATATTCAATGTTTAACGTTCAAGGTTTATTATTTACATGGCCTTGAGTATCTTACATCACAACGTATCATGGTTGGATCCATTGTACTAGTTGGAGAAAAGGGGAAGTTTTAGCTAGATATGTGATCAAATCCTAGACAATGTTCAATGTTTAACTTAGACAATGTTTATCCAACGTTAAAGTAGACAATGTTCACCCAAGCCGATCACATATCTAACTAGTATTTCAATCACTTAGCATAGTTATAGTTCTTTACCATATTCTAGTTCATTATTTCATTCTATTGTCTTATTCTATTCATCGTGATCAGCGTATACCATTAGTTCATTATTTACCTGTTTCTTCTACCATAGTTGATATTGTCCATTATTTCTTATCTTATATTATATTCTCTATTTTTGTTTATAGTCATTATCAATTAATTGGAAATACTATTGGGTTGTAATTTGCCCCTATCCTGACTGGATATATTTTTTAGATGAATGTTTAGAAAGGATGTGTCACACTTACTACAGACTGATAGATGGAGTATCACATGAGGATGTAGTGCCAGTTACTGAGGCCATTTAGATTACCATACCTTTTAGTAGTTGTTTCTATTTAGATTGTGTATTATATTATTATTTTGAGATCTTATTTGTGTTTAGATTTGAGTTGGACATGTGATATTTTGAGACTTGTATTTCTATTCTTTCTATTCCATATCGTGCTTAAAATTCTCCTATAGCTTTATATGTGATTGAGTACCATTTAGAGTTGAGATGGCATGACAGTATTTTTATATACATTGTGTGAGATATTGGATAGTATAGAAGACCAAGACAGCGTTCTACCGCCGATGCTGCGGCGTAGGCTGGACGAACCCACGTACTCGTACCCCTATACCGGGTGCGGGTCGTGACACTTTGCCTAAGCAAATGACTTGTTCCGCTCTAATACGCTCTCAACCCTTTGCTTCAGAAACATAAAAAACTCTGTAGGAAGAGCCAAACGGTTCCATCGATCTCTTCTAAGGTAGTGGAGTCAGAGGAGACAGGACAGAAGATGTAGCCACGGGTACGATGGCTGCACGACCATGCCAGATGACCTAAGAGACGAAGCAGTTGCAAAGCGACGATCGACGGTCTTGCTTGCGACCAAGTCTTTCATGGTCGTACGAAGTGTCTGGACACCCGGCAGCCTGGCAATAATATAACCTGGAATAGGAGTACCAGGATACCCCACAGTTTCAACACCCGCCTGGGAACCAATATCAGACTGTGTTGCGTTAGCCTCGGAGGACAACTCTGCAGCTGCAAATTTGGGAACATCGAGAACGGCCTCCCCGTAATGACTCACGATGTCAGCTTCCAAAAAAACTACCACACCATAGGGACCTGCAACACCAGGAACCTCCTCCACCCCAGTATCCGCAGGGAGCCCCAAAGGTTGTTCTGTGCCCCCATCAGAGCGAGGAAGAGACTCAGACCTCTTTCGAACAAACTCGCCGCCTTCTTCTTCCTCTATGCCTTCCTCAATAGCCACATCCACCATTCTCAAAGGAGAGGTAGGGACTGCAGGTACGACACAACCTATGGTCAACCACACACAGAGGATAGAGAAATAAAGCCAAAAAAATCCTATCTCTTATAAAGTTATAAAATAACGTACCCGAAGAGACAACTGGATTATGCGGCTCATCCAATGTTGTCAAAGCCTTCTCCATGGCATCCAGATCATCTACAGAGATGTTCTCTAGATAAGTATATGGCTCTACCAAGGTTGCATCCAAGTCTCAGTCTTTCAAAGCCTTAGGTGCAGGTTGAGCATCAAACTCAGGGAAAGTTGTTCCCTCTTCCTTCTCTGCGTAAGAAACCACCGAGGCAGCTGCTCACTGGGGATGATCCCTCTTCGATGGTGTCTGCATAAGTCCAGGCAAACCATAATAGAAAGTGTCACAAAAAGGTGATATAGAAATAAAATAAGAGATTTTACGGATACCGCTATAGCATCTAAAGCAGAATCTACTTCAGAAACCACTAGTGCAAGGGTTTCTACCTCATCAAAATGGCCTCCTTCGTAGGGGGCTTTAACTTCGTCGTAGGTTCTAGCTCTGGAATCACCTCAGTCCTCACCTTCTTTGAGTAGCGAGCATGATGGGTCATGACCTTTGATTTGCGTTTAGCAGGCGGGAGACCATCAGAAGGAGATATTGTCTCCTCTTCCCTGGTCGAGGGGTCCAACTCCATAAGAAAAGGCCTGGCAACACCCTTACCCTTCTTGGGCGTCCTATGCGCTCTTGCTTCTGGAGGCATCAGCATGGCTCCCTCAAGATAACTCCTCTCCGGATCGAAGACATACGACGGAACGTTAGCCGTGCAATAATATCTCGCCGTTGTGTACAATATTTTTGGCACGACGCTGGCCACTGGCAGTTAAAATTAAGCTCGGGTGCCGGTTGCACTATAGTAACTTTATGCTAGGGCTCCATCAAGTAAGCTGTCATTGTATCCGAAGGAAGAGCTTGGGTGACCCAGCGATAATTGGGTGTAGCCAAACTAACGAGCAAACTGGCTTGCCAAATAAGGCTTCAAAAAAATTATAGCTCTATTTTGGTACACTAAGTGGGAGGGACGGATGGCTTGGAGCCAACGAAAGAGCCTCTCAGAAAAAAATTATATTCTCTCCCCCGTCATCCTGGTGAACAACGTTTCTCTCATTATTAGAGAACTCAGGCTCAGTCATAAAGAAAGTCCAGCCAGTTGTTTGTCATTGGAGTAAGTTTGGAAAACTTTTATATAATAACAAACAAAAAAGTACAAAAAAATCCTAGACAGAAAATCTAAGTACAATATTTTTGATCTGGGTAATGTGGCGATGGAGATCGAGTACTGCAGCGACTCTTTTACCCCGTTGACGGTTCGACGAGGGATGAGGATGCTCTATTCTCTATTCTCTCTTTTGAGCTTGTGTGCACGTACGTAGCTCACCAGGAGGGGTAAAGTCTCTGAAGCAAAAAAATCCAGCCTGTGAGACCCGTCTCACAGTATCTGTATCAGTATCGGTATATGGATACGTATTTTATGCTTGGTACTGTGCTTTATTTGTTCTCCTAGAATCTCAGAATTCCCTTAAAATTTTATCGTTTTCTCTCAGACCGGATTACCGTCGACATTCCAAGACATACCGACGAAAAATTCGTCCGGAGGATAAAGTTTGACTTTTGAGATATTTTTATGAATAGTATTTGATGCTTTCTTTTATCCAATGGTTTCTTAGTTTTTATTGAATGGATGAGATTGATTTAACTTGTGAATTCGATCACTGATGTGGTGGATCGGACGGCCATGATTAAATTACCTCTTTTATATATATGAAATTATTTTCTCTCTTTCTCTCTCTCTCTCTCTCTCTCTTTTTCTTCTTCCTTCACTTCTTCATTTTTCCCTCTATTTTCTGCGGGGGCATGGAGCTTAGTCTTGAGGCCTTAGAGTGTGGTTTTTTAACCCCTCTCGGTGGTGGAGTTGAAGGTTTAGGCTGAGTGCTTGGCTTTAGGCAAGTACATCTTACCAAAATACTAAACGACATAATTTTTTTGCAGTTTTTATTTTTTCTTGATATTTTATGATTAGAATTACATTGAACTTGTTTTGTTAACTATGTTTCTCTAGTTATTTCAATCTTGTGCATATTTTCGAAAATGGTTTCGACTTGGTTTTGACTTTTCCCGTAGAAACCCTGGTATTTATCCGTTAGAAAACTCGACATCGGAGATGATAGCCAGTGTGTTTACCATGAGACTTAGTTTATGAGATACTTGAGACCCGTGCCTAGTTTTTATTTTGGTAGTTTCGAGTTTTGTGGATTTCGGACAAGTTTTAGTTTTTTCTGTAAAGCACTTGTACGATATTTCTCGGAATCAATCTTTCAAATCTTAAAGTTAGAGAAATTGAATATCCCCAGTCCATTGGGAATTTGATCCTATACAATTTTGACCATTGAAAATCTAAATTTTGAGTTAAAACAAAGTTTTTACGGTCCGAACAAGTCTCAAAAATATTCCATGTCCGAGTTTCTGTGACGATCCGAAGGTGATCCGCGATAGGCCAACGGATGATCTGATTTGTGGCCCACAAACTTTCTTTGACCAACCGGATGATCTGACGTTGATCTGCGACAGTCCGACGGACGATCCAAATTATGGCCCATTACTTGCTGTGACGGATCGGATGATCAGATGGTGATCTGAGGAGATCTGCCGGATAATCCGAATGACCCTGTTTTTGCCTGCTTTGTCTTTTTCTTTTACCTTTCGTCTGTGATACTTTCTTGGCGTTATCTGGCACATATATATGCTTTTCCTGTGTTACCTCTCAGCTATACTTGTTTATTTTATTGACATGCCCATTATACCCACTTCCTACTTTATGTATAATTTGGGACACCTATCCATTATACCATGTCCCATATTTGCCTGATAGAGACACGTCGAGGTACACTCCTGCTACTTGACTTAACATATGTATAGTTTTGGGTCCACCTACCCAATATATACCTGTCGTATATAGCTTTGGGGACACCTACCCATTATACATATGTCTAGACCTGCCATGTACTTACCTGATAGTGACCCCTAGTGGTACACTCCTAATTTTCTTAACTGTTATATTGACTGTTGTGGCTTATTATATCGCACGCTCGTCTTGCCTATAACCATGTGGTTGTATTCCTGTTTAGTCTTGTGATTGTGCTTGTTAAAACATTATCTTGTTTAGTTTATCCATGTGGGGAGCATCATGTCTAGGAAGGATTCTGCGGAATGCCACACACGTAATCCTAAACTAAAATGTTAAGGATTAATAACTAGCAAGAATAATTAGATCATTCGGGGAGGATCTCCTGGTTGCATACAGTCCCATGCCCCAACAAACTACTGCTTGATGGACTTGTAGCATGCCGTCGAGTAGTGCACATTTATAGCTCACCGTAGTGTGGCAAATATTGTAATAACTTACTCAGATTCACCTTTGTGTGACTTGGATTTAGGTGCACAACTCTCCTGGGGGTGGTATATCCTCTATTATTTACTTTACTACCATCCGATATTTTGGTAGCTTGGACAGTCTGCCGAATATACGACCATAAGGAAATCCTAAATTGCATTTGTTAGTAATTAGGACTTGTGATAACCCTAGTTAGCTAATTTAGTAAGCCGTACTTCTTGATTGGTCGTGATTGATGGATGGAGTCCATTTTTTGTCATGTCTTATATTGTCTTGCTTGCCTGATGGTGATCCGGCGTGGTGCACTCATGTCTATTATCTTGTGCGTTATTTACCTTATATGCATAGTTCCTTATATGTTCCCCTTACATGCTTCCGTTACTGTACTAGCTCTTTTCTCGTTACTTTTTCTTTTACAGTTTACTTATATGCTTATGTTCACCTTGCATAATCTCGTACATGTTCCTATCCAGTTTTCTTTATATGTTACTTGTCTTATTTTCTTGTTTCTGATGTACTTTATATTATACATGGTGGTTATATGTTGCTTCGGATATTGTAACTCTATATTGTATTGTTGGTTTTAGTTCATAGTTTGGTCTCCTTTGTGGTACTTGCTATTTGGGATCTGACCCCATTAGTTTTGCTTGGCCAGATCCGGTAGCAGAGCCAGAGGATCTTCCATTTTTTCCCGAGGATGGTGACTACGTGGAGCACCAGACCGATTGAGTAGGTTCTATTCTTGTTCTTCCACTTATTGTACATATTCTTTTGTAGCGTTTAGCCCTGAGCACATATTCGCTCGTATTTTGGACTTGTTACATCGCCTACTGGGCATGACATGATTAGCATATTCTAGACTATCGCTAGAGTTGATCATGTATGACTTATTCTCTTGCTAGTTCTTCATTTTGTATTACTAGCTTCATGATCAGCTATGTATATATGGTTTGGGACGCTTTACTATTTTGCTTCTGTTGATCATATTTTCTTGCACTTGTAATTTACTGCTTGTGATTGAGATACTAGGATTGCTTAACGTAGGTTGACTGATGGCTTGTAGTATAACCCCCCATGTCTATTCACTACCGTGACAGTATCTCGGGGTACTGGAGTACTCTGGTATACATAGCTGGCTTTGTCAGCCCTCGATCTCCAATATTTTGGGCCTGGAGCATTACAGAATTTTAGTAGTGGCCCATGCAGGTCTGGTTTTCAGATGTATAAGGGTTATCAGTAATTAGAAGTCTCAATTCGATTTGTTATTCCTTAATCTCTTTTCAGATTACCCTATATCTCTAATCTTTGACCTGATATTTGCTTTCATCCTTGCTCTATCATGTCCCTTGATTTTGATCCTTATGTTTCTCGACTTTCAGGGGCACTGTTCCTGGTCCTGCTGATCAAATCTTTCGGGTTCACACAATGGCAGATCAATATATCGATGATCATCCGATTCTTGGGGCTCAGCCTCAGCATTCAGGAGCAGAGTCGAGGATTGATCCTGAGCCAGAGCAGTATGTTCAGCCCCATCCACCAGCAGTACCAGTACAGTCGGATCAGTCAGAGCAGCCAGATGTTGTTCGAGTACTGATGGATGTTCTGACGGGTTTAATGGCGACTCGCCAGCGATAGAGTGACATTCTCACTCAGTCAGTATAGACGGTTATGGAGCGAAGTGGTTCTTAGACCTATAATTCTGCGAACAGCTTCAGGCATCTCCATCCCCCATACTTCTAGGGTATTGAGGATGCGATTGCGTCTGACGTATGGCTCCATGATACTGAGGTCATACTCGAGGCAGCAGCAGTTTTGGCTAGGGAGCGAGTGGTAGTGGTTAGGCTGCAGCAACTGGATTTGGCCTGTGACTGGTGGGCAGCTCAGGAGGTTTAGCTAACGGCGCCGATTCTTTGGACGAACTTCAGCGAGAGATTTCAGATCCGATACTATGACTCAATATCACGTTATGAATTGCAGCAGAGGTTTAAAAAACTCAAGCAGATGAGTACGACCGTCGACGGCTACGCGGCAGAGTTTTGTAGGCTCAGTCGGTTTGCTCCCACCTTGGTGGCGACCGAGTCGGACGGAGCGAGGTGGTTCCAGCCGGGACTTCATCTAGAGATCATACAGACAGTGGAGAAGCATGAGTTTCAGACTTTTGACGCTATGATGAGAGTCGCGAGGAGGCACGGGTACACCTCCCAGAGGATAGGCGACAGAGTTGGGGGCTAGAAAAGGTCTCATATTCAGAGGGGATCTTCTACACAATCTTTGGCACTAGCACTGGCAGTTCAAGCTTTATCGATCGGGTCACCGAGGAGGACAACTTTGGTTCAGCATACTTCTCAAACTCATCCCCAATAGAAGAGGCAGTCATCTTCAATCGGGTGTTCCCACTGTAGGAAGCTAGGCCATGTCTTCGCAGAGTGTCGTAGGGCATAGGGTTTGTGTCTAGCATGTGGTGGAGCAGGACACATTGTTAGCACTTGTCCCTAGAGGACTTCAGCTTGATCATCATCATTCCAGTCAGTAGCTCTGCAGTCAAGGACACCAATCCTAGACGTTTTAGCAGCAGAGGACATAGCCGTATGCTCAGGTCCAGGCTCAGGTCAGGCAGAGAGGCCAGCAGTAGAGGGGACCAGCGCCCAGAGGGCAAGGATAGTCTTTCGTGATGTCTTATGAGGAGGCACTAGCGGCTAGAGAAGTGGTTACAGGTACCATTCTCTTACATTCGTATTCAAATACAGTATTATTTGATTATTTCGTATCACACTCATTTATATCTGCACGATTTGTGATACGAGTTGGCTTGGAGTTCGAGTCCTTACATGTAAGGTTGAATATACATACTGGTAATGGTCTTATAGGAGTAGATAGAGTTTATGCCTCGTGTCGAGTCATAGTGTACGGTAGAGAGTTCCTCGCTAGATTGATAGAGTTTTCTATGGGCGACTACGATTTAGTCTTCCAGGAATGGATTGGTTGAGTGGGCGACACACGACGATAGATTACCGTGCCGGCAAGGTTATCTTTTGTGTACCTGGCGAGAAGGAGTTCTTATTTTTGCGAGGTGAGGTGGAGTCTTCGTCAGTTATCCTAAGGATGGAAGTAGACGAGGAGGTACAGTTTCCCAAAGTTTTTTGTGAGTTCCCGGACATGTTTCCCGATGAGCTTCCAAGCATGCCGCCAGTTCGAGACATGGAGTTCTACATCAATTTTATTCTAGGGGTAGAGACAGTTTCAGATAGAGTCTATAGGATATCACCATCAGAGTTGGAGATTCTGTACCAGATGATAGAGGAGTTGAGGACCAAGAGATTCATTTGTGCCAGTGGACCACCTTGGGGAGCCTCCTTACTTTTTATTAAAAAGAATAATGGTTCATCGCGTTTGTGTGTTGATTATCGTACCCTAAATGTGGTGACCATTAAGAACAAGTATTCCATATCCAGGATAGATGACTTGTTTGATCAGCTTAGCGGGGCAGCTGTGTTTTCTAAGATCAATTTATGGTCTGGGTATCATCAGATCAGAGTCAGAGAGAAGGATATACCCAAGAAGACGTTCAGATCTAGATATGGCCATTGGGAGTTTTTTGTTATGCCATTTGGAGCAACCAATGCATCAGCGATATTTATGAACTCATGAATCGCATCTTCATGCCTCACCTAGACCAGTTTGTGATAGTGTTTATTGATGATATTTTGGTCTACAGTCAGATTGAGGCAGAGTATGAGAGGCATCTTCGCATAGTACTTCAAACTCTTCGGAAGCATCGGATATACGCGAGGTTCGACAAGTGCAATTTCTGGTTGGATCATATTTCATTCTTGGGTCACATTATTTCCGGCAGAGGCGTAGATATGGATCCCAATATGATGGAGGCTATCGAGAGTTGTCCATTACCTAGTACTCTCTCAGAGGTGCGCAGTTTTCTAGGATTAGCTGGTTACTACTTTCATACCCCAGTCCCAAAATACGTAGGACTAGAAATATGTAATACGCCAACCGTATGTATACGAACTCCAATATATGGAAACCATACACACACGTACGCTGTACATGAATATCAAATCCACCAGTGGTAATATACTGTCAACAAGTCACACGCAATCTATATCTCATCAATAGGACAAATAAAAAAATAAATAGGAAATAAATAACTAAATCTCAAAGATGAAGTATCAAAGTATGATAGTCAGATGGAAATAAATCTACTGCAAATTGACTATACTAAAACTACTAAATGACAGATGAGATCACTCTAAGATAAGATAAATGTCTATAAAAGAAAAGCAACTAGAATATCCATCGGCTGCGATGAATCAAAGATACTCTGCAGATAAGACCTCCTCAGTCTGATAAGAAGCGTCAGGTCCAGGTCCGTACTCCTGTGGATACTCCTGCCCGTCTATATCTGGAAAGGTACCAGGTTCTCAGAGGGACGTAACAAGATACATATAAATATGCCAATAAAGTACTGAAAATAATATCCAATGGGTTGCATAACCATCTATGTGAATGCAGTTTGAGAATAACTTTCCAACAAGTGGGCTATCTGGCTAAAATGGGATTGGCATAATTCTCTTGGAGATTCAGGGGACTAAAAAGCATGTCGTCTTTTGAACGGTAGAGGCCGCATGATAATATATAATATATAGTGGTCATCATGACCGCGCATCTCCGGCGGAGCGTACGGGTTACACAAGAAAAGTGCACAGGAGCCCAAATGCCTTACTTGTTGTTCTTCCCACCCCATGATCTAAGCATGTCACATCCATGAAACGATGATACCTCTAATAACTGCCAGGTCTACTAGCATGCAAAGTTTCTATCAGCAGTTATCCCTATCAGTCGCACGACCTATACGTACCAGTGGCCAGCCGAGTACGCAAGTCCCTGTCCTACATGTGACTCACACTCGTGTAAGAACAGTGTCATGGCCAATGAAACATAAGAATGCCTCATGATAATGGGGTGGTCTCATAGAGTAGGTCCATATGCATATACATAATAAAAATAGAATACGACGTCACCATCGGTGCACCCAAGTTTCCTTAGACGCGCAGTTTATATAGCAGTAAAATATATAAACTAAATAAACAGAAATAAGATGCATACAACATATGGAATGTATACTACAGTACAATAGCAAGGTATACTTGCCTAGCAAGTAATCTGTAATGTGTAAGCGTCCAGATGTTAGGTACACAAGATCAGAAACTAAGGCCTCTGAATAAACGTCTCTGGATACTGAAATAGACATCACCAACGTTTTTGAAATCAGCGAGATAGCTAGAAAATACTACTCTTTCGTCCAATTTGGACACAGAGGCAAAACGGTAAATTTGGGTCAAAGTGGGGTCCACATGTGGGCCACTTTGCACCGAAATGTGTGCCAGGGGTAAAGGTCTCTAAATGGGACAAATTATAGGTCAAACAAATTCTAAATGTCATTACGAACTCAACGGTATGTCCAATTTTTGATTTCGGTGAGCCGAACACAATTTTGTCCCAAAAGTCAACCGGATGGCCCGCAAATAGGTGGCTTGGTCAACAGTCTCAGAATTGTGTGAAAATTGGGTCACAGGACCAAGGAATACCATGAGTCCAGTGGCGCAAGTTTTGTCGCATTCTGACGAGAGTACAATAAATGGTACAGGATATGGGCTGATTTCGACGCGCACACGCGTCCGAATCAGTTTCTACAAAAGTTCACACGTCTGGACATACCATACGCGCCTTTTGGTGCAATTGGTACGCGATGGGGCAGTCCCGTTTGGCGGGGCAAGCTCCGTATCATAAATTTTAAAGTTTCAAAAACAAGTTTTTCGTAATTTTTAACTCAGTTTAATTTTTCATAAAGCATCAAATAAAATAATATAATTAACAGGAAATAATCTAGGTTAGGTGGTCTTCATATAGCAAAAAGAAAAACTAAGTTTGGATCTCTGTGGTGGGAGATACGAGTCCTTAAATATGGGCGGTTACGTCAATTTTTCTAGAATTAAAAGTTGTCGTTTTTCTCCAACTTGGTCTCGATTTTCACCTAGGGTTACACGCTGTTCGAAGTAAACTAATACACAGAGTTGGAAGAGGGATAGGTCGTGAACATACCGATAAAAAAGGGGTCGAATTTGGTCGATCGATGGAACGGAAATCTGGACGTGAACAGGGGTTCGTTGCTACAGTTTTCTGCACGGGTGCTCGCGGTCGCGGAATCGGACGAGCAACGGGCGGCTTCCGGCAGCGGCGCGGTAAGGTGGTTGGCGGCAGTGCAGGTCGAGATGGTAAGGGTTTAGGGTTAGGGTTTAATATAAGAATTATATATATATATATATATATATATATATATATATATATATATATAGGTAGAACGAAAGGGGGGGAGGCTTACGCGCGGGTGCTGCTGCTTATGCTGGGGTTTGCGGGTAGGGTAGGATAGCTTAGTGGGTTGTGGGTTTTAGGGTTAATAGGTTATGATTTCTTTTCTTTTCTTTTCTTTTCTTTTCTTTTTCCTTTTCTTTTCTTTTCTTTTCATTTCTTTTCTATTCTATTCTTTTCTTTCTTTTATTTATTAAAGAAATTACTTGTATATATATATATATATATATATATATATATATATATATATACATAATATTCTAAAAAATTATATTAGTGCATATAAATCATCTATCAACCGTCCACAAGATCTCCTACATGAGGTAAATTAAGGTAAAATAATAGTTGCTCCGTAAAACCTCTAATGCATATTTACCTAGAAATAAAAATCCCATAAATTCTATAGCTTCCAATTAACTAATAAATAGTATAAATAAATTAAATAATTAATACAATTTTTAAAATTAGGGGCTTTACAACTACAAACTGTTTGTGGCAAACTTTATTAGTATTTTTGTATCCTTAACACGACGGACATGTAAGGACGTGTGCTTAGAGTGGTCAGATGCTTGTCAAGTTTCTTTTGATAAGCTCAACCGAAGTTTATTTCGGCTCCTATTTTGCCACTTCCCATTGGACCAGGTGGGTTCGTGGTTTACTATAATGCATCAGGCATTGGGCTAGGGTGTGTCCTTATGCAGCATGGTAGGGTTATAGCTTATGCGTCTCGGCAGCTTCGAGACCATAAGAAGAATTATCCGACCCATGATTTAGAGTTAGCCGCAGTTGTGTTTTCACTCAAGCTCTGGAGGCATTATCTGTATGGTGAGAGGGTAGAGATCTTTACTGATCACAAAAGCAGGAGCTTACCTCTTGATGGAGTAGCATCACATCTTGGAGGATCTTTAGAAGATGGTCATCGAGGTGGTGTTACCCGATGATACGGGCTTGATGGCAGGTTTGCTGGTGCAGTCTACCATAGTAGAGAGGATTAGGGCAGTATAGTCAGGAGATGATGGGCTACAGCAACTCAGAGCGGAGTATGAGGAAGGACGCCTAGCAAAGTTGAGCGTTCACGAGGATGGGACTCTCAGGTTCAGGAGTCGACTTTATGTGCCAAATAAATATCTTTGGTACGAGATTATGTTAGAGGCCCACAGTTCCCAATATTCAGTTCATCTTGGAGGGAGAAAGATGTATCATGATATTCGACAATACTTTCGGTGGAATAGGATGAAGAGGGAGATAGCATGGTTTGTCTCTCGATATTTAGTCTGTCATTAGGTTAAGGCTAAGCATCAAAGACCGGTCGGATTACTACATCCTTTATCGATCCCGGAGTGGAGGTGGAGCATATTACTATGGACTTTGTGACCGGTCTACCAAGATCCCCTACTGGTAAAGATGGCATTTGGGTGATTGTAGATCGACTCATGAAGGTTGCTCACTTCCTACCATTCATAGTTAGGCAGTCTACGGAGCAGCTAGAAGAGATATACACGAGGTAGAATGTCAGGCTACATGGAGTGCCAGTTAGCATTATCTCAGACAGGGATTCCAGGTTCAAAAATGACTCTGAGGTACTCTATTCCTATACACAGGCTTGTTCGGTACAGTAAAGTAACCGAGACAATATATTCTTGACCTGTATGGGCCACCACAAAAAATATGTCACGCCCAGTCCCAAAATACGTAGGACTAGTAATACGTAACACGCCAGCCGTATGTATACGAACTCCAATATATGGAAACCATACACACACTTACGTTGTACATGAATATCAAATCCACCAGTGGTAATATACTGTCAACAAGTCACACGCAATCTATATCTCATCCACAGGACAAATAAAGAAATAAATAGGAAATAAATAACTGAATCTCAAAGATGAAGTATCAAAGTATGATAGTCAGATGGAAATAAATCCACTGCAAATCGACTATACTAAAACTACTAAATGACAGAAGAGATCAAACTCTAAAATAAGATAAATGTCTATAAAAGAAAAGCAACTAGAATATCCATTGGCTGTGATGAATCAAAGATACTCTGAAGATAAGACCTCCTCAGTCTGATAAGAAGCGTCAGGTCCAGATCTGTACTCCTGTGGATACTCCTGCCCGTCTATATCTGGAAAGGTACCAGGTCCTCAGAGGGACGTAACAAGATACATATAAATATGCCAATAAAGTACTAAAAATAATATCCAATGGGTCGCCTAACCATCTATGTGAATGCAGTTTGAGAACAACTTTCCAATAAGTGGGCTATCTGGCTAAAATAGGATTGACATGATTCTCTTGGAGATTCAGGAGCCTAAAAAGTATGTCGTCTTTTGAACGGCAGAGGCCACCTGATAATATATAATATATAGTGGTCATCATGATCGCGTATCTCTGGCGGAGCGTACGAGTTACACAAGAAAAGTACAAAGGAGCCCAAATGCCTTACTTGTTATTTTTCCTACCCCATAATCTAAGTATGTCACATCCATGACACGATGATACCTCTAATAATTGTCAGGTCTACTAGCATACAAAGTTTCTATCAGCAGTTATCCATATCCGTCGCACGACCTATACGTACCAGTGGCCAGCCGAGTACGCAAGTTCGTGTCCTACATATGAATCACACTCGTGTAAGAACAGTGTTATGGCCAATGAAACATAAGAATGCCTAATAATAATGGGGTAGTCTCATAGAGTAGGTCCATATGCATATATATAATAAAAACAGAATACGATGTCACCGTCGTTGCACCCAAGTTTCCTTGGACGGACAGTTTATATAACAGTAAAATATATGAACTAAATAAACAGAAATAAGATGCATACAACATATGAAATATAGACTACAGTACAATGGCAAGGTATACTTGCCTGGCAAGTAATATGTAAAGTGTAAGCGTCCAGATATCAGGTACACAGGATCAGAAACTAAGACCTCAGAATAAATATCTTCGGATGCTGAAATAGACATCACCAACATTTTCGGAATCAGCGAGATAGCTAAAAAATACTATACTTTCGTCCAATTTGGACACAGAGACAAAACGATAATTTGGGTCAAAGTAGCGTCCACATATGGGCCACTTTGCACCAAAATACGTGCCAGGGATAAAGGTCTCTAAATGGGACAAATTATAGGTCAAACAAATTCTAAATGTTATTACAAACTCAACGGTATGTCCAATTTTGGATTCCGGTGAGCCGAACACAATTTTGCCCAAAAAGTCAACCTTGGGGCCCACAAATAGGTTGCTTAGTCAACTGTCTCAGAATTGTGTAAAAATTGGGTCACAGGACCAGGGCGATACCACGAGTCCAGTTGCGCAAGTTTTGTCATATTCTGACGAGCGTACAATAAATGGTGCAAGATTTTGCAAAAGTCATGATAGGGGACTTTTTGCAGATACGTGCTGATTTCGACGCGCACACGCGTCCGAATCAATTTTTACGAAATTACACACGTCTGGACATACCATACGTGGCTTTTGGTGCAATTGGTACGCGACGGGACGGTCCCGTTTGGCTGAGCGCGCTTCGTATCACAAATTTTGAAGTTTCGAAAATAAGTTTTTCGTAATTTTTAACTCAGTTTAATTTTTCATACAGCATCAAATAAAATAATATAATTGAAAAAAAATAATCTAGGTTAGGTGTTCTTCACATAGGAAAAAGAAAAACTAAGTTTGAATCTCTGTGGTGGGAGATACGAGTCCTTAAATATGGGTGGTTACATCAGTTTTTCTGGAATTAAAAGTTATTATTTTTCTCCAACTTGGTCTCGATTTTCACCTAGGGTTACGCGCTATTCGAAGTAAACTAATACACAGAGTTGGAAGAGAGATAGGTCGTGAACATATCGGTGAAAATGGGGTCAAATTTGGTCGAGCGATGGAACGGAAATCCGGACGTGAACAGGGGTTCGTTGCTGCAGTTTTCTGTGTGGGTGCTCGCGGACGCGGGCGAGCAACGGGCGGCTTCCGACAGCGGCACGGTAAGGTGGTCGACGGCGGTGCAGGTCGATATGGTAAGGGTTTAGGGTTAGGGTTTAATATAAGAATTATATATATATATATATATATATATATATATATATATATATATATATATATATATATATATATATATAGGTAGAACAAAAGGGGGGAGGCTTACGCGCGGGTGCTGCTGCTTATGCTGGGGTTTGCGGGTAGGGTAGGATAGCTTAGTGGGTTGTAGGTTTTAGGGTTTATAGGTTATGATTTCTTTTCTTTTCTTTTTTCCTTTTCTTTTCTTTTCATTTCTTTTCTATTCTATTCTTTTCTTTCTTTTATTCCTTAAAGAAATTACTTGTATATATATATATATATACATAAAATTCCAAAAAATTATATTAGTGCATATAAATCATCTATCAACCATCCACAAGATCTCCTACATGAGGTAAATTAAGGTAAAATAATAGTTGCTCCGTAAAACCTCTAATGCATATTTACCTAGAAATAAAAATCCCATAAATTCTATAGCTTCCAATTAACTAATAAATAGTATAAATAAATTAAATAATTAATACGGTTTTTAAAATTAGGGGTTTTACAACTACAAACTGTTTGTGGCAAACTTTATTAGTATTTTGTATCCTTAACACGACGGACGTGTAAGGACGTGCGCTTCGAGTGGTCAGATGCTTGTCAAGTTTCTTTTGAGAAGCTCAATCGGAGTTTATTTCGGCTCCTATTTTTCTACTTCCCGTTGGACTAGGTGGGTTCGCGGTTTACTATAATGCATCAGGCATTGGGCTAGGGTGTGTCCTTATGCAGCATGGTAGGGTTATAGCTTATGCGTCTCGGCAGCTTCGAGACCATGAGAAGAATTAACCGACCCATGAATTAGAGTTAGCCGCAGTTGTGTTTTCACTCAAGCTCTGGAGGCATTATCTGTATGGTGAGAGGGTGGAGATCTTCACTGAACACAAAAGCAGGAGCTTACCTCTTGATGGAGCAGCATCACATCCTGGAGGATCTTCAGAAGATGGTCATCGAGGTGGTGTTGCCCGATGATACTGGCTTGATGGCAAGATTGCTGGTGCAGTCTACCATAGTAGAGAGGATTAGGACAGTACAGTCAGGAGATACTAGGCTACAGCGACTCAGAGCAGAGTGTGAGGAAGGACGCTAAGCAAAGTTGAGCATTCACGAGGATGGGACTCTCAGGTTCAGGAGTCGACTTTATGTGCCAAATGAATATCTTTGGCACAAGATTATGTTAGAGGCCCACAGTTCCCAATATTCAGTTCATCTTGGAGGGAGGAAGATGTATCATGATATTCGACAATACTTCTGGTGGAATAGGATGAAGAGGGAGATAGCACGGTTTGTCTCTCGATATTTAGTCTATCATTAGGTTAAGGCTGAGCATCATAGACCGGCCGGATTACTACATCCTTTATCGATCTCGGAGTGGAGGTGGGAGCACATTACTATAAACTTTGTGACCGGTCTACCTAGATCCCCTACTGGTAAAGATGGCGTTTGGGTGATAGTAGATCGACTCACGAAGGTTGCTCACTTCCTACCATTCATAGTTGGGCAGTCTACGGAGTAGCTAGAAGAGATATACATGAGGCAGATTGTCAGGCTATATGGAGTGCCAGTTAGCATTATCTCAGACAGGGATTCCAGATTTACTTCTCATTTTTGGCAGAGTCTTCAGCAGAGTTTAGGCACCTGTTTGAGCTTCAGTTCAGCTTACCATCCGCAAACAGATGGTCAATCAAAGCGTACGATTCAGGCTTTGGAGGATAAGCTTCGATCATGTACACTGGACTTTTGTAACTACCATATTTCTAGAATAGGGGTATTTTTGTCAATTTATATAATTATAAATAATGTGTTATGTAATCTTTATTTATATAAATGTGCATATCATATAGTGTGACTATTATTATTATTAGTTGGTAGATCGAACTATTTGATTAGACATGACTCTAGTGGGCTTAACTAATTTGTCATGATAACTTAACCAATTACTTAGACTTGTTCATTTAGAACCAACTAGTTAACCCTTCTCATTAGATTAGTATTTGGACTTAACCGTTATTAGAAAGAAAATTTTCCTCCCTAATTAAATTCTTTATGACAACCCTCAAGGGATATTCCAGACATTATACATTACTTGGGAAAGGGGATAGGTGGTCAACCCTATTTGTAGGGGGAGATTTTCTCTCTCCTCTCCATAATTGATTTATTCTCGATCCCTAATTTAGTTTATCCCAAATTTAACTCATCCCTCCACCAAATTTAATCTAATTCACACGCATTCCCTCTCAATTTCACCATCTAAGAAGCATTAAAGCTTGGATTGCAAAGAGCACTCGAAGGAGGAGGAATTAGCAAGGAGATTGTGTCATAATTGTGTCCATTAAATATTTTATTGAAAATTTATCTCCCAACAGGTAAATTCTAAATTCACCCCTTAATTTAGACTCTAATTCATGTACTAAATCATTAGGAATCATCCCTTGGGTTAGGGCTACCCATAGGATCAAGAATAAGGTTCATATAACTTGTATTATAGAATCTACATGGATTTTGTGTCCAATTAGGGGGAATTTCGAGATTGACACATCAAGTGTGTGTCATGAGACCAATTAGATCAATTTAGACTTAGATCGGGATTGTGGACTATATATATGTCCATAATTGGATACGAGTAGAGGGTATCATAGTATCTTGTGATACGGTGTGATACGAGGCTCATTTTGGGTATTGTGCATGGTTAGTATTATTTTTCTTCAATTTCCATTATAGCAATTTACTTTAGTCGTATTATAATGATATGGATATGTATAATTTGTATTAGTTTAGCTTAGGGTTTTTTATGCATTGCTTGGGTGCGTATCATGAGCGTACCATAGGTTGAAGAGTATCATAGCTTAGTGCACACCATGTGTTTGATAATTGGTTATATATGGGAGATTGTGTGTGTGTTATGTTGGTATTGGTTGTGCTAGTGTTGTTAAGTGTAGGTGCTAGGTGTATCATGAGGAGTTGTGAGGTATGTGTACTAGGTGTTGATTTAGTTATGCAATTGTATTTGTGTTGGTGAGTGACCTAAACCCTTTGCACCACATCCAGTGACCAGCTAAAATTTTTTCCAAACCACTAAATCAACCTAGAACCGACTGAACACTTACCATTGAGTAAATATTACTTGAACACCCCCTGCAGACCCTATCCACACCCTTAAAAGACCTGAAACCTCAACTATCTGGCAGTACCAAGACCCCCACAACCTAGCAAACTCAGTGCTCAATGACTGAACCTAGTGTACAGACTTTTTTTGCAGATTTGCAAACACCATTAAGTAGCACAGAGGTAAGAGAGGAGTCGGGCACAACAAGGTCTGATGGTGTGAGTGATGTGGAGGAAGTATTGTAGTGATATAGGTATTGGTCTTGGTATTGTGTTGTATATATGTTAAACATATGGGTATATCTGTGTATTGGAGTGGAGGTTGAAGGCAAGTACAGGATAGGTGTTAGTGCATTAGTGTGATGTGTCCAATAATCTTGAGGGGGTGTAAGTGAGTGTCAGGGTACGTTTAAAAAGGAGGTGAGGATAAATGAGGTCAGTACTGGTGTAAGGAGTTTAGATTGGTGTTTAAGTGTAGGCTTGAGGGGTACCTGTGAACAAATGCATCCAGTTGTACAAGTATCAGTGTATCATAAAATTTTAGTAGGTAAGTTAATATATAGGTGATGTGCACAAGATGTTTTGGGTGACAAGCATAAAAGTGTGTCCACATATCATTTATAACAGCAGGTATTGGATGTGATATATAGGTTGCAGGCATGCATTCAGCAGCAATTCACCAACTGTTGCGTCAAGCAGTACACGAGTTGGTGCAGGCCAACATAGGCAAGGTGAGGACCTGTGTGTAGTGGACCTGCAGGTAGCAAAGATGCAAGACCAACTGCAGTAGCAGTCAGCAAACTATGTGATGTGAGTGTAAGAATTTTGGACACCTGGGAGTGCATTCAGATGTTAGTAGTCAAGTGGGTATATGGTAAGGTATGATAGGCACCTGTGAGCATCCAATGAACCTAGGCAGGTCCAGTTATACAACAGTGAGGTGGAGGAACTTGTGTGCAGCCTTATACCAATGTAGAACAGCAAAAAATTTGGGTATCATATATACTTAGTGTATGTGTGTGGGGCTATGAGGAGTAAGAATATGGATGGTATTGTCCTAGTGATAGATCTGTAATGTATGTTTAGATATGACAACTAAGGTTATACAGGATGTGTAGTATAGTATAGATATGAAAGTATAAAATAGTAAATAAATAAGTATAGGTTATATGTATATATATATAAGTGAGTTTTAGTGTTCCATGTTACATATAGATATATAAGTGTGGGGTAAGTGACTAGGATTAGAGTCTAAGGTTAAGTGTGTAGAAGTGAGTAATGTATAGGTTAGTGTGGTACCATGGTACCATGTACCAATGAGAGGATTTGGGTATTAGAATGAGGTGAGTGTCAAGGTATCATGTATTGGTACTAGGTAAGTTAAGATTCTAGTTGAGTAGTAGAGGGTATTAATAATAGGATATCAAGTTAAGGATATTGGTACTTAGATACTACGTGTTTTGATACTAAGCTAAGTATTAGATTTTAATATTATATATAGTAGTATATATATCTATAAGTTTATATAGAGGGTATACTATGATATATTAGGTATCATACTACCTAGTATATAGAAATCCTAATAACACTAGCTAGTATAGTAACACTTAAGGTAATAACTTGGAAAGCTAACTGAGACCTAATATTTATTAGTTTAGCCTTGTAATCAACATAGAAGCTAGGTATGGACCCAAAATCAAGGTATTGGCCTAGATTGACCTAGTATGACTAGTGTGACCCGGGAGTGGCCTAAAAAATTATATTTAGTGCATTTTTGTATGTTTATCACTTCATTACACAAAATGACATAAAATTTTATGTATAGGTCTATGTGACACCAGTTTGGACACCAAGTCTCATTCATTGCTCTGGACCTCAGGCGAGTACATTCTCTGATAGTTAACATTATTTGATTACTACTATAATTCAAGCATTTAGAAATATTTCTATGATTCTTGACACGATGGTACACGAATTGATATTGTTATTGGATCGTCAGTCATGAGATGTTACCTTGATTTATCAAGATGGTATCAAATATTGCTCCTCATTTGTTATTGGATAACATTGGATAACATTGGCTGGTATTGGATAACATTGGATAACATTGGTTGGTATTGGATAATATTGGATAACATCAGCTAGTAATGTGTCATGGTTGGATCCATCATATCAGTAGGGGTAGGGGAAGTACTAGTTAGATATATGATCAAGAACTATCGACAAGTAGTGTAAATCATCGGCTACTAGCTAATCATGCACTTCACGTATGATTGAGCTATTTTTTCCCTTAGTGTAAATTATTGAATCTCCCAAGCCGATCACATATCTATTTAGTATTTTAAAACATATTGTATATTATAGTTTTCATATTCAGTTCATAGATTATATTGCCTTGTACCTGATATTATAGTTCTTTCTCTTTATTTCCTATATGCATTAGCTATATCCTATTGCTTACATTGCTTGTCTCTCTTTACCATTTGCCATTGCATCAGTTTATTGTTCTTCTCATCGTATATAGCATCCTCTATTTACTGTTTTATAGTCTTTGTCAATTAATTGGAACTGCTATTGGGTTGTACTTTGCTCTAATCCTGACTGGATATATTTTTTAGATGACGACTTAGAGGACTGGTTTTCCACGTACTATCGACCACAAGGGGGATAGCAACCATGGGCCTAAAACTAAAGAGTGATTGTCGAGAGGTCTAGCCAGAATTATTAGTTATCGTAGTTAGTTTTATTAGCATTTTGGTACCGAATTTATTTTTGGCTTATATTTGAGACTTGAATATTGTTCCTATATGTTGTTGTTGTTATTATTATTTAGACTTAGTAGTTGATAGTCTTCATTGATATCTTATCGTGCTATAGATTTGTGATTGAGTATTTATCATTAGCATTATTATCATATTGTCCTACTGCTTGGAGTTGAGATATCATTGACATATAATATATATTTTGTGAGATGCTAGTTAGTTAGTGATGACCTAGACAACGTTCTACCGTCGATATTGTGGCATAGGCTGGACGTACCCACGTACTCGTGTCCTCACACCGGGGGTGGGTCTGACAACTTTGATGGTTCGTGGGAGGATCACTTGCACTTAGTGGAGTTCTCCTACAATAACAACTTCCAAAGGAGCATCCAGATGGCACCCTTCAAGGCATTATATGGCAGGAGATGGAGATCACCCTTAGCTTGGGATGATATTGGCAAGAGGCAGATGCTCGATCCTGAGATGATATCTCAATAAGTTGACGTTATTAGGCAGATTAGAAAGAATCTCAGAGTAGCTCAGGACCGTCAACGTCATTGGGCAGACTCGCATCGACGACATCTTGAGTTCTCTATCATCGACCATATATTTTTTAGGATTTTGCCTACTAGTAGAGTTATCATATTCGGAGTACGGGAAAAGCTTAGTCCTAGATTTTTTGGTCCGTTCGATATTCTCGAGCGCGTGGGAGATGTCTCCTATAGATTAGCTCTTCCACCATCGCTTCGTAAGGTAAATGAAGTTTTTCACGTATCTCAGTTGCGTCGGTATATTCCGGATCAGAGCCATATCCTAGATCATTCAGAGTTGGTCGTTGGTACCGACCTTTCGTATGAGGAGCGACACGTATCTATTTTAGACCAGAGGGAGAAGGTTCTCAAGAACCGGACTATCCGACTATTTCGAGTTTCTTGGGGTCATCACTCACCGGGTGAGTCAACGTGGGAGCGCGAGGATGATATTTATTCTCATCACCCGCATTTGTTCGACTCAGGAGGTATGCTTCTTTCGTATTCTCCGTAACTTATCCTGCTTGTGTGTGGTAGTTGTTTGCAGTAGTTAATTGATTTTATACCCCTGTTTCCTTTACTTGTTTGGATTTATAGTTATATAAGTTTCCTTCTTAGTCCTTGATAGCATGCTTTCCTGGTTTTTATTGTTTGGATTTTGAGTCTTATTGAAATTCTGAGGACAAAATTTTTTTAAGAAGGGGAGAGTTGTGAGACCCGTCTCATAGTATCTGTATCGGTATATGGATACATATTTTATGCTTTGTACTATGCTTTATTGGTTCTC
The DNA here is from genome assembly GCA_036927795.1 of Iris macrosiphon. NCBI lineage: Eukaryota > Viridiplantae > Streptophyta > Magnoliopsida > Asparagales > Iridaceae > Iris > Iris macrosiphon. The sequence continues at coordinate 89,400,285 of JAYESA010000002.1, read as the reverse complement.
GTGGAATCTCGGAATTCCCTCAAAATTTTAACTTTTTCTCTCAGATCGAATTACAGTCGGCATTCCGCGGCATACCGATGGAAAATCTGCACGATGGATGATGTTTGACTTTTGAGATATTTTAAGATATTTTCATAAATAGTGTTGGATGCTTTCTTTTATCCAATATTTTTATGGTTTTGTATTGAATGGATGAGATTGATTTAACTTGTGACTTGGATCGCTGACGTAGCGGATCGGACGGCCATGACTAAATCACCTCTTATATATATATATATATATATATATATATATATATATATATATATATATATATGAGCCATAGTACTTATTTTCAAAAATGAGCTATGTACATGTGGACCAATAGGAATAGAGTGTACTAGTGCACATGGGTGCACATGGGATGTAGGAATTGATATCAATTCCTATTGGTCCACATGTGGTCCACATGTGCATGGCTCATTTAGAAAAATAAGCATTATGGCTCATATCACGTTTACCCATATATATATATATATATATATATATATATATATATATATATATATATATATATATATATATATATATATATATATATATATATATATATGAAATCATGTTCTCTCTCTCTCTCTCTCTCTCTCTCTCTCTCTCTCTCTCTCTCTCTCTCTCTCTCTCTTTTCCTTCTTCCTTCACTTCTTTGTTTTTTCTCTTTATTTTCTGCAGGAGCTTGGTGCTTTGTCTTGAGGCCTTAGAGTGTGGTTTATGACCCCCTCTCGGTGGCAGAGTTGAAGGTTTACGCTGGAAGCTTGCCTTGAGGCAAGTACATCTTACAAAAATACAGAACGATATAATTTTATTGCAGTTTTTATTTTTCCTTGATATTTTGTGATTAGAATTTTATGGAGCTTGTTTTGTTAAATATGTTTCTCTAGTGATTTTCAACCTTGTGCATATTTTTGGCTTGGTTTTGACGTCTCCTGTAGAAACCCTGGTATTTATCTGTTAGAAAACTCGGCATCGGAGATGATAGCCGGTGTGTTTACCTTGAGACTTAGTTTATGAGCGATTGGAGACCCGTGCCTAGTTTCTATTTTGGTAGTTTCGAGTTTTGTAGATTCTAGAAAAGTTTCGGCTTTTCCCGTAAATCACGTGTACGGTATTTCTCGGAATCGATCTGTCAAATCTTAAAGTTAGTAAAATCGAATGTCCCCAGGCCTTTGGGAATTTGATCCTATGCAATTTTGACCTTTAAAAATCTAAACTTTGAGTTAGAACGGAGTTTTTATGGCCTGAACAATTCTCAAAACTATTCTATAATCGGTTTCTGTGACCACTCAGACAATCCGAAGGTGATCCACGGCAGTCCGACGGATGATCCAATTTATGGCCCACAAACTTACTGTAACCAATCGGATGATCCGACGTTGATCCGCGGCAGTCCGACGGATGATCCAAATTATGGCCCATTACTTTTTGTGACGAATCGAATGATCCGACGGTGATCCGAGGAGATCCGTCGGATAATTCGAACGACCATGTTTTTGCCTGCTTTGTCTTTTTTTTTACCTTTCATCTATGATACTTTCTTGGCGTGATCCGACACATGTATATGCTTTTCCTGTGTTACTTCTCGGCTCTACCTGTTTATTTTATTAACATGTCCATTGTACACAGTCCCAACTTTATGTATAGTTTGGGCACCTACCTATTATATCATAACCTGTATTTGCCTGATAGTGACCCGTCGAGGTACATTCCTGCTACTTATTTGACATATGTATAGTTTTGGGGCCACCTACCCATTATACACCTGCCGTGTATAGCTTTGGTGATACCTACCCATTATACATCTGTCCAAACCTTCCCTGTACTTACCTGATAGTGACCCGTAGTGGTACACTCCTAATTTTCTTGACTGTTATATTGACTGTTGTGACTTGTTATAACGCACGCTCGTCTTTCCTATAATCGTATGGTTGTATTCCTGTTTATTCTTGTGATTGTACTTGTCAAAATATTATCTTGTCTAGTTTATCCCTGTGGGGAGCATCATGTCTACAAAAGATTTTGCGGAATGCCACACCCGGAATCCAAAACTAAAATTTTAAGGATTAATAACTTGCAAGAATAATTAGATCATTGTGGGAGGATCTTCTGGCTGCATGCAGTCCCGTGCACCGACAATCTACTATTTGATGGACTTGTAGCATACCGTCGAGTAGTACATATTTCCAGCTCACCGCCATGTGGGGCATATTATATTGACTTACTCAGGTTCACCTTTGTGTGACTAGGATTTAGATCCACATCTCTTCTGGGGGTGGTGTATCCACTATTATTTACTTTACTGTCATCCGACGTTTTGGTAGCTTGGATAGTCTACAGGACATATGACCGTATGAAAATCCTAAATTGTATTTGTTAGTAATTAGGACTTATGATAACCCTAATTAGCTAATGTAGTAAGCCATAATTCTTACTTGGCCGTGATTGATGGATGGAGTACATTTTTTGTCGTGTCTTATATTATCTTGCTTGCCTGATGGTAACCCGATGTGGTACACTCCTATCTATGTTTTTGTGTGCTATTTATCTTATATGCATTGTTCCTTATATGTTCCCCTTGCATGCTTCCATTACTGTACTAACTCTTTTCTCGTTACTTTTTCTCTTACAATTTACTTATATGCTTATGTTCACCTTGCATGATCCCGTACATGTTCCCGTCCAGTTTACTTTACATGGTTCCTGTCTTATTTTCTTGTTTCCTGGTGCACTTTATATTATACATAGTGGTTATATATTGCTTAGGATATTGTAGCTCTATGTTGTACTACTAGTTTTTAGTTTTTAGTTTGGCCTCCTTTGTGGTACTTGTTATTTGGGGTCTGACCCTACTGGTTTTCCTTGGCCAGATCTAGTAGCAGAGCCAGAGGATCTTTATTTCTTTCTGAGGATGGTGACTACGTAGAGTACCAGACCGATTGAGTGGGTTCTATTCTTGTTCTCCCACTTATTGTACATATTCTTTTGTGGTATTTTTTCCTGAGCACCTGTTAGCTCATATTTTGGACTTGTTATATCGTCTACTGGGCATGACATGATTAGCATATTCTAGAGTATAGTTAGAGATGATCATGTATGAGTTATTCTCTTTTTAGTTCTTTATTTTGTATTACCAGCTTCATGATCAACTATGTATATATGGTTTAGGACGCTTTACTATTTTGTTTCTGTTGATCACATTTTCTTGTACTTATTATTTATTGCTTATGATTGAGACACTATGATTGCTTGACCTAGGTTGACTGATGGCTTGTAGTATTAACCCTCTATGTTTATTCACGGCAGTGATTGTATCTCAGGGTACTGAAGTACTCTGGTATACGTAGCTGGCTTTCTCAGCCCCCGCTCTCCAGTATTCTGGACATGGGGCCTGACACAACCAGCCTTTGGACGTCAGAGTTGCTCCTATTTATAGCCATCATGTTGATGGGCTACAGGTGTCGCATGTGCTCTGGTTTGGTGGTCGCAAGGGGGCTCCTTCAACAGGATACGATTGCAAATGTAGGTGCATATGATGGACAGGTTGCCACATGTACATCCTTGACATGATACAGTTGAGTCCAGGCTGAGCTGCCATATGGTAGTTTGTTGCAATTTGCTTTTGTTGAAGATCTAGGCAGTTCTCATCTTTTGTTTGCATGACTTGGTCAGCTTGACACGTGGCCCGCATTACTTGGAGAGAATTACTTCAATCGTAACAGAAAGATGTTGTCTCAGGAAACCCTGCCACGTTGGACGCATGAAGTCTGGGACGCATGGGGCTAGAGGCCAAGACTAGCTTACGGCACGTAGGTCGCATGGTATGCATGGTGTCTGAAACTCATAGGGCCAAAGACGCATGGGACGCATGGAGTCTGGAATGCGTGGGGCCAGAGACGCATAGAATATATGGATTTTGTGACGCATAGGGCCAGGGACACATGGAACACATAGAGCCTTTGCCATGTTATACACGTGGCGCTTCACGCCTATCAAAAGTCATTATTAGTCTAACGAAAGCTTCTTGTCGCATAGTGTGCTCACAGTTTTTGAGGCGTTCAGAAAAAAAATTTGTCAGAATTCTTTGCCAGACATAATCTTTGTGTCAGGCCTTTATGTGACAAATATTGGGGCGCATGGATGCTGCTTTTTCTTGGCCGCATGGTCATTCTGCGGCCTGATCTCTTTTGTGTCAATCTTGGGGCACGTGATTGATGGACACATGGATCCAAATTTTCTATGCTTCTACAAGACCCCCTTAAGTTTTAAAATTGATAAGTTTACGATACTTTGAATAAGAAGCATGGAGTAGAGGACCTTGGGCCGCATGGATGGCGGACCGCATGGACGAGTCTTTGTCTAGCTGTCAAATCTCTATTTAATGCAGGATTCGGCTCGGTCCTTGAGTGGATCATCTTGGGATTCTGCACCATCTTTAGTAAGGATTCTGAAGTAATGATTTCTCAAAGGATAAGGTTGAGTTAAAAACCCAAGCGTTGTCGTCATAATTAATGCTAACAGTACAGTACAAGAATCAAGGAGTTGCCACCATCTACTTTGCCCTATAAGTAAGGTTTTTGTCGACAAGAGAGAAATTTTTCTCTCTGCTCAAGTTTTCTCTTTTTTCTTCGACCTTTCCTCTGTCTTTGACTCTCTACTCAATCATCATGGCCCCCAAAGCTTCATTAGCTTCGTCAAAAGCCAAGAAAGCTGACGATAAGGGGATGTGCCCCATGTCCTCGTAGGATGAGGCCCCGACTTTCCACCCAAACATTCAAGTGCCAATCCAAGGTGAGGAGGAGAAGGAGTCTGGACACTAGGATACTTTGCACACAGTCTACCGCATGGATTAGAATTTATGCGGACTATCCATATAACCCAGCAACATATTTTATGTGTGGGTATCACTTTGGCTGCATGCGCTAGTCTTGACCTAGCCGCATGGATGGCCTCACATGCGTCTCATTCAACCGCATGGATGTCCTGACATGACTTGGTCGCATGTGTCTCATCGTCCGCATGAAAGTCCTGTCATGCGCCTGACATGACTTGGCCACATATAAGGCACCATATCCGTCTGACACGACTTAGCCGCATGTACGCCTTTATATGCCCAAATTGCCTCTCGGTGCATATGCTATCTTGATGGATCTAACTATCTTCTGATTCCTAACTTTTGCAGTGACTTTACCCGTAGCTCTGTCGAGAGAGGTGCTTATTGGGCGTGCTCAGGCTGTGTTGGGCATAAGATTTGACCATATAGTAGAAAATGTTCAGGCCCAGATAAACAAAGGTCAATATGAGGCGAGGCTGAAGTTGATAGCCGACTAACTTTCGTTCTACATGCTTAACCAACTGAACTCTGGGTCGATTGAGGATAGAAAAAATGTTTCTCATTTGAAGTCCATCTTCCTATTTGGGGATGCTCTTACTATCTCGGACCCCAAGGTGGTAAAGTTTAAAGAGAACTGTGACTTCTCCTATGGCGGGATAAAAATACACATTCCTACGATGAAGCGTTATTTGCCCTTATCGACTTTCAATATGGTGTCTCTTCCGAGGAGGATGTTGGACAACCTGACTCCAGACCAAGAGGGAGTCCTGATCGGCCGTATTCGTCACAACTCCAAGTTGTAGAGGGAAGTAGCGACTTTAAAGGAGTTATTTTCTTACTCCCTTCGCGAGTTGGAACCCGGCGTCTTCGCGAGTAAAATGGGGCCAAATGTTTATTTCTACGGTGCTGATACCTTATTGAACCAGCTTGGGGATAAGGGGTCCTATCCAACAGGAAAAATATGCCTGCTCAACTGGGTGCATTATTCACCTTCTTGGAACATTTTGACCATGTGGGTACTGGAGAAGTACGAGAAGTTTTTAAAGGAGGCCAATCTCTACTACGCCATAAGGGGTTCCCATTATGTCCTGGAGAAGAATCTGATCTTATTCGTGGCAATGATCGAAATGTACAACTGTCGCACTGGGACCTTCTTTACCCCTGGAAGGGAGATGGGACTCTCCCTTCAATGTACGATGTTTTATGGTTGCCCTGGGGCGAGAAGCCATATGAAGAGTACACACCTGATAATGAGGAATTTGAGGAGTTGGAGGAACAACACTCGGGGTTCCTACCAGTGTACCGGGAGTTATTATGTCACCAGAGCACTTGTCAGCATACCTCGAAGAAGAGGGATAAAAGCACGGAGGGGAAGTTACCCCATACCACATCCTGGATCCATCAAATTTTTGAAAATGAAGCTTCGGGCCTGGTTACCATTCGAACACCTCAGTTTTAGACGGTCATCCGTAATCTAGCGCACAATATTAAGAGAATGACTGCAACCGGTGAGGGGTATGGTAGCTCTAACGATACCTTCAGCTATTTTTATCAAGATACCCAGCCATTGTCAGAAAAAATGTAAACCCCATCACCCAAAAATTAGGCCTACTTGGCTTAGATAGTGAAATTAGGGCTAGTTGAATCCAATTAGAAATAGAATAGGGCATTTTAATTAATTTTATAATATTTATATCACTTAGTGCACCTTACTGTTGCTTCAATAATTGGAGCACTACACTAGCCATTGCCTTCCTACAAATTTCATATCCTTATCCTAGACATGCCCGCCTTCTATTCTTACCTTCGTATAACTTATAATTATGCTCTCTTGTGCTACATTTTAGTCGCACGATATTCGTAACTGGCGTTTATATTTAATTCTAAATAAATTCAACTTTGTATCATTGTGCGTTCCAATCGAAATTAGAGACACAATCTTGACCCATTTTGTGCAACCCTAATTATGATAATATTCTATTCTGAGCTCTCTACATCCATGACACTTGTATCCCACCTAATTTTAGCCCCATATACTTTTATTTAATTTTAGAACACCATTTGCTTTAATTTTAATTAATTTAATCAAATTTCTATCTTTGTGTAATTTTCTAATTATTGGGCACTTTTATACAAAAATGCATTAAGGTATCCATACCATTGGACACAACACATGAAGAAACCTATTTTTGCCTTCATGTGAATTTTCCCATGATTTTTGGAGTGTGTAGCACTCTATATCACCCCCTCATCAATCCTAGCCATGCATTTCAAACCATGCAATCCTAGCCCCCCCAAACATTCCCATGTGAAGCCAAGGCCCAATCCCAAGAGGATGTTGACCAAGCCCACCTTCCTAGGTCAATACCCAAACCCAAATTCTATATATATAAAAACAACTTTTTCTTTACTTTTCATTCACATCAACCAAAACCCAAACCCTATTTCGGCCGACTCTATCTCCAATCCCTATTCATCATCTTCCCCCTACCTTCCTGTCCACCCGCTCGACCGCCGGCAGCCTCCGTTGATAACTGCAGAGCCCGTCTCTGCAATCGCCTCCTACCCGAGCAGACCACCCTCCTCCACCGTGACATCTCCTCGCGGCCACGATCGTCCTCTTCCTCCTCTTCTTCCTGTCCACTCCATCGTCCTCGGCCAACTCGTCGGAGCCGACTCCTCCGCCTCTGCAATAGTCCCCAGCACCACCATCACAGCCTCCTCCACATTAAATACCACCACCTCCCTCGTCTCTCCTCTTCCCGACCTCCTACACCATACCACCAGCACCACCACTGCCCACCGTCTCCTTCCTTCTGTACTTGTTGGACTCCTTCCATCACCACCACCTTTAACACCTCTCCCTGCTTCCTGTCCTCCTTCCTTTCCCTGCTCAGCCTCCTTCTCCCTGCCAGACTCCGGCAGCCTCCGGCCTGTCCACCTTCGCCTGAGACACCTCCATGGCCAGCCTGAGTTCCCCCTGGCCGGAGCAGCCTCCTCCTATCACCATCCTCATCATCTTAATTATCATCATAATCCTCGTCATCTCATCACATAATCATCCCTATCATCATCATAATTATCCCCATCTTCATTATCTCACCATCATCATCATCCCTATCATAACCTAATCATCATCCCTTTAATTAACATCATCATAACCTCAATCATCATCACCCTCGTCATCATCATCAATATCGATATCATCGTCGTCATCGTGGACCCGACACCCTCGTCGAAGATAACCTGCAGCAATCACCCCCGATTCCTGTGCATGTGCAAGCTAACCCTGAGGTTTGAACCTGTCCCTCTCCTCCTTTTTATGTGTGCTTGTGTGTATGCTATTAGGATATTAGTATTGCTTTACTACAGTTAGTTGACATCAGACCCTGAGTCGGTAAACCCAACTCGTATACGTATACGTACGCATATGCATATATTATTCAATTTGGTATATATATATATATATATATATATATATATATATATATATATATATATATATATATATATTATGTAGGAGTTTAATGCAATACCAGTTATTACTATATATATATTTATATTGTACGACCCTAGGACAATGTGGACTATCCCATATTTACCTTGACCATGTTGACCCTAAGAACTTGTGAATTAACTGCCTTGTGTACATTAACGTACTGGCTTAGACACATGTTAGTTAACTGTCTGATTTTGATACAGCATTTAATATAGGACACCCGCGTAATTAGACGCACATTTGACCCTGCTAGATGACCAGTGTTACCCCTAGCGAACCCTCTGAGCCCAGTATAATTATGGTTGTGTATGTGCTAGTGTAACGGCTGATATTGTATTGTATTATATTATATATATACAGGACTATCGGATTGTTTTGCGCGACTTCTGGAGCAGGTTATTGGTACTACGCAGCTTTCTTGCCAAGCAAGTATACCTTGCCATTGTACTTTAATTTATATTCCATATGATGTATGCATTTTATTTCTGTCATTTTTTATATATTTTAACTGCTATATAAACTGCGCGTGTCCAAGGAAACTTGGGTGCAACGACGGTAGCGTCGTATTCTATTTTTTTATGTATATGCATGTGACCTAGTTTATGAGACATCATTAGGTTTAATTTGGCAGTGACACATCTGTTATACGAGTGTGAGTCTCATATAGATCACGGACTCGCATACAGGGTTTGGCCTCCTGTACGTATGGGATGTGCGTTAGGGATAAATGCTGATAGAAATTGCATGTTAGAAGACTTAGCAGTTATTAGTAGTCTATGGACATAGACTATTGTAGTACGGTGGTCCAATCCTTGTCCTTGTTTGGTTGTAGGGTTGGGCTATTGTACTAACGATAGGATATGAACCAAAGTAACGACGCCGATACTTGCACTCCGTCTCGGCATAGTAGTTAAAATGTGTCATGGATGTGACATGCTTAGAGCATAGGGTGGAAAGAATAACAAGTACTGTATTTGGGCTCCTTTACACTTTCTTTTTTGTAACCCGTACTCTCCGCCGGAGATGCGCGGTCGTGATGACCCCTATATTATCAGGCGGCCTCTGCCGTTCAAAAGACGACATGCTTTGTAGGCCCCTGATTCTCTGAGAGAATCATGCCAATCCCATTTATGTCCAGATAGCCCACTTGTAAGAAAGTTGTTCTCAAACTGCATTCACATAGATGGTTAGGCGATCCCATTGGATGTTTATTTTCAATACTTTATTGGCATAATTCTATGTATCTTGTTATATCCCTTTGAGGACCTGGTCTCTTTCTAGGTATGGATGTTCATGACTGTTCGCAGGAGCATGGATCCGGACTTGCTACTTATATTTCGAGGAGGTTTTCTCTTCGAGTCTTATTGCTTATTAATAGATGTACTTGTATTGTTTATTTTATATTCTAGTTTGGTAGTGGATTTGTTTCCACCCAACTATCATCTTTTGATACTTTACATTGAGATTTAGTTACATAGTTATTGGTTATTTATTTATTTATGATTTCTATGGATGAGATTTAGTTATACCCTGTGACTTGTGACATATTACCACTTGTGAATTATTGTTCATAATACAGCGTACGCATGTGTTATGGTTTCCATATATTGGAGTTGTTATATACATGCGGCTGGCATACTTACGTGTTCCTAGCCCTACGTATTTTGGGACTAGGACGTGACACAAAATTGTGCTGGTTGGATTCTTGATATATGGCTACGAAATTGTGTAGTCTCGGGAGGTTCTGGGTCGATTGAGAGGGCTAGCCGCAATCTTATCCTCCCTGCTGTGAAGTTAGCTTTTGGCCACCGCCTCGCCTTACTCGTAGCAATGGTCTGCAGCATCCATCACGGACTTCATGCTTTTACCAGCAAGGAACTGGCGCATGACAGTCCCGGAGATTTCAACCGGGTCAAGATGTCTTATCATTATTTAATAGGGTGGCTGCTAATGCACTACCCAACTCTAATGAGTCCTGGCATCGAGGGGATGACGACGGAAGCTGACGCCTTTAATCGTCGATATGGTAGGTTTTCCTGGGCTCATACTACGGTTCCTGCATGTCGGCACGCACTCGCCCATATGGCGAATTATTCTTTTTTTGTCTCGGTCCCAAAATTCCTGAGGATAAGGTGAATATAGTTCATTGTGATGGTGGTGCTGATCGTCAGGTCTTATCTTCAAGGATCTTCTGCTGGTTACTCTCCATCCGACCTTTCTATTTAGTGTACCGGAATCGAAACCTTGTCTTCTTGGAGCCTTATCTGTCGAGTAGGTTTGCTCGCTAGTTCGGGTACAGCCAACTCATGTTGATCAATCACAGCCCATATCTTGGTTTTGAGGGTAGAATTCTTGATACGGCTCGAGCTTGGGATTATTATTCTGTCACCAATATCCATGCCCAATTTATGCTACCGGACGCTAAGTTTTCGATAAATATTATTTATGCAGCTGCTAACTTTCATGTAACCGTCGATGCACCACCACCTGGCTTTGATTGGGATAATAGCTTCATAGTGGGCACCAAGCTGAAGCCTAGAGCAGCGGGTCCAATAAAGGACGGGGGAAGGTAAGGGAAAGGCTGCACTAATGCCCACTGACCCCGACTCGACGACGGGGTAAGAGAATACTTCTTACGACTTCTCGCCTCTGGTGGACTTTCTAATGAAGCGTAGGGCCTCTCCGGTGCGGATCCCTCCATCCATGAAAAGAATACAGGAACTATTTGCGGCCACGAGGTCGAGTTATAGGAAAATGGTTGCTACCAAGGACCCTACGCATGCTGTGGGAGATGAGGAAGCAGAGGAGGTAGGACCCCTTGCATTAGTGATTTGTCAACCGGTTCCAATTCTTGATGCCGAGACGGTATCCATATGTCCTCTTAACTTTATTGCCATGTACCCATTTTATAACCCTTTTTGTCCTGGTTTATCTGAATTTATGCAGAGACGGGGGACGGGGATGAGGATACTTCCTCCACGGGCCGCTACAACAAGGGTTTCTTACTGAGAGGAGAAGACATTGTCATATTCCTGCGAACAGTATGTTGGCGAGCCTGTCGCTGAGACAGTGGGAAGGTTCGATGAGGAAGGGGACACTACCTTGACTGACCCCTCGGTTGGAGATATGGGCGCCTTGGGGACGGCCATGTCTGCTCCGACGGTACTGCCAACTCCAATACCTCATCCAGGTATATTATTTTGTCGTTTCTCAAGAGAGATGGTTTTTCGGCTTCAATTCTTCATCGTTTGGGTGAAGTTACTCACTGATTGCTTTGATTCGATAAGTCATTCCTTGCCAATAAACATATTTAACGTGGCAGCAGAAGAGAGTATGGCGGAGGAAGATAAACCAGGACTCGTCAGAGCAAGACCTGGGTCAGTCTCATCTTTCTTCATGGTTGGAGAACCTCTTGAGGGACCTTCAGCAGGACTGGGAATGCTTCTGATGCTGATCTACCCGAATTGTTGGTTGTCGAGGAAGACATGAGGGAAGGAGACGGAGCACGCGGGGCGACTGAGCCTTTACGGGGCGACTAAGCCTTTCTCTTACTCTTCTGCGAGTGGAGAACACCCGACGGGGCCTCCTATTGAGGTTATTGTAGGGGAGGTCTCTACTATTGCAGACCTACTTGGTGTGGCGACCGCTTTGTCATCTCCTCAGGCTGACGTTGGGCGACATGAAGTCTCAGCTCCTTCGGTTGTTGGGGGTAGCGGTCTTCCAGAGGGATCCATTCTGGGTCTTACTGGCGTGAAAGGCCAAGCTTTCCAGTTTGCCTGGCGTCCAGACACTACTTTCGACGGGGCAGAGTTTTGCCGCTGCGAAAGCAACTCATTATCTGGTTCCACCATCTGATTTTTCAAGTGATGTCCCCTCTGCTTCACAGGCTACCCTGATTGTTGCATTGCCTATAATTCCTTTGGTTTTGGCTCTATTGATGCCTTCTATGGAAGTTGCGATAACAACCACTTCCAAGGTTATCCTTCAGGGCTTCTACATATTCTTAAAGCAAGGAGTTCAAAATATCCTGGGACGAGGGATGCCTTTCGTTTGGTCTAAGCATGGTACCGTAGGCCAGATACATATTTTGAAGACCATTCCTGGCTCTGAGCAGACGGTTGGCCTGCTACTTCAGAAGTTAACTGAAGTATAACAGTGCTTGAATGAGTTACAGCAGGTGCAACAGGTTGACATCACTGTGACAGTGGCCATAGAGTATGAACGCCTCCTGGACTCCGTAGAATAAGTGAAGGTTGCCTATGGGAAGACCATGGTGGGTCTAGAGCAAGAACTCAAGAAGATGGAACTCTAATGTACCGAGTTGGACGTAAGCGAGGCAGCTTGCCTTGTTCGAGAATATAGGTTTTCCTATAGTATTGTTGAGATCCAGCAAAAGATTGCACAACTCTAGGCCAACCTTAAGATCATGGAGGGTGATGTTCATGAGGCCCGCCATGAGCGGGAGGTCATCCACGCACAATCTCATACCATGGCCCAGTCTTCTGTTGTCCTTGAAGATACTCTGAAGAAACTAAAGGAGAAGCACCAGTCTTATGCTCACCTTGGTGATCCCGCTGTTGTAGCTCAAGAATCCGAGTGCCGTGTCAAAGCTAAGATTGATGCCAGAGTTGCCAGTCTTCGGGGATGATTAGAAGAGTTGTGCACTGATTAGTAGCATCAATGGTTCTTTCTTTCTTTTTTATCTATTTTTAATTATGGCGTTAGTAAGTCCTCAAATGTAGTTTGCTTTTGGTTCCACATTTAGAAGAAATAAAAGCCTTTTCCCTTTTGTTATAAGTATTCATATGAACTTTGGGTGTCGTACTAAAGGTAATATAAACATAGCATAACACCCTAGTTTGTTAAGGATATCCCAATAGGGGATCTTTGGTGGACCTATTATCTTTTGCGCACTTGGGTGAAAGTAATATATTTAAGACAAGCCCTACCAGAGGTAATATGGACGTGACAGATTTTGTGGACTTAATACCGCTAGTGTACTTTGAGTTAAGTACGAGTGATAAGTTTAGATAACGATCGATATCAGAGGTAATATGGACATGATAATCGATAGTCAAGTAGAGAGGTTTGCTCAGAGGTTAGAAGTGTTTGATAATAAACGAAAAAAATGAAACAAGGTTTATACGAAACCCTCTCTTTGGTTTACAAACAAGAAGTACAATTAATCCTATACGAGGATGTCAAGTACAAAATTTAATCTGGGTAAATATTGTTATAGGAGACTGATCTACGGTCGATCACTTTGTCCCTTGGACCACACGATGATGAAGAAGTGCTGTAGACGACGGAGAAGCTTCAAGGATTGCAAGAAGGAGTGGATGCTCGATGCCAAAATCGTCGATCACTGCTCTCTGTCTGTGCTCTGGACTTTTCTCTCTCTCTCAAAAATCAATTTTCGACCATTGACCTCCGAGTTCTCGACCTTGGAATTTGCGACCTTGGACCTCTGTTAATAGAGGTCTCTATTTATAGGGTTTTAGTGACAGTAACCGTCCAGTCGGCGTAGAAGTAGGACAATGGGGAGTGTGGCACTTTTTACGTGGCGGTTATAATAACTGCCACCCACGTATAAATGATCTTCTGAATCTGCGTGTGACACGTGTCCCATGATGAGGTAATGCGTATAATCGCTGTGAGGATCACGGCATGCAAGTTACGTAGGTAGCTGTCCCTCACGTAGAAAAGGTTGGCGTAGAAGCCAATAACTGTCACCATGTTTAGAAGCCAAATAGTTATCAAGTTGGCATAGAAGCCAAGTGGTTGTCGAGTCGACATAGAAGCCAAAATAGGCGTAGAAGCCTTGTAGGCATAGAAGCCTGATACTGCATGGATAAGTAGCTAGCGTAAAAGATAGCCGGTTCTCCTTCCTTGACTGAGGTCTTGAGCGTATTCTGGACCAAATAGCCTTATCACGCACCCATACAAATATAGCCTGAGTTGGCATATCCCGAGGAAATAGCATTCGGCGTACTCTTTATAGCTGAAGATAGCCCGGTTGGCGTATTTCAAGAAGATAGCGTATAACGTGCTCCTATAGCTGAAAATAGCCTGATGGCGTAATGTGCAAAGGTGATGATGTGGACATATTAGCCATAATTATGGCTCACCAGTCTTTGAAAATAGAACTAAATCTCGTGCATTAAATGCAGAGATCTGCCCCCATCCCACGCATTAACTGCAGAGACGTGCCTCGAGCTCTGTACGAAGAGCAGCTTTTGACGTGGCGGTTCGTTTTGTCTTCTACTGAGCGTAAAAGCTCACATCTGCCTGTGTAAAACTAGGTAGCGTATTCCCTTGTATGCGTAAAGGCACTTTGTATCAAGGAAATATTACTAAACGACGGTTTGGGTCTCTGTGCCGCACCCTCATTACAATCGTCGTCTGGATAGTTGTGTAGTACTCTTTGTCAGGAGTTAGGTTCACTGTATGATCTGACAGGTTCATTCGAGGAATACGAAGAGTTCCCCGTACAACTTCCTACCACATTAAAAGCGAGTAGATTTTACGCCAAAGTGGCGATGTAACAACCTTTTTACGCCGAAGCAGCCTGGAAATACTGCATTACGCGGGGTTATCCTGGAGCTTATATTTTACGCTGTACTAGCGATGAAGCTCTGTTGTACGCCGATGGCTCTGAGGTCATGTCTTACGCCATCCAGCATTGAAATACTGCGTATAACTCTACAGCATATTTTTTATGCTTCTACAAGACCCCCTTCAAAGTTTTCAAATTCTTCGTAATTTGAAACACTTTGAATGAAGCATAAAACGGTCAAGTCTGACTCATTCCTCAAGGCTGATTTCTTGGCGTTTTTGGGGATTTGTTGGGATTCGGTGTGTTATCTTTTGCCTATATAAAGGTTGATGAGTTAACCTGTTCTTATCATATTTCCTTCACCACACAGAGATGATTGCTGGAGTTCGTCGGGTCGACTTGAGGAAGAAGAAGATCATGTTCTTCCAGCATGTAAGGAGCCAAAAAAGAAGGCATCTTCGAGCAAATATCCTCTGCAATGATAGATCATGGAAGGATATCATAGCTTCCTTTGCTCGGGATGATCAACAACTTCATATGGCAATTCGTCCAGGAGAGAGGAAGGGTCACATTCGACCATACAGCTTGCAAGATGTATTTTCTCCCGCCGTTGGTGGACGAGGGCAGACAAACTAGCCCTGTCTTCCAGTATTGAGTTGGGTCTAAAACCTCAACTTAATCTGTCAAGGCGTATGGAGGATGGGCTCTTGAATAATTTATACAGGCCCAGTTTTGTATCCTCCCGCCATTAATCATTTTCTTGTTAATCGGTCGCGAAAACCGACTAACTGCTGAAGAAGACGGATAAAGATCTCCACCAATACAAGAACCTGACAGAACAGACTCTTGGCGTGATCCTAAATGAAAATGAGAAACCCTTTGTAGCATAAGGATTTCCATCATATGTAATCATGAAGATGAAAAACCCTTTGTAGAATGGATTTCCATCATATGTAATCATGATTAATAAAGTTGCCTTCTTCTGCGCTTTTGAAGATTTGCCATTTTTTTTTTGCTGTGATGAAGTCTGAATATGTGTAGCTTCAACACGTCTGAATAACTTTACGCCGACTCTGATAAAAAGAGTATCTGATCTCGTCCCGTCTTTTACGCGTAACTGAGGACGCGTAGAAAACTGCTTAGCATTTAAGTCGCATATTCGAACTGTCCTGCTGTTTTGAACGAGGAATTGTGTAGAATTCTGAACTGTTACTTCTCTGATAAGAAGAATTCTTGTTCAGACCATCACCTTCAAGAATGATTTCCCGAAAATCCCTTGAGATAGGGCGAGAAATGGCTGTCAAAATTGAGTCACCATCTTGAACTGTAGAGAAAATATTCTGACTGGATTTTAGATGAACTTCCAATAGACTCGAGAAGAAGAGTCATTTTTAATGCTGAACTCTGTATGCTTTGGGTACTTAGGATATTTTGAGGCCAAAAAGGAGCGTCTCCTGCGTGAACCCTTGTAATTGATCGTCTTGAGATTTGTTCAGATACACGCATACTCTGGCCTGCGTATTTTAAGATATGCGAAAAGTCATAGATCCGTAGTGTGGAAAAGCATAAAATCATAAGTTTGTAGCCTCTCGAGCGTAAAAGCTGCTGAGCATAAGAGCATCTGGGCGTAAAACTGTAGATTTATAGCCTTTGAAAAGAAAACTTCTGAGCGTGAAGTCGTAGATTTTTAGCTTCTGAGCGTGAAGTCGTAGATTTGTAGCTTCTGAGCATAAAAAGCTTCTGAGCGTGAAATCATAGATTTGTAGCTTCTGAGCGTGAAGTCGTAGACTTGTAGCTTCTGAGCATAAAAAGCTTTTGGGCGTAAAATCATAGATTTGTAGCTTCTGAGCGTGAAGTCGTAGGTTTGTAGCCTCTCGAGCGTAAAAGCTACCGAACGTAAAAGCATCCGGGCGTAAAACCATAGACTTATAGCCTCTGAGCGTAAAACCGTAGATTTGTAGCTTCCCGAGCGTAAAAAGCTCCTTGGCGTAAAATCATAAATCTGCTCTGCAAGAAAAACTTTTTGAATTCGCTGACTATCCGGCTTCCCTGAATGATAGGCTGATGTGGTCCCCAATCATAACCGAATATTAAATATCGGATTTGGTTAGGGATTCGAAAAGTTTATCTGAACTCTATAAGTACCCCAAGGTCTTCAGAGAAAAAACTTTTTATCTGTCTTTTGCGAAAGAAAAACCTTTCGTCTCTTTGAGAGCTCTTCTTGGTTTCTTCTCTGAGCATAAGTTTTTTTAGCAATGGCACCGAAATAATCTTCCACCACTAAGGAAAAGAAAGCCGCCTCCTCTTCTCGCTCTTCTGCCCAAGCAAGAGCGACTCCCATCGGGCAGAGTGAACCTCGCTCGGAACGAAGTATCCCACCGTCAAGCTGTGCACCGGGTGTTATAGGTAAAGCTTTTGGGACGACAAGAACGAAGAAAACCCTTCGCACACGTTGTACGTGAACGCGCTAGGTCATCTTCTGTGCTGAGAGCCTCTTCGAGGAAGATGATGCACAGAGATGTTTTATCTTTTACGCCCACATTCCTAATGTGTCAGCGTAAAAACTCCATATTTTTGCAGTCTGACGTAAAAGCTTTGACTGTCGAAATTTGGCGTATACTATAAATTTTGGGTGTTACGCTCTGGATGAAAATTTTGGCATAATAACTCAAACTTTGGCGTAAAACACAGACTGTCAAATTTTTGTGT
This sequence comes from Iris macrosiphon, assembly GCA_036927795.1. Taxonomy (NCBI): domain Eukaryota; kingdom Viridiplantae; phylum Streptophyta; class Magnoliopsida; order Asparagales; family Iridaceae; genus Iris; species Iris macrosiphon. The sequence continues at coordinate 89,382,657 of JAYESA010000002.1, read as the reverse complement.
ATACTGCCAATCTTGAATTTTATGCCTCGGAATGAGATTCCAGCGTAAAAACTCAAGTTTTACAGTCTTGGCGTAAAAGCACAGACTGTTGCTCTTTGGCATAAGATGCAAGATTTTGAGGTCTAGTATAGAAACTGACATATTTTTTCTTGCACTTTGTAGTTAACTTGCAGATACCTCCGTTGGCTGAGGTAATGGATTCTGCTGCTGGGATGCTGAACTCTAATTACCTGGAGGATTTATCCCATGTGACATTTCCTATTTCCGGACCCCAGTATCCTGAAGGAAGGGGAATCCTGATATCGTCTCAAGGAAAGCGAATGCTGTTGAGCATGATCAACGGAGAGCCCCTGGCGTATATAGACGGGGCAAAATACATAAAACCAGCTTTCCTCTTCGGGCATATGATTGATAAACAATCCCAAACGAAGCCCAAGAAGGAAAACTGGATTTTTACTACCGAGGGCATGGTCATGTACCTGCCCAAGATGCTGAGAGATTACCCTATCTCGATATTCTTCCATGCCACACATCCCAGGAGGATGTCGTGGACTCTGACCCCTAATCTTCACGGCCAGCCGGGGAAGATATTGTATCAGAATGGATCAGACCAAGGGTTATTTGTAAGCCGCCCTTCCGTCCCGGTCATGCCGTTCAGGGGATTATTTCCTGGCAGTGTCCCGAGTGAAGACACTTTATTGCTCCAACCAGTCCAATTACCGACTTTGTGCAATGACTTCATGGGGCATGGAGGAGTATACCCCAAGGTTAATCCTCGGACCAATGGGTGGCTTACCCCTACAAATCTTCGATGGGCTCGTTTAGCTGCCTGGGCCCTGAAGAACTTTTAGACAAAGCTGGAGAGCATTGGTCTGTACGTGGCTGTGAGTGCTACCAGTGTTGGGTTACCTCTCAACCCCAACCTGTTTTTGGCTTTGATGGAGCGTTATATCTCGCTCACTGGGACTTTCGCCACTCCGCTAAAGGAGTTGGGATTGGCTCTTCACTAGATGGCAGAGATTTCAAGACTGCCAATGGGGGATACTCCTTATGAAGAGTATATTTCCACAAACCGGGAGCTGGAGGATACAAACCCTCGGGTAGTGGCAGTATACCAGGAGCTAATGAGCCATTATTTAGCGTGCACTACCTTCTATAATGAGCCCTCTGATTTGGCTCATACCAATAAATGGGCGTCCTATCTCTTCTTTTATCATGCCCGAGATGCTAAGCCAGACAATGTCAGAGATAGCAGGGATAGGCCTTTGAGCCTTCTGAGCGTGCTTAATGCTCAAGTAGTCGATGATCTTATTGAAGACGCTGGGGCTTCAGATCAAGTTCTCGACGAAGGGATAGGGAATTATCCTGCAGACACTAAAGCCTACAGTTATATGAGGCATTACCGCAGGCCTCTGTCAAGGGAAGCTCAACTAGCTGGCTTCCTCTCTGTATGGCTACGTCGACTGGTAGTACCAGGCATTGTATCTTCGGATCGCATTTACCGTAACACCTTATGGCCTGCGGTGCATTTGGTATTTGGGGCAAGACTGGGCCTGCTCCCTGCCATGGTATGCCGGATATAAGCTGGCCTGAGGGCCATTAATGATGGGCTGCTTGCCGACGAAACACGGCGTAACAGCTTTCCCAGGGTAGAATTATCGTTCCTGTATCTGATGGGATGGTTAATTCTTCATAACCCCAGGGTGATATCTCCCGACTCTGCCAGTAGTTCGAGGAATAATTTCTTGTTGAATTATAAGAATTCCATCTGGAACGTGACGACCGTCGTGGACTGTCGGCGGGCATTAAATTTTGCTCACAGCTGGAAGCTCTTCTGTATCGTCCCCACTATACACCTCAATCAACAGGGGAGCAGGCTTCAGGACTCAGGTGAAGGAAAGACTGTTCTTTCTCCTGAAACTTTGTATTGGTTGGTCTGCATTAGACCTTCCCATTTATTGTACAGAAGTGAAGACCAATGCTTTTTAGAGCCCTACCTGCCTAGTCGGTTCGCCAGGCAGTTTGGGTATGACTAATTGCACGTGGGCAATGCCATCACCAGCTTCAAGTCCAGGGGTAGACTTATTGATGGAGCGAAAGGATGGCGGTACTTCATAATGGGTTATACTGGGGCGGCCTTTACTGTGCCCGCGACTTCTCTCTCCATGGAGTTGCGTATCCTCCATTCGTATGCCCAGTTTTATGTGGCCATCAATACCTTCCATCAAGATTTTGATATGCGTGGAAGTTTTAAGATGCCTTCACATAAGTCCGCTGGGAAAGAGGAAGTCCCATCAGTTTCCTCTGGCGAGGGTAAAGACTGTCAATCCAGATGAGTTTTTGCTGACAGTACCGAGAGGCAAAATACCTCTGCCTGCAGAGCCTCTGGTTATCCCTGGTAAGCGAAGGGCTCCTGTTCTGAAGGAGACTTCCCTTCGTAAGAAAAAGAAGACTGTTAGTGGTCCTGTCAGGACTTCCGACCATGAGGCTCCTCAGAGTGAGCCTGCTGTTTTCCCTGTTAGGGATGATTCTTTGACTAGAGGTCCTTCGCCTATTAGAGAGGGAACCTCCACAATTTCGGCTGGCAGTGCCGGAGAATCTTTGCTCGAGGCTGCAGTCGCTGCTACCGCTTCAGGTAGTGGTACGAGTTCACCTTCGGGGCCAAGCCAAATAAGAATATCTTTATCCAGACCAGCAACGGGAGAAACCCCTGCCGCGTCTGTAAGTATGCCCAGCGAGATTCCACCCAATGAGCCTCGAGTGGATCTCGGTAAAGACCTGGAAGAATACCTGCCAGTGTCAGTTGGCATACCCCCTTCTCCAAGTATGACAGCTCGCTTACATCATTAAGAAATTATTTAGCTGTACTGGCTGCAGACGCGCCATATATACCATCGGCCATGGGTAAATATCGTCTTTACGCCTCTTTTAGAAAAATCAACATCATGTTGATATTAACTTTCTTTTATCTTCTTTTCAGGGAAAGACATCTACGGGGAGGGCAGCGTCGATGCAACTTTTGGCTTTGTTTTAGCTCCTGTCGATGACACGAAGGTGCCCGACTTTGAAGAGAAAATATTTTCGGGTGTCGGCTCGCCCGAAACAGTTCCGATATCTCGAGAGGATGATGAGCCTGTCATTACGACTATACCTTCTTTGAGTACGCCAGCCACTTCGGCCGTTGTCGGTGCTTTGACCTTTGTCGCGCCCTCTACTGAAGCGACGACTGTGATGACACCCTCTGCAGTCGTTCCTGGAAGAGGATTCTCCGATATTGCAGCCACTCCCAGTGTCCAATCTAATTTCGCCATGCTGATTGAGCAATATACTAGTATTTTCTATACCACTTTGAAAATGCTGATATCAATTGTGCTAGAGAAGAATCTAGGTTTTGAGGCTCTGAAGAGGTCCTCCCAGTTTATGATAGCATCGATCAGAGATTTCAACGACGCTTGGAGAGCTGATACACTGGAGCAGATAGTTAATGGTTTGGAACAACCCATTAACAACTATTTACAATTATCCCAGGGCAACATTGATGACCTGGTCCAGGCTGAATACGACTCTTTGACTGCGAGGCTTGTTGGGGAGATGGAAACTCTGAGTAAGTCCATCGAGGCTCAGCAGAAAGAGATGAATGAGAAGCATGCCGAATTGGAGTATGTCATTCCCTAGCTGGCCAAGTGTGAGGCCGAATATGAGGAAGAGGTAGCGAGGGTCCGCCAATTGGAAAACGACCTCGCTAAGGCCAAGGAGAAGGCTCTCTCTTTGTCGGCAGCTCAAGATGTGTTGAATGACCGAAGGGAAGCGTCTCAGCAGAACCTGGCACGTGTGGGTATCATCCATGCAGATTTTGTACGTCATTAGTCTGAAATGTCTGCTTTGAACAATGAGGAGGCAAGGTTGGAGCGGGCTCGCGCTACCGTTTTGAGCTCCAGGAATGAGAAGATGGTCGTACTGGCACAGCAGATCCGTGATTTGACTGCTCCTCCCAAATGATGTACCTTTTGCTTTTATATGTAATTTGCTCTTTCTGGAGATAATAAAGAGACTTTATCTGACTTTGGTGGACCCATCATTTTTGAATATAAATGACAGGCTAGGGTGAAAGTGATATCAGAGGTAATATGGACGTGATATACTTTCGGTAAGCTTCAACTGGACATATCTATTCAGAGGTTATATGGACATGATAGCATATGATCCAACTAAAATTTGTATACAAAACACTATCAGAGGTAATATGGACGTGATAGGTTTTGATGTTCCAAATTAGTTATACATATCTATTCAGAGGTCATAAGAACATGATAGAATATGCTCCAACTAAAATTTGTGCGTAGTATCGTCAGAATGAGATCTTCACCATACTCCGCTTAAGCAAGGAAGATTAAGCATAGTACTTCTTCAGGAATTTGCCGTTGATAGGAGCCAATAACAAGTCTCCATTAGGCTTGGCTAATCTGTAAGCGTCATTTGAGAACGTTGTCTCGATCACATAAGGGCCCTCCCATTTGGGCTGAAATGTATCCTTACTCTTGTGAGTAATGATCATTGGCCTTTTCACAACTAAAACTAGCTCGCCAACTTTGAACACCCTTTCCTTCACTTTTTTATTAAAAGCTCTGGAAATGCGTGCTTGGTAAAACACGATACGCTGTTGGGCTTTAAGGCGTTTCTCATATAATCCTTCTAGCTCTTGAAGCCTTAATAGGTCATTCTTTTCCTGAGTCAACTCATTAGCCACTGCTATTCTGAGTGACAGAATTTGGATTTCGATGGGGAGAACTGCTTCACTCCCGTAAACCAGTGAGAATGGGGTACAACCTATTGGTGCTCGTACCGTTGTACGGTATGCCCAGAGACATTCTCCTAGCTTCTCGTTCCAGTCTCTTTTGTTCGAAGAAACAAACTTTTTTAAGAGTTTGATAATGGTTTTGTTGAAAGCTTCTACCAAACCATTAGCAGCAGGATTGTATACCGTAGAGGCCACATTTTGTATCTGATTTTTATCGCAAAATCAATGAAACGCTTGGCTGATGAATTAAGGCCCGTTGTCATGAATTATCCTTCGGGGAATCCCAAAGTGATAAATAACATGATGCTTAATGAAGCTGATCACGTTGGATGTCTTTACTTCAATAAGAGGGATCGCCTCTGCCCATTTGGAGAAATAATTCGTGATGGCTAATATGAATCGATGACCTCTGGAAGAACACGAGTGAATAGGACCAATGATATCCATACCCCATGCTTTAAAAGGCCAGGATGCCACCGTAGGATGTAAATGTTCAGAAGGTTGATGTATAAAATCTGTATGAACCTGGCAAGCTTTGTATTATCTTGCATATATTATTGCATCTGTGATCATAGTAGGCCAGTAATAGCCCATCCTCCTGATACGATCCTGTAGCTTAGGACGGGGTTGATGCGCTCCGTATACGCCGTCGTAAGCTTCACGGATAATCCGTTGTGCTTTATCACCAGAGAGACATCGTAATAATAGTCCGTCATAAGTCCGGCGATATAGATATTGTGAAGATGCATCAAAATAGAAGCGTAATGATCATATTTTGATGGATACTGCTTCTTTAGGATCCTCCGGCAAGATTCTGTATGCCACGAAATCTATAAAGGGGCTTCTCCAGTCTCTCTTGGGAGGATCTATGTTCACAGTGTAGCTGCGTTCTATGTAAAAGTTATTTTTCACACAGAATAGATCTATGTTAAGAAGGATCACCGAATTCTGCCTTCTTATAGGGATAGCTAAATCTTCAGCTAGACTGGCCAGGGCATCCGCTTCCAGATTCTGAGATCGAGGCACATGCTCTAGGAAGAACCCTTTGAAATACATGGCTATTTCGATCGTTGCTTGGTGATAAGGGATGAGATCTGGATTATGGAATTTATATATTCCTCTGACTTGATTGACGATCAGCAGAGAATCACCGAAAGCTTCCAGATATTCGACGTCCAACTCTTTAGCGACTTGGAGCCCGATTAGTAGGGCATTATACTCTGCCACGTTATTAGAGCAGGGCTCGCTAAGAGAATATGCTCGATAGATGACGAGTTTATTAGGAGTAACCAGGACAATTCCTACTCCTGAAACCACGTTTCCCTTGGGACCAGTCCTGGAGGCACCATCGAAGAATAGCTGCCATGTATTACTTTCCATTACAGAATTACATTCTGCAACTTCATCGGGAATGTCCTTGTATAATCTGGAGATTTTCGGAATCGGATGAGCAGCTAGGAAATCAGCCAATGCTTGGCCTTTGATGGACTTTTGAGGGACATACACCATATCATATGGTGTTAATAACATCGCCCAAGTCACGAGTCGGGAATTGAAAACGCTTGGCTTGTCCATCAATACCCGAAGGGGATTGATCCTGGAGATGATATGAATAGTCTGGCCTGTGACATAGTGTCGTATTTTCTAAATGGCAAACATTAGGGCCAAACATTCTTTTTCCACTGGATTATACCGGTGTTCAGCTCCGACCATCATCCTGCTCAAATAGTAGATAGCATGTTTATGACCCTCATCGTTCTTCTGTGCGAGGAGAGCTCCCAAAGAATAATCCATTGCTCGAACATACAGCAAGAATGGTCTTCCTATGACGGGAGGCACCAGAATTGGAGGATTAGTGAGGTAGCGTTTGATATCATTAAACGCTTGCTGACAGGCTTCATCCCATACAAAGGATACACCTTTCTTCATGAGGCGAGAAAAAGGCTGTCATCTCCCCGAGAGGTTGGATATGAATCTCCGGATATAAGCCAGACGACCTTGAAATCTCCTGAGTTCTCTCAGATTACGGGGTGGTCGCATTTCTAAGATGGCCTTGACTTTATCAGGATCCACTTGAATGCCTTTAGCGGTAATGACAAATCCCAGGAATTTGCCACTGGATACACCCAGAAAGGACTTTGTATGATTCATTTTGAGTTGATGTTGGCGCATCAACTCGAACACTGTCTTCAAGTCTTGGATATGATTATTCTTGAGACGGCTTTTGACAGCTATATCGTCTACGTAACATTCCACTGTTTTGCATAAATGCTCGTGGAATATGTTACTCATAGCTCGTTGGTACGTAGCTCCGGTATTTTTCAGTCCGAAAGGCATGACCGTATAGCAATATACCCCCAATGGTGTCCGAAAGGCAGTATGCTTCTCGTCTTCAGGATGCATCTTGATTTAATTATATCCTAAAAATTCGTCCATGAAAGACATACATTCAAAACCGCATGCATTATCGATCATGACGTCTGTAATGGGAAGAGGAAACTCATCCTTGGGGCAGGCTGCATTCAGATCTCGGTAATCAATACAGACACGTACTTTCCCACTTTTTTTTATGACTGGGACAACATTGGCAACCCAGTCAGGATGTTGTTCTTCCCGGATGAAGCTGCAGGCTATCAACTTCTTGATTTCAGCTTCAATGACGTCCATCATATCCGGGCGGAACCAGCGTTGATGTTGCTTCACAGGCTTTGAATTGGGCAATATATTGAGCTTATGAGTAGCCACTTTTGGATCAAGACCTGGCATATCCTCATAATTCTATGCAAAGACGTCGATATATTCTTTTATCAGCTGGATTATTTCTTCCTTTTCTTCTTCGGAAAGATTGTTACTGATAAATATCGGCTTTGGCGAAAGTTCATCCCCAACGTCGATCTGGATAATTTTATCTTCAGTGGGAGGTTCTCTCTGCTCGAACCTGAGTTTCTACTGTGTATCCATTTGCTGAGCCCAAGAGTCATTCTCAAACGGTTCAAATTCTTGTTCGTTTGCTTTGAAAGAATCTGTCAATACCATATTTACTGATAATGCTCGTTCGAGATCATCATATGAGCTGGAGGACAGCGAGCCATCTTGAGAAGAGGAAGAGATATCCTCATTTGACTCAGAAGTTGCAAGGGAGGTGGCATACCCTAACCCGAAACGAGTTCGTTGACAGTAGGGATCACCGTGCAACAGAATTCGCCTGCCTTTCCCGTAATTGAGGCCTAGCTCCAGCTTCAAGTCATAACCCATACTTTGCATAATCTTCAAAGCTTGTGGGCTATATCTGTGAACCTGCATTTTACCAGCATCATTATCGGGAGAATCTTCTTGTACAGTCGGTTCATTGCGCATGTGACCGAAGACTATTGAACGCTGACCGCTGCAAGTAGGCGGGACAATAAAGATAGAATTCTCATGTGGCCCATATGTCGTGATGACATTAGATGGTGATGCTACTTCCTATATATATGGATGATAAGAATCTATAGCTTTCAAGAATTTTTGTGCTATAGTTTCTATCATTATAGGGATATGATTCCTGTTTGGGAATTTGAGCGTCAATGTACTGGAAAAAAGGATCTTTATTATCATCAGAAACCACGTTCCTGGTTATATTTACATCAATCGGCTGCTTGTTGCGCCGAAGGTTGATGACCAAGGGTGGAGGCTTCTGGTTCAAAGTGATCACTAGATGATCACCTATGTTTCCTGACTTGGCTTTGTTCAGGTGGATAGTCATGGGTTCCATGACTTTCGGTCGAGTAGTTCGCCCTTTCACCTTGATTGACAGAGGATGCTCGGCAGAGGGTTCTTCTGGCTCCCGATGGGATTCTTCCTCTGTCTTGCCTGACACCTCCTCCATGTAATCTTGAGTGTACAACATGGCATCAGAGTAGTAGGATTCTAATCCTTTAAACGGGTTAAGGTCAGCAAACTCTGTTTGTACTGTTCCTTAGGCATCTACATATTTAAAGCATTGATGTAGAGTCGAAGGAACGATGTTGTGGTCGTGGATCCATGGTCTGCCCAGCAGAATGTTGTAGGACACCTCTGAATCAATGACATAGCATGTAGCCACTGATCTGAGATTGCCAATCTGGATCCTCAAACGAATCTTCTCCAACGGCTTACTTTTCCTGGCGTTGAAGCCCACGATTGTAGTGGTGGTGTAAGCCAATTCGCTGGTAGGAATCCTCAGCGGTGTTTAGGATAATAAACGAGAAAAGATTTGATGAATGCAGAAAATGAGGTCTTGTGCGAAGACCCGCCCTTCTTTTATGTTTACAAACAAGATTGTACAAATTTGATCCTACACGAGGATGTCTAAGTACAATTTATTTAATCTGGATGAATATTGCTATAGGTGTCTGATCTGCAGTCAATCACTTTAGCCCTTGGACCACACTATGTTGAAGAAGTGCCATGGAAGACAGGTAGCAGCTTCGAAGGTTGCTAAAGAGGGTGGATGCCCGATGCAAAGTCGTCGATCCCTTCTCTTTGCCTGAGCTCTGGATTCTTCTCTCTTTCTCTCTCCTCTATTTCTCCTTTCAATTTGTCGACCTTGTTCCTCATTGATATAGGTCTCTATTTATAGAGTTTTAGTGACAGTGACCACACAGTCGGTGTAGAAACAGAGTAGTAGAAAGTACAGCACCCTTTTACACGACGGTTTAAAATAACCAATGTCTGCGTATAAATGATCTTTTGAGTGAGCATGTGGCGCGCGTCCAACTAAGGGACAGAACGCGTATATCTGCTATGAAGATCATGGCATAGAAGCCACGTAGGTAGTTATCCCTTGTGTAGAAGAGGTTGGCGTAGAAGCCAAATGACTGTCACCATGGCATAGAAGCCAAGTAGGCATAGAAGCCAAGTAGGCATAGAAGCCGAGCAGGCGTAGAAGCCGAGTGGTCATAAAGGCCGAGGAGGCGTAGAAGCCAAGTGGGCATAGAAGCCGAATGGGCATAGAAGCCGAGCAGGCGTAGAAGCCGAGTGGTCATAGAGGCCGAGTGGGCATAGAAGCCGAGCAGGCGTAGAAGCCGAGTGGGCATAGAAGCCGAGCAGGCGTAAAAGCCGAGTGGGCATTGAAGCCGAGTGGGCATTGAAGCCGAGCAGGCGTAGAAGCCGAGTGGTCATAGAGGCCGAGTGGGCATAGAAGCCGAGCAGGCGTAGAAGCCGAGTGGGCATAGAAGCCGAGCAGGCGTAGAAGCCGAGACGATGTGGATATTTTAGCCGGAATTATGGCTCTTGGAGATATAATCAAATCTGTTGCATTAAATGCAGAGATCTGCCCTCATCCTGTGCATTAAATGCAGAGGCATGTCTTTAAGATTTGCCATCATCCTGTTCATTAAATGCAGATATGCGCCTCGAATCCTGTACGAAGAGTGACTGCTGATGTGGCAGTCTATTTGCTTTCTGCGGAGCGTAAGAAGCTCACGTCTGCCTGTGTAAAACCGGACAGTGTATTCCCTTATATGCGTAAGAGTTGTTTACGCAAAGGGGATGCCACTAAACGACGGTTCGGTGACATTTAAGCAAATCTCCTGCATTAAATGCGGAGATTCGTCATTATCCTGCTCGTTAAATAAGGAGACGTGGTTTGAAGGTCTGCTACCCTTCTGTGCCTCAAGTGCAGAGACATGCCTCGGGCATCTGTTAGTATTCGGCGCTTTAAATGCAGAGACGTGCCTTGAGAAACTGTCACCGCTCTGTGCATAAAATGCAGAGACGTACCTCGAGTCCTGTACGGAGCGCAGCTTTTAACGTGGCAGGCTGTTTGTCTTCTGCGGAGCGTAAACAGCTCACATCCGCCTGTGTAAAACTAGGCAGCATATTCCTTTGTATGTGTAAAAGTGGTTTACGTAAAGGAAATGGCAGTAAATGACAGCCTGGGTTGCAGTGTCGCGCCATCATCATATCCGTCGCCTGGGTAGTCGTGCAGTACTCTTTGTTAGGAGTACAGACGTCAGGTTCATTGCATGCTCTGACAGGTTTATTTCGAAGAACACGAAGCGTTCCTCGTATACTTCAATACTGTATTGAAAGCGGATGGGTTTTACGCCATGAAGGCGATGTAGCACCTCTTTTACGCTAAAGCGGCCTGGTCATATTGCACTACGCGGATGGTCCTTGAGCTTTATATTTTACGCTGTGCTCAGCGGAGAAGCTTTGTTGCAAGTTGATGGCTCTGAGGTCATCTTTTTACGCTGTCCTGCATGAACATGTTGCGTATAGCTATCCAGCATATTTTTTATGCTTCTACAAGACCCCCTTCAAAGCTTTTAAATTCCTCGTAATTTGAAATGCATTGAATGAAGCATGAACCGTTCCTCGTAACTCAAAATGCTCTGAGTGGAGCCTGAAACAGTTAAGCCTGACACGTTCATTCATGGCTGACTTTATGGCGGAGTTATTGGGGATCGGTGTGATCTCTTTCGCCTATAAAAAAGGCTGAGGAGTTAACCTGTTATTCCCATATTTCCTTCACCACACAGAGATGATGGCCGGAGCTCGTCGGGTCAACTTGAGAAAGAAGGAGATCATGCTCTTCCAGCATGTAAGGAGCCGAAAAAGATGGCATCTTCGAGCAAATGTCCTCTGCAATAATGGATCATTGAAGGATATCATAGCCTCCTTTGCTCGGGATAATCAGCAACTTTGTATGGTGGTTCTTCGGGAGATAAGAAGGGTCGCATTTCGCCATGCTGCCTGCAAGTGGCACCTTCTCCCGTTACCTCCATGGACGGGAGCAGATAGACTAGCTCTGTCCAAGATTGAGTTGGGTGAAATATCTCAACTCAATCTGTCACGGTGTTGGATATAAGAAAGCAGATTTACTCTGCTTTTCTTCTATTGACGGCTGGGTCTACGTCCAGTTTTGCATCCTCCCGCCGTTGACCAATATGTCAGTCAGTTTGCGGCAACTGACTGACTACTGAAGATGGATGAAGAACGTCGCCCATGCGGGAACCTGGCAGAACAGATTCAGGGAACGATCTTCAGACGACGATGAGGAAGTCCTTTGTAGACGGGATTTCCCTCATATGTAATCATGAAAATAAAGAAAACCCTTGTAGACTGGATTTCCCTCATATGTAATCATGATTTTAATTTTAATAAAATTGTCTTCTTCTTTGCATATGATCATCTTACCATACTTTGCTGTGAAGTCTGAATATGTGTAGCTTTGACACGTCTGATACTTTATGCCGACTCTGTTTTAGAAAGAGTGCTAGATCATGTCCTGCCTTTTACGCATAACTAGGGATGCATAGAAAGCCGTTTAGCATTCGAGTGTTCGAACTCTCCTGCTGTTTAGGAGTGAGGAACCGCGTAGAATTATGAACTGTTACTTCTGATAGACAGAATTCTTTGTTCAGACATCATCTTCAAGAATGATTTCTCGAAATCCCTTGGGACAGGGGCGAGAAATGGCCGTCATAAACTGAGTTGCCATCTTGATTTTGTAGACAAAATATTCAGACTTGATTCTGGATGAACTTCGAATTGACCCATGAAGAAGAGTAATTTTTCAATGTTGAACTCTGTATGCTTCGGGTACTTGGGGTATCTTGAGTTCAAGAAGGAGTATCTTCTGTGTGAACTCTTGTAATTGACCGTCTTGAGAATCGTTCAGATGTATTGTACTGGCCTGCGCATCTTTCAGATGTGTGGCAAGTCGTGGAGCGTGAAATCATAAGTTCGTTGCCTCTGAGCGTAAAAAGCCACCGAGCGTGAAATCATAGACTTGTAGTTCCTGAGCGTGAAGTCGTAGGTTTGTATCCTCTCGAGCATAAAAGCTACCGAGCACAAAGGCATCCGGGCGTAAAACCATAGACTTGTAGCCATTGGAACGTAAAAATGGTAGATTTGTAGCTGTCGAGCGTAGAAAACTCCTTAGTGCAGAACTGTAGATTTGTAGCTTCTGAAAAGAAAATCTTTCGAGCGTGAAGTCATGAATCTGTTGCCTCTGAGCGTAAAAAGCCACCGAGCGTGAGATCATAGATTTGTAGCTGCTGAGCGTGAAGTCGTAGGTTTGTAGCCTCTCGAGCATAAAAGCTACCGAACACAAAGGCATCCGGGCGTAAAACTATAGACTTGTAGCCTGTGAGCGTAAAACCGTAGATCTGTAGCTGTCGAGCGTAAAAAGCCCCTTAGCGTAAAAACTATGTATCTTCCTCGCACGAAAAACTTTTCGAATTCGCTGACTGTCCGCCTTCTCTGAGTGATAGGCTGACGTAGTACCCAATCATAACCGGATTATTAATTAGGAGATTTGGTTCGGGATAAGAGGAGTTCATCTGAACTCCATATATACCCTAAGTTTCTGAGAGAAAAATGTTTTCATCCGTCTTCTGCGAAAGAAAGCCTTCGTCTGTTCGAGTTCTTCTTCGTTTCTTCTCCGAGATTTTGAAGTTTCCAGTAATGGCCTCAAACTCTCCACTAAGGGAAAGAAGGTTGATTCTTCTTCTCGTTCTTCCGCTCAAGTGAGAGCATCTTCGGTCGGACAAGGCGAACTTCCTTCTGAGCGAAGTATCCCGCCGATGAGCAGTGCACCCGGCCTAAAAGGTAGAGCATTTGGGATGAAAAAGAACGACCGAAAATCCTTCGCACACGTTGTACGTGACCGCGCTAGGTCGTCTCCTGTGCTGATAGCCTCTTTGAGGAAGATGATGCACAGAGATGTTTCATATTTTACGCCCATATTTCTAATGTATCAGCGCAAAAACTCCATATTTTCGCAGTCCGGCGTGAAAGCTTCGACTGTCGAAAGTTGGTATATAAAATTTGAGTGTTACGCTTCTGGATGAAGATTCTGGTGTAATACCTCAACTTTATCAGTCTGGCGTAAAGCACAGACTGTATACTGCCAGCCTTGAAATTTTATGCTTTAGGAAATGGATTCCAGCGTAATGGTCAAGTTTTTACGGTCTTGGCGTAAAGCACAGACTGTTGATTTTTGGCGTGTGCTGTAAGATCTGTAATGTCTAATTATAGGAACTGACGTATTTTTCTTGCACTCTTGCAGTTAACTTGCATGCGTCTTCGCTAGCCGATGTGATAGGTTCTGCCGCAGGGATGCTGCACTCCAACTATCTAGAGGATCTGTCACACGTGACATTTCCTATCTCCGGGCCGCAATATCCGGAAGGAAGGAAGATTCTGATATCGGTCCAGGGCGAGCGAATGCTGCTGAGCATGATCAACGGTGAGCCCCTGACGTATATAGACGGGGACCAATACATAAAGCCGGCCTTCCTCTTCGGGGACATGATTGACAAGCAGTCCCAGACGAAGCCCAAGAGAGAACTCTGGGTTTTCCCTGTCGGGAGCTTGGTTTTGTATCTGCCCAAGATGCCGAGAGACTATCCCCTCTCGGCTTTCTTCTATGCCACATATCCCAGGAAGATGTCGTGGACGCAGACTCCTGATCTTCACGGCAGGCCGGGGAAGATCTTTTATCTGAAAGGAGCTGACCAGGGGTCATTTGTTAGTCGTCCTTCAGGCAATGTGACGGTATTCAGGGGACTGTACCCGGGCAGTATCCCGAGTAAAGACAGCTTGGTGATCCAGCCGGTCCAATTACCGACTTTCTGCAATGACTTTATGGGGCATGGGGGAGTATACCCTAAGGTGAACCCTCGGCGAGGTGGATGGATCACCCCTTCAAACCTTCGATGGGCTCGCTTAGTTGATTGGGCCTTGAAGCATTTTCAGACCGAGTTGGAGAACATCGGTCTGCTTGCAGCTGTGAGTGCTACCAGTGTTGGGTTACCTCCTAACCCTAACCTGTTCCTGGCACTGATGGAGCGATATATTTTGCTCACTGGGACTTTCGCCACTCCACTGGGGGAGTTGGGATTGGCCCTCCATGAGATGGCAGAGATCTCGAGATTGTCGATGGGGGATACTCCATATGAAGAGTATGTTCCCACGAACCGGGAGCTGGAGGATTCTGACCCTCGGATAGTGGAAGTGTATCAGGAGCTGATGTGCCACTACCTTGCTTGTACCGCTTTTTATGATAAGCCCTCAGATTTGGCTCATATCAGCAAATGGACGTCCTACCTCTTCTTTCACCGGTCCAGGACTGCTAAGTCGAAGAAGGTATTGGAGGGCAAGGATCTGCCTGTGAATCCTCTTAGCGTGCTTAATGCTCAGGTAGTCGACGATCTCATAGTGGATGCTGGGGCTCCGGACTTAATCCTCGACGAAGGGATAGGACAGTATCATGTAGGCACTAAGGCCTATAGTTATTTGAGGCACTGCCGCAGGCCTCTGTCCAGGGAAGCTCAACTGGCTGGTTCCTCTCCATATGGCTGCGCCGAGTGGTGGTACCTGGCGTTGCATCTGCGGACCGTATTTACCGCAACACACTGTGGCCTACAGTGCATATGGTGTTCGGTACAAGACTGGGCTTGCTCCCTGCCATGGTGTGCCGTATTCAAGCCGGCCTGAGGGCCATGACTGACGGGCTGCTCGCCGATGAGACTCGGCGTGATAGCTTTCCTAGGATAGAATTACCATACCTGTATCTGATGGGATGGTTAATTCTTCATAACCCCAGGGTTATGTCTTCCGGCTCCGGCAGTAGTTCGGGGGCTAGTTTCTTGCTGAACTAACAGAAATCTTCCTGGAATATGACCACGGTTCTAGACTATCGGTGGGCGCTGGGCCTCAGTCACAGCTGGAAGCTCTTCTGCATTGTCTCCTTTGTATATCGCAATCAATCGGGGATTAGGCTTGAAGATTCCGGTAGAGAGAAGACCAATCTTTCTCCTGAAGCTTTTAATTGGTTGGTCTGCATTAGACCTTCCCATCTACTGTACAGGAGTAAAGACCATTGCTTCTTGGAGCCCTACCTGCCTAGTCGGTTTGCCAGGCAGTTTGGGTATGATCAGTTGTACGTGGGCAACGTCGTCACCAGCTTCCGGTCCAGGGGTGGACTCATTGATGGAGCGAGAGGATGGCAATATTTCCTCATGGGTTGCACTAGAGCAATTTTTACCGTGTCGGTTATTACACTCTCCACGGAGCTGCACATCCTGCACTAGTATGCCCAGTTCTATGTGGCAACGAACACCTTCCATCGCAATTTTGATATATATGGAAGTTTTAGGGTACCCTCCTCCAAGTCTGGGGGAAGAGTTGAAGTCCTCTCGGTCTCTTCTGACGAGGGTGAGGAGTTTGTCAATCCAGATGAGCCTCTGGTGGCGGTATCGAGGGGTGAAGTTCCTCTGCCTGCAGTCCCTTTGGCGATTTCTGGGAAGCGAAGGGCCCCTACTCCGAAGGAGACTTCCCCTCGTAAGAGAAAGAAGAAGATGGTTAATCGTCCTCTCCGGATCCTTGGTGTTGAGGCTCCTGGAAGTGAGCTTGCATCTCCCCATGTTGGGGATGATTCTTTGATTGGGGGTTCCTCGCCTTTTAGAGAGGGACCCTCTAATGTTCCGGCTGGTGGTGCCGGAGAATCTCTGCTGGAGGCTGCCGTCGCTGCTACTACTTCAGGTAGCAGAACGAGGTCGCCTTCGGGGCTGAGAATACCTTTATGCGGATCGGCATCGGGAGAGACTCCTGCCGTATCTGCCAGTGCATCTGGCGAGATTCCAGCCGATGAGCCTCGGTCGGAATTTGACAAGGACCTGGAAGATCATTCGCCGGTGCTTCTTAGAGCTCCCCCTTCTCCAGGTATAATAGCTTGCCTAGCATCATTAAGGAATAATTTAGCTGTACAGGCTGCAGATGCGACATATATGCCGTCGGCCATGGGTAAATGTCGTCTTCACGCCTTTTCTTTTAGAAAAGTTAACATTATGCTGATATTAACTTCCTTTCGTCCTCCTTTCAGGGGAAGACCTCTTCGGGGAGGGCAGTGTAGAGGCGCCCTTTGGCTCTGGCGGTGACACGGATGTGGCTAGTTTTGAAGAGGAAGCATCTTCGGGTGCCGGCTCGCCTGTCGACGAGGTTCCGATATCTCAAGAGGAGGACGAGCCTGTCACTGCGACAATGCCTCATTTGAGTATGCTGGTATCTTCGTCCGATGTTGGCGCTTCTTCTTTCGTCGCACCACCTGTTGAGGCAACGGCCGTGGCAACATCGTCTGTGGTTGTTCTCGGAGGGAGATTCGCCAATGTCGAGGCCACCCCCAGCGTCCAACCGGATCTAGCTGTGCTGATCGGGCAGTACACTGATATCTTCTACACCACTTTAAAAAAGTTAATATCAAGGGTGTTGGCGAAGAATCTGAGCTTTGCGTCGCTGAAGAGGTCCTCCCAGTCGATGATAATGCCGATCCGAGAATTCGACGACACTAGGCTAGCTGAAATACTGGAGGAGATAGTTAATGGTTTGGAGCAACCCATTAACGAATACTTGCAGCTAGCTCAAGGCAATATTGAAGATTTGGTCCAGGCTAGATACGACTCCATGACTGTGCGGCTTACCAAACAGATGGCAGGCATAAATAAATCCATCCAGACACATCAGCAAGAGATGGATGAAGGAAAAGTCATCCTGGAGGAGACCATTGCTCTTCGAACTAAGTGCCAGACCAAGCACGAAGGGAATGTAGCGAGGGTCCTCAGGCTGGAAATGAAACTTGCTCAGGCAAAAGAGTGGGCTTCTAAGTCGTCGGAAGCTCTAGCTGTGGTGGATAGCCGATTGGGCGTAGCATAACAGAACTTGGCGCGTGCAGATGTCGCTCGTGCTGGTTTTCTTCGGGCTAGAGCCAAACTGTCCCTCATGAGCAATAACGAGGCACGACTGGAGCGGGCTCGTCATGATGTCTTGGATTCCAGGACTGAGAGGATGGCCGCACTGGCGCAGCAGCTTCGCGACCTGACCGCTCCCCCTAAATGATGTACTTTTGCTTTTGCTTTTCAATGTACTTCTGCTCATTTTTGGGAATAATAAAGAGGCTTTCATCTGACTTTGTGGACCCATCATTTCGGAATATAAATGACAGGTCTGGGCGAAAGTGATATCAGAGGTAATATGGACGTGATATACTCTCGATGAGTTTTAGCAGGATATATCTATTCAGAGGTTATATGGACATGATAGAATACGATCCCACTAGTTTTGCTTTGGAAGTAGTTTTGTCAGAATGAGGTTTTCGCCATATTCCTCTTGAGCAGAGGAGGTTAAGCATAGTACCTTTTCAGGAATTTACCATTAATAGGAGCCATTAGCAGGTCTCCATTAGGCTGGGCTAACCTATAAGCGCCGTTTGAGAACGTTGTCTCGATCACATAAGGGCCTTTCCATTTGGGCTAAAATTTGCCCTTACTTCTGTGAGTGAGAATCATCGGCCTTCTCACAGCTAAGACTAGCTCGCCGACTTTGAACACCCTTTCCTTCACTTTTTGATTAAAAGCCTTGGAAATGCGTGCTTGGTAGAGCGTGATGCGCTGTTGAGATTGGAGGTGTTTCTCGTCTAATCCTTCTAGCTCTTGAAGCCTTAACAGGTCATTCTTTTCTTGAGTCAGCTCATTAGCCACGGCTATCCTGAGTGACAGAATTTGGATCTCGATGGGGAGAACTGCTTCGCTTCCGTAGACTAATGAGAATATGGTACAACCTGTTGGTGCCCGTACCGTTGTGCGGTATGCCCAGAGACATTCTCCCAGTTTCTCATTCCAATCCCTTTTGTTCGAAGAGATGAACTTCTTCAAGAGCTTGATAACGGTTTTGTTGAAAGCTTCCGCCAAACCATTAGCAGCAGGATTATATGTCGTAGAGGCGACATTCTGTTTCCGATTTTTATCGCAAAATCGATGAAATGCTTGGTTGATGAACTGCGGTCCATTGTCATGGATTATCCTTTGAGGTATCCCGAAGCGATAAATAACATGATGCTTGATGAAGCTGATCACATTAGATGCCTTCACCTCAGCAAGAAGGATCGCTTCCGCCCATTTGGAGAAATAATCCGTGATGGCCAGTATGAACTGGTGACCTCTGGAAGAAGACGGGTGAATAGGACCAATGATATCCATACCCCATGCTTCGAAAGGCCAGGATACAACCGTAGGATGTAGATATTCGGGAGGTTGATGAATAAAGTCTGCATGGACCTGACAGGCTCTGCATTATCTTGCATACTTTATTGCGTCTGTGATCATAGTAGGCCAGTAATAGCCCATTCTCCTGATGCGATCCTGTAGCTTAGGACCGGGTTGATACGCTCCGCATACATCATCGTGGGCTTCACGGATAATCCGCTGTGCTTCATCACCAGAGAGACATCGTAATAATAGTCCGTCATAAGACCGTCGATATAGACATTATGACGATGCGTCGAAATAGAAGTGTAATTATCGTCTTTTGACGGATACTGCTTCTTTAGGATCCTCTGGCAAGATTTCGTATGCTATGAAATCTATGAAGGGACTTCTCCAGTCTCTCCTGGGAGGATCTGTGTTCACAGCGTAGCTGCATTCGATGTGAAAGTTATTTTTCACACAGAATAAGTCTCTGTTAAGAAGGATTACCGAATTCTGCCTTCTTATAGGGGTAGCTAAATCTGCAGCTAGACTGGCTAGGGCATCAGCTTCCAGATTCCTAGATCGAGGTACATGCTCTAGGAAGAAACTTTTGAACGTCATGGCTATCTCGACCGTTGCTTGGTGATAGGGGATGAGGTCTGGATTCCGGACTTCTTATATTCCTCTGACTTGATTGACGATCAGCAGAGAATCCCCGAAAGCTTCCAGAGATTTGACGCCCAATTCTTTAGCGACTTGAAGGCCGATTAGTAGAGCGTTGTACTCTGCCATATTGTTGGAACAGGGCTCGCTAAGAGAATATGCTCGGTAGATGACGAGCTTATCAGGAGTAACCAGGACAATTTCTACTCCCGAGACCACGTTTCCCTTGGGACCAGTTCTGGAGGCGCCATCGAAGAATAGTTGCCATACATCACTCTCCATTGCGGAATTACATTCTGCAACTTCGTCGGGAATGTCCTCGTACAGCTTAGAGGCCTCCGGGATTGGATGAGCAGCTAGGAAGTCAGTCAGTGCTTGGCCCTTGACGGATTTCTGGGGGACGTACACCATGTTATATGGTGTTAACAACATCGCCCAAGTCACGATTCGGGAATTAAGAACACTTGGCTTGTTCATCAGTACCCGAAGAGGATTGATCCTGGAGATGATGTAAATGGTTTGGCCTGTGACGTAGTGTCGCGTCTTCTGGATAGCGAACATCAGAGCCAAGCATTCTTTCTCTACTGGATTGTACCGGTGTTCGGCCCCGACCATCATCCTGCTGAGGTAGTAGATAGCCTGCTCGTGACCCATCTCGTTCTTTTGTGCGAGAAGAGCTCCCAGAGAATGATCCATCGCTCGTACATACAGCACGAATGGTCTCCCCATGACAGGAGGCACCAGAACTGGCGGACTGGTGAGGTAGCACTTGATATCACCGAACGCTTGCTGACAGGCTTCGTCCCATACGAAGGTACACCTTTCTTCATGAGACGAGAAAATGGCCGACATCTCCCCGAGAGGTTGGATATGAATCTCCGGATATAAGCCAGACGACCTTGAAATCCCTTGAGCTCCCTCAAATTGCGGGGCGATCGCATTTCTAATATGGCCTTGACTTTATCAGGGTCCACTTGAATGCCTTTGGCGGTAATGACATATCCCAAAAATTTGCCACTAGATACACCCAGAAAGGACTTGGTAGGATTCATTTTGAGTTAATGTTGGCACATCAATTCAAATATTGTCTTCAAGTCTTGGATGTGATGATCCTTGAGGCGGCTTTTGACAGCTACGTCATCCACGTAACACTCCACTGTCTTGCGTAAATGCTCATAGAATATGTTACTCATAGCCCGTTGGTACGTGGCCCCGGCATTCTTCAATCTGAAGGGCATGACCGTATAGCAATATACTCCTAGTGGTGTCCGGAAGGCAGTGTGCTTCTCGTCTTCAGGATGCATCTTGATTTGATTGTATCCTGAAAATTCGTCCATGAAAGACATACGTTCAAAACCGCTAGTATTGTCAATCATGACGTCCGTGATGGGAAGAGAAAACTCATCCTTGGGACAGGCTGCGTTCAGATCTCGAAAATCGATGCAGACTCGTATTTTTTTATTTTTCTTCATGACCGGGACAACATTGGTGACCCAGTCAGGATGTTGTTCTTCTCGGATGAAGCCGCAGGCTATCTACTTCTTGACTTCAGCTTCAATGGCGTCCATCATATCCGGGCGAAAACGGCGTTGGTGTTGCTTCATAGGCTTCGAATCAGGCAATATGTTGAGCCTATGAGTAGCTACCTTTGGATCAAGGCCTGGCATGTCCTCATAATTCCATGCAAAGATGTCGATATATTCTTTTATCAGCTGGATAACCTCTTCTCTTTCTGCTTTGGAAAGATTATTACTGATAAATATCGGCTTTGGCGAAAGTTTATCCCCAACGTCAATCTGGATAACTTTGTCTTCAGTGGGAGGTTCTCTCTGCTCGAAGAGGAACTCCCATTGTGTATCCATTTGCTGAGCCCAAGCGTCATTCTCAAACGGTTCGGATTCTTGTTCGTCTGATTCGAAAGAATCTGTCACTACCATATTTGCTGATAATGTTCGTTCGAGAGCATGAGATGAGTCGTAGGGCGCTGAGCCATTTTGAGAGGAGGAAAAGATATCCTCGCTTGACTCAGGAGCTGCGAGGGAGGTGGTATACCCTAACCCGAAACGAGTTCGTTGATAGTAGGGATTGCCGTACAGCGGCATTTGTCTGCCTTTCCCGTAGTTGAGACCCGGTTCCAGCTTCAAGTTATAACCCATATTTTGTATGATCTTCAGAGCTTGCGGGCTATATCTGTGAACCTGTATTTTACCGGCATTGTCGTTGGAAGAATCCTCTTGTACCGTCGGTTTATTGCGCATGCGGCCGAAGACTATCGAATGCTGACTGCTGCAAGTAGGCGGGACAATGAAGATAGAATCCTCATGCGGTCCGTATATCGTTGTGACATTGGATGATGACACCACTTCCCATATATACGGATCATAGGAATCTATAGCTTCTAGGAATTTTTGCGCTATAGGTTCTATATCGTCGTAGGGGGAGGATTCCTGATTCGGAATTTGGGCCTCAATATACTGGAAAAGTGGATGTTTATTATCATCTGAAACTCCGTTCCCGGTTGCATTTATATCACTCGGCTGTTTGCTGCTGTAGAAGCATGAAAAATACGCCGGATGGCTATACGCAGCATATTGGTACAGATCAGCGTAAGCAGAGGCCTTCAAAGCCATCAAGCGTGCAAAAGAGCTTTTTCTGCTAAATACAGCATAAAATATTAAAAGCTCAAAGGGCCATCCGCGTAAGGCGGTACGTCCAAACCACTTCAGCGTAAACGGGGTGCTTCATCGCCTCCAGGGCGTAAAGCTTATCCCCTTTCAGACGCAGCATTGAGGTGTACAAGAGACGCTTCGTATTCTCCGAAGTGAACCTGTCAGACCCTGCAATAAAGATCCTGCGATGAACCTGACGTCTGGACTTCTGACAAAGGGATACGGCTCGACTACCCAGACGACGGCTATAATGATGGCACAGCACTGCGACCCAGGCTGTCATTTACCGCCATCCCCTTTGCGTAAACTGCTTTTACAAAGCACGAAGGGATACGCTGCCTTATTTTACACAGGCAGACACGAGCTATTTACGTTCTGCAGTAGAAAAACCGCCTGCCACATCTAAAGCTGCACTCCGTACGGGGTTCGAGGCACGTCTCTGCGTCCAATGTACAGAGCGATGGCAGTTGCTCGAGGCACATCTCTACGTCTAATGCACAGAGCGGTGACAGTTTCTCAAGGCACGTCTCTGCGATTGATGCGCAGAAGGGGTTATAGACCTTCAAAAACACGCCTCCACATTTAATGCGTAGGATGGTGGCAAATCTCGGCATTTAATGCAAGAGATTTGATTATGTCTTCAAAAGCCATAATTCTGGCTAAAACGTCCACATCAGCACTCTGGAACGGTACGCAGCGGCTTCTATACCCATCCAGCTCCTGTGCTCACTCGTCCTCTATGACCGCTCGGTTTCAACGCCCATTCGGCTTCTACACCTACTCGGCCTCTATGACCACTCGGCTTCTACGCCTGCTTGGCCTCTATGACAGCTCGGCTTCAACGCCCATTCGGCTTCTACGCCGATTCGACTTCTATACCGGTTTGATAACTATTTGGCTTCTATGCCATGGTGACAGACATTTGGCTTCTATGTCAACCTCTTCTACACAAAGGATACCTACCTACGTGGCTTCTACGCCGTGATCTTCGTAGCGATTATACGCGTTTTGTTCCTTAGTTGGACCCGCATCACACGCTCATTCAAAGGATCATCTATACGCAGGAATTGGTTACTTTAACCGTTGTATAAAAGGGTGCTGTACTTTCCACTCCTCGATTTCTACACCGACGGAGTGGTCACTGTCCCTAAAACTCTATAAATAGAGACCTCTATCAATGAGGAAAATAGAAGAAAATTGGTCAAGAAACCAATATCAGATCCAAGGTCGAACTTCCAGGAAAGATCGAACCAGAGGTCAAGAGAGAGAGAGAGAGAGAGAGAAGAATCCGGAGCTCAGGCAAAGAGTAGGGATCGACGACTTTGGCATCGTGCATCCACCCTCTTCTGCAACTTTTGAAGCTGCTTTCTGTCTTCTACGACACTTCTTCAACATCGTGTGGTCCAAGGGCTAAAGTGATCGACTGCAGATTAGACACCTATAGCAATATTTACCCAGATTAAATAAATTATACTCCCACATCCTCATATAGGATCAAATTGTACAAGTTTGTTTGTAAACCAAAGAAGGCGGGTTTCGTGTAAACCCTATCCTGAATACATCTTTATTCTTTCGTTTAATACCACATACAAGATGGCGACTCTGCTGG
This sequence comes from Iris macrosiphon, assembly GCA_036927795.1. NCBI lineage: Eukaryota > Viridiplantae > Streptophyta > Magnoliopsida > Asparagales > Iridaceae > Iris > Iris macrosiphon. The sequence goes on along the minus strand of JAYESA010000002.1, from coordinate 89,358,927 downwards.
GGACATCTTTCTCTTCTGACGGGGAAGCGATTGCTCAACACGATGCGGTATCTATAGGAACCGTGAAGAAGACACTGGTCGTCCAATTCGACCAGTCTGCCTACGAAGACATGCTTCGAACCGGGGGTAGCTCTCACCCTCTCTCCGTCCAAGACAAACAGGAAGCTGCACAAAGTCTGGATGCCCAAGACATCCTCTACCATTCCTGTGGACTCTCCGATCTCTCCGGTCTCTTCGACCTCTCCGACTAATGAGGTTGTAGCATTGCTCCTTCCGTGCCCTGCACGTAAAATTTAGTCTCCCACTATGCGCGGTACAGACGAAACTTCGGGCAAAGCCTTAGCGCTAACCCAGAAGTATCCACTGCGCTCTACGCATAGAAACCGGTCTCCCGCTACGCGCGGTACAGACAAAACTTTGGGCAAAGCCTCAGCGCTAACCCAGAAGTATCTACTGCATTCTACGCATAGAAACCGGTCTCCCGCTATGCGCGGTACAGACAAAACTTCGGGCAAAGCTTCAGTGCTAACCCAGAAGTATCCACAGCGCTCTACGCGTAGAAACCAGTCTTCCGCTATGCGCGGTATAGACCAAACTTCTGATGATGCCTCAGCGCCAAATCGTTAGAGCCTGAGCCGTTTGAGAATAACTCTTGGGCCCAACAAATGGATACGCAGTGGGAATTCCGCTTCGAGCAAAGGGAACCTCCCACCAAAGACGAAGTTATCCAGGTTGATGTTGGGGGTGAACTTTCGCCAAAGCTGATATTTATCAGTAACAATCTTTCCCCAGCTGAAAGGAAAGAAGTTATCCAGCTGATAAACGAGTATATCGACATCTTCGCATGGGATTACGAGGACATGCTAGGCCTTGACCCAAAGGTGGCTACTCACAAACTCAACATATTGACCGACTCAAAGCCTGTGAAGCAACACCAACGCCGGTTCCGCCCGGATATGATGGACGCCATCGAAGCTGAAGTCAAGAAGTTGATAGCCTGTATTTCATCCGGAAAGAATAATATTCCGACTGGGTCGCCAACGTTGTCCCAGTCATGAAGAAAAATAGGAAAATACGTATCTGCATCGACTACCGAGATCTGAATGCAGCCTGCCCCAAGGATGAGTTCCCTCTTCCCATTAAGGACATCATGATCGACAACACCTGCGGTTTTGAACGCATGTCTTTCATGGACGGATTCTCATGATACAATCAGATCAAGATGAATCCCGAAGACGAGAAGCACACTGCCTTCCGGACACCGTTGGGGGTATATTGCTATACAGTCATGCCCTTCGGATTGAAGAACGCCGGGACTACATACCAACGGACTATGAGTAACATATTCCATGAGCATTTACGCAAGCCGCATCAAAGATGATCACATTCAAGACTTAAGGACGGTATTCGAGTTAATGCGCCAACATCAACTCAAGATAAACCCTACGAAGTCCTTTCTAGGTGTATCTAGTGGCAAATTCCTGGGATTTGTCATTACCGCCAAAGGCATCCAAGTGGACCCTGACAAAGTCTAGGCCATCATAGAAATACGACCGCCCCACAATCTGAGGGAACTCCGGGGATTTCAAGGCCTTCTGGCTTATATCCGGAGATTCATATCCAACCTCTCGGGAAGATGTCGGCCCTTTTCGTATCTCATGAAGAAAGGTGTATCCTTCATATGGGACAAAACCTGTCAACAAGCGTTCGGAGATATCAAGCGCTATCTCACCAGTCCGCCAGTTCTGGTGCCTCCCGTCATGGAAAGACCATTCTTGATGTACGTTAGAGCGATGGATCATTCTCTGGGAGCTCTTCTTGCACAAAAGAACGATATGGGTCACGAACAGGCTATCTACTACCTCAGCAGGATGATGGTCGGAGCCGAACACCGGTACAACCCAGTGGAGAAAGAATGCTTGGATCTGATGTTCGCTATCCAGAAGACGCGACACTATGTCACCGGCCAGACTATCCATATCATCTCCAGGATCAACCCTCTTCGAGTACTGATGAGCAAGCCAAGTGCTCTTAATTCCCGACTCGCGACTTGGGCAATGTTGCTAACACCATACGACATGGTATACGTCTCGCAGAAGTCCATCAAAGGCCAAGCGCTGGCCGACTTCCTAGCAGCTCATCCGATCCCGGAGGCCTCCAAATTATACGAGGACATCCCTGACGAAGTTGCAGAATGTAATTCCATAATGGAAAGTGACGCATGGCAACTGTTCTTCGACGGCACCTCCAGGACTGGTCCCAAGGGAAATATGGTTTCAGGGGTAGGAATCGTCCTGGTCACTCCTGATAAACTCGTCATCTATCGAGCATATTCTCTTAGCGAACCATGCTCCAACAATGTGGCAGAGTACAACGCTCTGCTAATTGGGCTCCAAGTCGCCAAAGAGCTGGGGGTCGAGTCCCTGGAAGCTTTCGGTGATTCTCTGCTTATCGTCAATCAAGTCAGGGGAATATATGAAGTCCGGAATCCAGACCTCATCCCCTATCACCAAGCAACGGTCGAGATAGCCATGACATTCAAAGGGTTCTTCCTAGAGCATGTACCTCGATCTCAGAATCTGGAAGCTGATGCCCTAGCCAGCCTAGCTGCGGATTTAGCCACTCCTATAAGAAGGCAGGATTCAGTAATCCTTCTTAACAAAGATTTATTCTGTGTGAAGAATAACTTTCACATAGAACGCAACTACGCTGTGAACACAGATCCCCCTAGAAGAGACTGGAGAAATCCCTTCATAGATTTCGTCGCATACGGAATCTTGCCGGAGGACCCCAAAGAAGCAGTATCCATCAAAAGACGATCATTACGCTTCTACTTCGATGCATCTTCACAATGCCTATATCGCCGGACCTACGACGGACTGCTACTGAGATGCCTCTCTAACGACGAAGCACAGCAGATTATCCGGGAAGCTCACAACGGCGTGTGCGGAGCACATCAACCCGGTCCTAAGCTACAGGATCGTATCAGAAGAATGGGCTATTACTGGCCCACCATGATCGCAGATGCGATCAACTATGCAAGACAATACAGAGATTACCAGGTTCATGTAGACTTCATACATCAACCGTCTGAATATCTACATCCTACGGTTGTATCATGGCCTTTCAAAGCATGGGGTATGGATATCATTGGCCCTATTCACCCGTCTTCTTTCAGAGGTCACCGGATCATACTGGCCATCACGAATTACTTCTCCAAATGGGCAGAGGCAATCCCTCTTGCTGAGGTAAAGGCATATAATGTCATCAACTTCATCAAGCATCACGTCTTTTATCGCTTTAGGATTCCCCGAAGGATAATCCATGACAATGGGCCTCAGTTCATCAGCCAAGCGTTTCATCAATTTTGCGATAAAAATCGGATACATAATATTGCCTCTACGGCGTATTATCCAGCTGCTAATGGTTTGGCGGAAGCTTTCAATAAAACCATTATCAAACTCCTGAAGAAATTTGTCTCTTCAAACAAAAGAGATTAGGATGAGAAGCTGGGCGAATATCTCTGGGCATACCGCACAACGGTACGAACACCGACAGGTTGTACCCTATTTTCATTGGTCTACGGGAGCGAAGCAGTTCTCCCCATTGAAATCCAGATCCCGTCGCTCAGGATAGCCGTGACTAATGAGCTGACTCAAGAAAAGAATGACCTGTTAAGGCTTCAAGAGCTAGAAGGATTAGACGAGAAACGCCTTCAAGCTCAACAGCGCATCGCGCTCTACCAAGCACATATTTCCAAGGCTTTCAATCATAAAGTAAAGGAAAGAGTGTTCAAAGTCGGCGAGCTAGTTTTAGCCGTAAGAAGGCCGATGATCCTTACTCACAGAAGTAAAGGCAAATTCCAGCCCAAGTGGGAAGGCCCTTATGTGATCGAGACAACGTTCTCAAATACAGGTTAGCCCAGCCTAATGGAGACCTGTTAATGGCTCCTATCAACGGTAAATTCCTGAAGAGGTACTATGCTTAAACCTCCTCTACTCAAATGGAATATACCAAGAATCTCAATTCTGACAAAACTACTTCCAAAATAAAACTAGTTAGGTCATATTCTATCATGTCCGTATGACCTCTGAATAGGTATGTCCTACTAGAAGTCTATCGAGAGTCTATCACGTCCATACTACCTCTGATATCACTCTCGCCCAAACCTGTCATTTATATTCCAAAATGATGGGTCCAAAAAGTCAGAAAAGATTCGCTTTATTTATTCCCGAAAAGAGCAGAATTACATTAGGGAAGCAAAAAGAAGAAAGGGTACATCATTGTGGGGGAGCGGTCAGATCGCGAATCAGCTTTGTCAGTGCAGCTATCCTCTCATCCCTGGAAACCAAGGCATCAGCGCAGGCCTGTTCCAGCCGTGCCTCGCGATTGTTCATAAAGGACAGCTCGGCCCTTGCCCGAAGAGAGCCAGCACGGGCAGCTTCTGCACGCTCTAGATCCCGGCGTGCTGTGCTCAGTCGACCAGTCGCTACACCTAGACCTGCCAACGACTGAGAAGCCTACTCCTCTGCCAGAGCGAGTTTTTCCTTCAACTTGCGGGCCCTCGCTACATTCCCTTCATGCTCGGATTGGCACTTCGTCTGAATAGCGAGAGCCTCCTCCACGACAGCTTTTCTTTCATCCATCTCCAGCTTATGTGCTTTGATGGAGTTGTCTAGGCTTTCCAGCTGTTTAGTAAGCCGCACAGTCATGAGGTCATATCTGGCCTGGACCTCAGCTTCAAGGCTGCCCCGAGCCAACTGTAAATATTCGTTAATAGGTTGCTCCAACCCATTAACCATCGCCTCTAGGGCATCAGCCACCCCAGAATCACCGAACTCCCTGACCGCCCCAATCGAAAACTGGGAAGCCTTCTTCAGACGCTCAAAATCTAGATTCTTCGCCAACACCATTGATATCAGCATTTTTAAACTGGTGTAAAAGAGGCTGGTATACAGCTCGGTCAGCGCAACTAGATCTGGTTGGACGCCAGGAGTGGCCGCGATATTGGCGAGTTCCTTTCCATGAATGATTGCGGACAAAGTGGCCGCAGCCGCCGCATTGACATGTAGTGCGACCGAAGAAGGTGCGACAACGACGGTCGAAGTCATCGGCATACTCGCAAGAGGCGAGGTCACGATAACGGGTTCATCCTCCTCTTGAGGTGACGAAACTACTCCGGGTGAGCTGTCCCCCGAAGGTATTTCCTCCTCGAAGTCAAACGCCTCCGTATCATCGCCAGGAGCCCGAGCAGAGCCAGAAGGCGCTTCAACGCTATACTTCCCGTGGACGCCATCCCCTGAGAAGAGGACAAGAAAGTTGATATCAATATGATAGTAATCTTTCTAAGAGGAGACATAAAAGATGACCTTTACCCGTAGCCAACGGTATATATGCCGCGTCTGCAGCCGATGTAGCTATATCACGCCTTAATGACGCAATACGAACTGTCATACCTGGAGAAGGAGGTGGGCCAACCGACATCGCCAGGAGCTCTACCAAGCCTTCACTAAGACACAGTCGAGGTTCGTCAGCTGGAATCTCGCTAGTCATGCTCACGGACGCGGCAGGAGTGTCATCCGTTGCTGGTCTAGGGAAAGATTCTCCCATTTGCCTCGGCCACGCAGGCGATTTCATTCCACTACCAGAGGCAGTGGCAGCAACGGCGGCCTCAAGCAGGAGTTCTCCAGCACCACCAGCCGAAACTGAGTGTCCCTCTCCAAAAGGCGGGGAACCTCCAATCAAAGAGACATCCCCAACAGGAGAGACAGCAGGTTCCTCTCTAAGAGCCCCAATGCCAGGAATCCGGATAGAACGATTAACCGTCTTCTTCTTCCTCTTGCGAGGGGAAGTCTGCTTCGAGGCAAGAGCCCTTCGCTTCCCAAAGACTGCCAAAGCCCCCACAGGCGGAGGCACTTCACACCTCGGCACCGACACCAGAGGCTCATCCGGAGTGACGGACTCCTCACCCTCGTCAGACGAAACCGAGGGGACTTTGACTCTTCTCCCAGGCTTGGGAGAAGGCACCCTAAAGCTTCCATGCATGTCAAAATCGCGATGGAAAGTGTTGATCGCCACGTAGAACTGGGCATACGAATGGAGGATGCGTAGCTCCATGGAGAGTGTGACAAACAGCACGGTAAAGATTGCTCCCGTGCAACCCATGATAAAATAATGCCATCCTCTGGCTCCATCAATAAGTCCGCCCCTGGACCTGAAGCTGGTGACGGCATTGCCCACGTGCAGCTGATCGTACCCAAACTGCCTGGCGAACTGACTGGGCAAGTAAGGCTCGAAGAAGCAATAATCTTCGCTTCTGTACAGCAAATGGGAGGGTCCGATACAGACCAACCAATTAAAAGCTTCCGGAGAAAGATTGGTCTTCTCTCCACCTAAATCCTCAAGCCTAATCCCCGACTGATTGCGATGCACAGAGGGGACAGTGCAGAGGAGCTTCCAGCAATGACCGAGGCTCAGCACCAGCCGACAGTCTAAGACTGTGGTCACGTTCCAGAGGGAGTCCTTGTGGTTCAGCAAGAAACTACCCCCCGCGCTACTACCAGGGCCGGAAGACATCATCCGAGGGTTGTGGAGAATTAACCATCCCATCAAGTACAGGTATGGTAACTCTACCCGGGGAAAGCTATCACGTCGAGCTTCATCAACGAGCAGTCCGTCAGTCATGGCTCTCAGGCCAGCCTGTATATGGCACACCATGGCAGGGAGCAAGCCCAGTCTTGCCCCAAACACCAGACGAACGGCAGGCCACAGGATGTTCCGGTGAATGCGATCCGCAGACGCGATATCGGGCACCACTACTCGACGCAGCCAGATGGAGAGGAAACCAGCCAGTCGGGCTTCCTCAGATAAAGGCCTGCGGCAGCGCCTCAAGTAACTACAGGCCTTGGTGCCTTCAGGATACTTTCCTACCCCGTCAGTGAAAAATTGATCTGGAGCTTTAGCATCCTCCATAAGATCCTCGACGACCTGGGCACCGAGCACGCCCAAATAGTTCACGGGCTCATTCTTGCCCCCCGAAACTTTCTCCGACTTGACGGCCCTGGCCCGGTGGAAGAAGAGGTAGGACGTCCATTTAGTGGTGTGAGCCAAATCAGAAGGCTCATTATAAAAAGTAATGCACGCGAAGTAGTGGCACATCATTTCCTGATACACCTCCACAACCCGAGGGTCCGAGTCCTCCAACTCTTGGTTGGTGGGGACATACTCTTCATACGGGGTATCCCCCATCGACAGTCTCGAGATCACTGCCATTTCGTGGAGGGCCAACCCCAACTCCCCCAGTGGAGTGGCAAAGGTTCCGGTGAGCGAAATATATCGCTCCATCAGTGCCAGAAACAGGTTAGGATTGGGAGGCAACCCAACACTCATTGCACTCACAGCAGCATACAGTCCGATGACCTCCAGCTCTCTCCGAAAATACTTCAAGGCCCAGTCAACTAGGCAAGTCCATCGAAGATTTGTTGGGGTGATCCACCCATTGCACCGAGGATTCTCCTTGGGGTATACCCCCCTCACACCATGAAGTCATTGCAGAAAGTCGGCAATTGGACCGGCTGGATCACTGAACTGTCTTCACTCGGGACGCTGGCTGGGCACAGTCCCCTGAACAACGTCATGATACCAGAAGGACGGCTGACAAACGACCCCTGGTCAGCTCCTTTCAGATGAAAGATCTTCCCCGGCTTGCCGTAAAGATCGGGAGTCAGCGTCCACGATATCCTCCTGGAATGTGTGGCATGGAAGAAAGCCGAGATAGGATAATCTCTCGGCATCGTGGGCAGATACAAGACCACACTCTCGGCAGGAAAAACCCAGGGTTCTCTCTTGGGCTTCGTCTGGGACTGTTTGTCAATCATGTCCCCAAAGAGAAAGGCCGGCTTGATGTACTGGTCTCCGTCTATGTACGTCAGGGGCTCTCCGTTAACCATGTTCAGCAATGTTCGCTCGCCCTGAGCCGATATCAAGATCTTCCTTCCTTCAGGATACTGGGGTCCGGAGATAGAAAATGTTACGTGCGACAGATCCTCCAGATAGTTCGAGTGCAGCATCCCGGCAGCGGAACCCATCACCTCGGCCAGTGGAGACTCATGCAAGTTAACTGATAAGTGCAAGGAAAACACGTCATTACAAATCTTGCAACATAAGGACCAAAAAACGACAGTCTGTGTTTTACGCCAAGACTGTACAAAATTTGGTCATTTTACGCCGGAAGTCACATCCTGAAGCGTAATTGGCGGTATAATGTCCGTGCTTTACACCAGACTGCCAAAATTCTAGTTACTACGTTGGAGGTCCCATCCACAAGCGTAAAACTAAAATTTTATAGTATACACCAAGTTTTCGGCAGTCAGAGCTTTTACGCTCAAAACTGCAAAAATATGGAGTTTTACGCTGGCACATTAGAAATGTGGGCGTAAAAGATGAAAATGTCTCCTTGCGTCATCTTCCTCAAAGAGGCTATCAGCACAGAAGACGACCTAGCGCGGTCACGTTCAACGTGTGCGAAGGATTTTTCGTCATTTTTTGTCATCCCAAAGGCTATACCTCTAAGGCCGGGTGCGCTACTCGTCGGCAGGATGCTTCGCTCAGAAGGAAGTTTACCTTGCCCGACCAAAGACTCTCTCGCCGGGGCAGAAGAACGAGAAGAAGAGCCTATGCTCTTTCCCTTAGTGGAGGGGGTTTATTTTGGCGCCATTTCTGAAAACTCGGAGTGCTCGGAGAAAGAACGAAGGGGAAAAACTCAAACAATCGAAGACTCTCTTTCGCAGAAGACGGATGAAAAGTTTTTCTCTCAAAAGCTTGGGATATATATAGAGTTCGGGTTGACTCCTCGAAATCCTCGGACGGACTCCTTGAAACCTGAACCAAATCTCCTAATTAATATTTGGTTATGATTGGGTACTACGTCAGCCCACTACTCTCGAAAGACTGACAGTCAGCAAATTCGAAGAGTTTTTCGTGCAAAAGCAGGTCAGCGGTTCCTATGCTAAGGAGCTTTCTACGCTCGACAGCAACAGATCTACGGTTTTACGCTCATAAGCTATAAGTTTATGGTTTTATGCCCGGATGCCTTTGTGCTCGGTAGCTTTTATGCTCGAGAGGCTACAAACCTATGACTTTACGCTCAGCAGATACCAAATCAATGATCTCACGCTCGGTGGCGTTTAGTTTACGCTCGGAGGCAATGGATCCACAACCTTACGCTCGGAAGATTTCTTTTATTCACAGGCTATAAATCTACAGTTCTACGCTAAGGAGCTTTCTACGCTCGACAGCAACAGATCTACGATTTTATGCTCGCAAGCTATCAGTCTATGGTTTTATGCTCGGATGCCTTTGTGATCAGTAGCTTTTACGCTCGAGAGGCTACAAACCTATGACTTCACGCTCAGCAGCTACGAATCTACGATCTCACGCTCGGTGGCTTTCTACGCTCAATAGACTATGAACTCAGGATTTTCAGCTCATCTACACTATGGATCTCTGACTTTCCGCATATCCGAATAGTTTTCAAGACGGTCGATTATAGGAGTTCACACAGAAGATACTCCTTCTTGACCTCAAGATATCCCAAGTACCCAAAACATACAGAGTTCAACCATTAAGAAATTACTCTTCTCAGGTCAAATGGAGGTCCATCCAGGCTCCAGTCTGAATATCTCGTCTATCAAGATGGCAAACTCAGCTCGACAGCCATTCCTCGACCCTGTTCTAAGGGATTTTTCGAGAAGTCATTCTTGAAGACGAAGTCTGAACAAAAATTCTGTTCATCAGAAGTAAAAGCAACAGTTCAGAAGTCTACGCGGTTCCTCAGTCCTAGCAGCAAGAGAGTTCTAAATGTTCAAAATGCTCAACAGCGTTCTATGAACTATTCGCTATGCGCAAAAGGACAGGGCCTAAATACTCTTTCTATCAGAATCGGCGTAAAGAATTAGACGTGTCGAAGCTGCACATATTCAGACTTCACAGCAACGTATGGCAAGATAATCATATGAAGAAGAAAGACGATTTTATTAAAATCAAAGTCATGATTACATATGAGGGAATCCAATCTACAAGGGTTTTTCTTCATTTTCATGATTACATCTGAGGGAAACTCCGTCGATAAAAGGGCTTCCTCATCATCATCTAAAGATCGCACCGAGAAGCTGTTTTGATAGGTTCTCACGTTGATGACGGTCTTCCTCTTCTTCCAAGAAGATGATCAGTGGCAGGAGGATACAGAACTGGGCATATGACCCATCCTCCAACAGAAGGAAAGCAGGGTAATTCTGCTTTCCTACAGACCACCGCCACTCTAGCCGGTCTGTCTGCCTCTCGTCACCGGAGGTAACAGGAGAAGACACTGCTTGCAACCAGCGTGGTGAAATACGAGCCTTCCCTTCTCCTGGAAGAACAGCCATATGAAGTTGCTGATTATCCCGAGCAAGGGAGGCTAAGATATCCTTCCATGATCCATCGTTGCAGTGGACACTTGCTCGAAGATGCCGTCTTTTTTGGCTCCTTACACGCTAGAAGAACATAATCTCCTTCTTCCTCAGATCGGCCCGACGAACTCCGGCGATCATCTCTGCGTGGTGATGGAAATGTGGGGAAAATGGGTTAACTCCCCCAGCCTTTTTATAGGCGAAAGAGGTCACACCGGTCCCCAATAAATCTGCCATAAAGTCAGCATCGACCGTTTCAACGCTCCATTCAGAAATGTTTCGAGTTACGAGGAGCGGTTCATGCTTCATTCAAAGCGTTCCAAATTTCGAGGAATTTGAAAGCTTTGAAGGGGGTCTTGTAGAAGCATGAAAAATACGTCGGATGGCTATACGCAGCATATTGGTGCAGAGCAGCGTAAGCAGAGGCCTTCAAAGCCATCAAGCGTGCAAAAGAGCTTTTTCTGCTAAACACAGCGTGAAATATTAAAAGCTCAAAGGAACATCCGTGTAAGGCAGTACGTCCAAACCACTTCAGCGTAAACGGGGTGCTTCATCGCCTCCAGGGCGTAAAACTTATCCCCTTTTAGATGCAGCATTGAGGTGTACAAGAGATGCTTCGTATTCTCTGAAGTGAACCTGTCAGACCCTGCAATGAAGATCCTGCGATGAACCTGACGTCTAGACTTCTGACAAAGGGATACGGCTCGACTACCCAAACGACGGCTATAATGATGGCACAACACTGCGACCCAGGCTGTCATTTACCGCCATCCCCTTTGCGTAAACTGCTTTTACAAAGCACGAAGGGATACGCTGCCTTATTTTACACAGGCAGACACGAGCTGTTTACGTTCTGCAGTAGATAAACCGCCTGCCACATCAAAAACTGTACTCCGTACGGGGTTCGAGGCACGTCTCTGCGTCCAATGCACAGAGCGATGACAGTTGCTCGAGGCACGTCTCTACGTCTAATGCACAGAGCGGTGACAGTTTCTTAAGGCACGTCTCTGCGACTGATGCGCAGAAGGGGTTGCAGACCTTTAAAAATATGCCTCCATATTTAATGCGCAGGATGGTGGCAAATCTCGGCATTTAATGCAAGAGATTTGATTATATCTTCAAAAGCCGTTATTCTGGCTAAAACGTCCACATCAGCACTCTGGCACGGTACGCAGCGGCTTCTACGCCCATCCAGCTTCTGTGCTCACTCGGCCTCTATGATCGCTCGGCTTCAACGCCCATTCGGCTTCTACGCCTACTCGGCCTCTATGACCACTCGGCTTCTACGCCTGCTCGGTCTCTATGACCGCTCGGCTTCAACGCCCATTCGACTTCTACGCCGATTCGGCTTCTATGCCGGTTTGATAACTATTTGGCTTCTATGCCATGGTGACAGATATTTGGCTTCTATGCCAACCTCTTCTACACAAAGGATACCTACCTACGTGGCTTCTATGTTGTGATCTTCGTAGCGATTATACGCGTTTTGTCACTTAGTTGGACCCGCGTCACACGCTCATTCAAAGGATCATCTATACGCAGGCATTGGTTACTTTAACCATTGTGTAAAAGGGTGCTGTACTTTCTACTCCTCGGTTTCTACACCGACGGAGTGGTCACTGTCACTAAAACTCTATAAATAGAGACCTCTATCAATAAGGAAAAGAGGAAAAAATTGGTCAAGAAACCAATATCAGATCCAAGGTCGAACTTCCAGGAAAGATCGAACCAGAGGTCAAGAGAGAGAGAGAGAGAGAAAGAGAGAAGAATCCGGAGCTCAAGTAAAGAGTAGGGATCGACGACTTTGGCATCGTGCATCCACCCTCTTCTGCAACTTTCGAAGCTGCTTCCTGTCTTCTACGGCACTTCTTCAACATGGTGTGGTCCAAGGGCTAAAGTGATCGACTACAGATCAGACACCTATAGCAATATTTACCCAGATTAAATAAATTGTACTCCCACATTCTCGTATAGGATCAAATTGTATAAGTTTGTTTGTAAACCAAAGAAGGCGGGTTTCGTGTAAACCCTATCCTGAATACATCTTCATTCTTTCGTTTAATACCACAAACAGCTGCGCCGGAGGTTGATGACTAAGGATGGAGGCTTCTGGTTCAAAGTGATCACTAGAGGATCACCCCATTTTTCTGATCTGGTCTCGTTCAGGTGGATCATCGTTGGCTCTATGGCTTTTGGACGAGTAGTCCATCCTTTCACCTTGATTGACAGAGGTTGCTTGGCAGAGGGTTGCTCTGGCTTCCGGTGGGATTCCTTCTCGGCTTCGGCTGACACCTCTTCCGTGCAGTCTTGAGAGTACAATACGGCATCAGAGTAGTAGGATTCTACTCCTTTGAACGGGTTCAGGTCAGCAATCTTCATTTGCACTGTTCCTCGGGCGTCTACATATTTGAAGCATTGGTGTAGAGTTGAAGGAACGATGCTGTGGTCATGGATCCAAGGTCTACCCAGCAAAATGTTGTAGGACACCTCTGAATCGATGACGTAACATGTAGCCACAGATCTGAGGTTGCCAATCTGGATCCTCAGGCGAATCTTCTCCAACAGCTTACTTCTTCCGGCGTTGAAACCCACGATCGTAGTGGTAGTGTAAGCCAATTCGCTGGTAGGAATCCTCAGCGGTCTGAGCAGACTATGAGGAATGATACTGATCGACGATCCCGGATCTATGTGTATCCGGTCGACCTCCATGGAACCGATATACCCGGTGTAATAGAGGGGTCTGTCATGCCTGTTATGTTTTAACAACATGTCGTCTTGAGTGAAAGTGATGTTTGGGATCACCTCCATCACACTGTGGCATTGAGGACACGCCACGGGTTCTTCATCAGGGGACTTGAGCTGGGTCAAGTATGCATCCGCCTGCATCAATGCTTTGCTCAGGGCTTGACGAGTGTCCTGAGAGAGCCTGAGTAGCTCGAAGATGGACAGCCTGGCTGGTGTATTAGCCAGTTGGGCCAGGATGTCAAAGTTGTATAGCTTCTTTAAACCTTTGTTTTGAATGTTTTTCACAGGTTTATCAAAGCGCACTTCTTTTTGCTTCCCTTTGTCCGTCGAAGTTGGTCTTGAAGGACCGGCCTCTGGTACGACGGATTCTGGTTCTAAGGGTTTGGCCGCTGAAGCGTCTGCCGATACATCTTCCTGGCTGGCTCCATAGTCCTGGAGGTAGGCTTTCCCTGAGCGGGTTCCAGTAGCCAAGACTTCATCTTCTGATGCCAAGTGTACCGTAATCTTGTGACACGGATTGTGCTTTGAGTTCTTTTTAGACTTAGCTTTAGCATCTTGAGTCTCTTTCTCGATTTCTGGCACCAGATCTTGATAAACCCACATAGTCTCACCTCGCTGGGTAGTTAGTGGTAGCAGGTCATGATTTTGACCTCTAGCTGGAGGGAGATTAACGATGCTCATCGTCGTCCGGGAAATAGGCGTAACACCGTCCGAGATTTCTTGGGGAGGCAGATTGCCAAATTGCAGGGATATCATGTTGGCAGTGACCGTCTTCTCGCTGTTGCACAGAGTGATGGCCTTGGCATCGATCAGCTCCTGGATCTTCCTTTTTAGTATATAACACGCCTTGGTGGGGTGGTGTATGTACCTATGGAAGATGCAGTACTTGGGGTTGTTGGTACTGCCGGCCTCATTGGGCCGTCTAACTTCGGGAAGGGTAATCTTGCCGCTTTTGATGAGACATTCGAATATGCTTAGAATATCGTCGTCGTCGAAAGAGTACACCTCGATGGGCCTGGAAGTCCCAGGCTTCATCTGCGTGGTAGCCACCGTCTTTTGCTTGGACGTGTTGATTGCCAGAGCTTCTTTACCCTTGGAACCCCGAGGATGGTCGATGTTGGAGGATGACCTCTTGCCTTTATCAGAGGCCGAGATTATGATGCCATTATAGCGCGCCTTCTGACTATTGTCCTCCACGGATGAACGAGGGCCAATCATGGAACTGATATGGTCCTGTGAACACTGAGATCACGGGAAGAAGGTTCTTCCTGCAGATGTCGACCAACGCCGAGTCTGGGACTCCTGGAGGCATTTGTAAAGTGGCTTGACGAAAACGTTCGATAAAAGTTCGAACATTCTCTTTTTCCTTCTGCTTGACTTCGATGAGAGAGGACATAGACATGTCCATTCCTCCCTCGTAAAATCGCGTGAAGAATAAGGCTTTGAAGTCTTCAAAGGAAGTAATGCAGTTGTCCACCAGACTTCGGTACCACTGGTAAGCTACCCCCGAGAGACAGCCCTTGAACACCCGAGTGAGGAGGGCATCGTTCCCTTGTAACAACACTGTCATCATGCTGAAGTAGTTTATGTATTGACTCGGTGATATTTTTTCCTCGAATAAAGCCATAGTATGTGGTTTGTATCTTGGAGGAAAAGGGACCTCTTCCCAGATAGCTGGGTAAGGTTGATTGATTCCCAATTTCGTTAGCTAATTTTTGTGCTTCAGGGCATCAAATTGGGCTTTTAACTCCCGTACTGCCTGCATCGGATCTTCCGCCGGTGGCGGGACCACGGAGTGATGAGGAGTTGATTGCATCGCGACCCCGGTGGGAGGTAATATGTTCTTCGAGTGAGGAAGCGGAGGAACTGCTGACTCTTGATCTAGAGCAGGCTCTTGGACCGTGTTGGATGGTGGTAAGTCCACCCCCACACGTATCTGAGTTAGAGGAGCCGATGCAGGCGCCATGGCAGCTGCGTATTGAGTTAGCATCATCTGGTACATGTTCTCCATCATGGATTGTATTTCCTTTAGAGACGTCTCTAGTATAGTGATGCGCTGCTCAGTGTTCCCGGATGGGGAAGCTTCCTCGTGTTCATCTCCAATGGCATAAACTTCTCTCTCCCTGGGTGTCATTGAAAGATTAGTATAGATCTCTGTAGAAGTTGACTCTATACTTTCGGCGTATGATTCGGGAGACTTGCGACCCTCGGCCTCGGAATCGGAAGAGTACGAAGCTGGTTGTTGCGACCTTAACGAATGTTTTGGAACACCCCAGCTTCGGTGTTCCTAAGGAGCATGTTGAATCTCCTTCGGCTCGGAGTTCTAGAGGGATGACGTCTTGGGCCTGACCTTCCTCTAGGTACATGTGAAGCCATGTTCACAGATGCATGCGTGGGCTCTTCTTTCTGGAAAGATGGAGAGTAGCTCAACCGGTCGAAAACCGACAGTTTTGCTTCAGAACAACAACAATTAATTACAATCCTATGACTATTACAATAGTGCTCGCTAGGAGGCGTAATAGACATGCTGGAAGATCCCCTCTCCCCGTACTTCTGGATCAAATAATTGTGCAGGTCAGTAGGAGTTGAAGAAGAAGATGATCGCTTGTTCCTTTGTTGGCGTGAAGTTGAGTAGTCCGCCGCATGCTTTCCCTTGCGTAGTTTGCAGGGATCATCTGCTTTTCCCCAGAAGACATAAGCATTTTTACGCGCGGAGCGCGTTTGTGATTCCTGATTTGGCGCTGAGGCATCATCAGAAATTTTGTCTATTCCGCCAGGGACGGGAGATTGAAATTTACGCGCAGAGCACGGTTTAGGCTCCTGGACTAGCGCTGAGGCATTGTCAGAAGTTTCGTCTGTTTCGCCAGGGACGGAAGACTAAAATTTACGCGTAGAGCACGGATTATACTTCTGGGTTAGCGCTGAGGCTTTGCCAGAAGTTTTGTCGGTCCTGCCAGAGACAGGCGACTGAATTTTACGCGCAAGGTGCGGATTATACTTCTGGGTTAGCACTGAGGCTTTGCCAGAAGTTTTGTCGGTCCTGCTAGAGACAGGCGACTGAATTTTACGCATAAGGCGCGAAGGGAGCAAAGCTACAACCTCATTGGTCGAAGAGATCAGAGAGATCGGAGAGATCGGAGAGTCCACAGGAATGGAAGAGGATGTCTTGGGCATCCAGACCTTACGCAGCTTCCTGTTGCTTTGGACGGAGAGGGAGAGAGAGTTACCCCCTGCTCGAAGCATGTCTTCATAGGCCGACTGGTCGAACTGGACGACCAGTGTCTTCTTCACGGATCCCACGGATACCGCATCGTGTTGAGCAATAGCTTCCTCATCAGAAGAGAAAGACGTCCCCAGCAGAGTCGCCATCTTGTTTAGGATAATAAACAAGAAAAGATTTGATGAATGCGGAAAATGAGATCTTGTGCGAAGACCCGCCCTTCTTTTATGTTTACAAACAAGATTGTACAAATTTGATCCTACACGAGGATGTCTAAGTACAATTTATTTAATCTGGGTGAATATTGCTATAGGTGTCTGATCTGCAGTCGATCACTTTAGCCCTTTGACCACACGATGTTGAAGAAGTGTCGTGGAAGACAGGTAGCAGCTTCGAAGGTTGCTAAAGAGGGTGGATGCCCGATGCCAAATTCGTCGATCTCTTCTCTTTGCCTGAGCTCTGGACTCTCCTCTCTCTCTCTTTCTCTCTCCTCTATTTCTCCTTTCAATTTGTCGACCTTGTTCCTCATTGATAGAGGTCTCTATTTATAGAGTTTTAGTGACAGTGACCACACAGTCGATGTAGAAACCGAGTAGTGGAAAGTACAGCACCCTTTTACACGACGGTTTAAAATAACCAATGCCTGCGTATAAATGATCTTTTGAGTGAGCATGTGACGCACGTCCAACTAAGGGACAGAACGCGTATATCTGCTATGAAGATCACGGCATAGAAGCCACGTAGGTAGTTATCCCTTGTGTAGAAGAGGTTGGCATAGAAGCCAAATGACTGCCACCATGGCATAGAAGCCAAGTAGGCATAGAAGCCGAGTAGGCATAGAAACCGAGTAGGCATAGAAGCCAAGTAGGCATAGAAGTCGAGCAGGCATAGAAGCCGAGTGGTCATAAAGGCCAAGGAGGCGTAGAAGCCGAGTGGGCATAGAAGCCGAGTGGGTATAGAAGCCGAGCAGGCGTAGAAGCCGAGTGGCCATAGAGGCCGAGTGGGCATAGAAGCCGAGCAGGCGTAGAAGCCGAGTGGGCATAGAAGCCGAGCAGGCGTAGAAGCCGAGTGGGCATAGAAGCCGAGGGGCATAGAAGCCGAGCAGGCGTAGAAGCCGAGTGGTCATAGAGGCCGAGTGGGCATAGAAGTCGAGCAAGCGTAGAAGCCGAGTGGGCATAGAAGCCGAGCAGGCGTAGAAGCCGAGACAATGTGGACGTTTTAGCCGGAATTACGGCTCTTGGAGATATAATCAAATCTTTTACATTAAATGCAGAGATCTGCCCCCATCCTGTGCATTAAATACAAAGGCCTGTCTTTAAGATTTGCCATCATCCTGCTCATTAAATGCAGATATGCGCCTCGAATCCTGTACGAAGAGTGACTGCTGATATGGCGGTCTGTTTGCTTTCTGCGGAGCGTAAGAAGCTCACGTCTGCCTATGTAAAACCGGACAGCGTATTCCCTTATATGCGTAAGAGTAGTTTACGCAAAGGGGATGCCACTAAACGATGGTTCGGTGACATTTAATCAAATCTCCTCCATTAAATACGGAGATCCGCCATTATCCTGCTCATTAAATGAGGAGGCGTGGTTTGAAGGTCTGCCACCCTTCTGTGCCTCAAGTGCAGAGACGTGCCTCGGGCATCTGTCAGTATTTGGCGCTTTAAATGCAGAGACGTGCCTTGAGAAACTGTCACCGCTCTGTGCATAAAATGCAGAGACGTGCCTCGAGCCCTGTACGGAGTGCAGCTTTTGACGTGGTAGGCTGTTTGTCTTCTGTGGAGCATAAACAGCTCACATCCGCCTGTGTAAAACTAGGCAGCGTATACCTTTGTATGTGTAAAAGTGGTTTACGTAAAGGAAATGGCAGTAAATGACAGCCTGGGTTGCAGTGCCGCACCATCATCATACCTGTCGCCTGGGTAGTCGTGTAGTACTCTTTGTCAGGAGTGCAGACGTCAGGTTCATTGCATGCTCTGACAGGTTCATTTCGAAGAACACGAAGCGTTCCTCGTACACTTCAATGCTATATTGAAAGCGGATGGATTTTACGCCATGAAGGCGATGTAGCACCTCTTTTACGCTAAAGTGGCCTGGTCATATTGCACTACACGGATGGTCCTTGAGCTTTATATTTTACGATGTGCTCAGCGGAGAAGCTCCGTTGCACGTTGATGGCTCTGAGGTCATCTTTTTACGCTACCATGCATGAACATGCTGCGTATAGCTATCCAGCATATTTTTTATGCTTCTACAAGCGGTCTGAGCAGACTATGAGGAATGGTACTGATCGATGATCCCGGATCTATGTGAATCCGGTCAACCTCCATGGAACCGACGTATCCGGTGTAATAGAGGGGTCTTTCATGCTTGTTGTGTTTCAACAGCATGTCATATTGGGTGAAAGTGATATTCGGGACCACCTCCATCATACTATGGCATTGAGGACATGCCACAGGTTCTTCATCAGGGGACTTGAGCTGGGTCAAGTATGCATCTGCTTGCATTAATGCTTCACTCAGGACTTGATGAGTGTCTTTAGAGAGCCTGAGTAGTTCAAAAATGGACAATCTGGCTGGTGTATTAGCCAACTGGGCCAGGATGTCGAAGTTATATGGCTTCTCCAAACCTTTGTTTTGAATGTTCTTCAAAGATTTATCAAAGCGCACTTCTTTTTGCTTTCCCTTGTCCGCCGTAGTTGGTCTCGAAGGACCGGCCTCTGGTATGGCAGGTTCCGGTTCTGAAGGCTTGGCAGCTGAAGCGTCTGCCGATGCTTCTTCCTGACTTTCTCCATAGTCCTTGAGGTAGGCTTTTCCTGAACGGGTTCCAGTAGACAAAACCTTTTCTTCTGATATCAAGGATATCGCAACCATATGACATGGTCTATGCTTCGAGTTCTTCTTAGACTTAGCCTTAGCAGCTTGAGTCTCTTCCTCGATCTTTGACACCGGATCTGGATGAACCCACATAATCTTGCCCCGCTGGGTAGTTAGGGGTACCAGGTCATAATTTTGACCCCTGGCTGGAGGAAGATTAATGATGTTCATCATTGTCCGAGAAATAGGTACAACACTATCTGGAACTTCTTGAGGAGGCAGATTGCCAAATTGAAGAGAGATCATATTGGATGTGACCGTCTTCTCGCTGTTGCGCAGAGTGATGGCCTTAGCATCGATCAACTCCTGGATTTTCCTCTTTAGCACATAACATGCCTTTGTGGGGTGATGTATGTACCTATGGAAAATGCAGTACTTGGGGTTATTCATACTGTCAACTTCGTTAGGCCGCTTTACCTCAGGAAGGGTAATCTTGCCGCTTTTGACGAGACACTCAAATATGCTCGGAATATCGTCGTCGTCAAAAGAGTACACTTCAATGGGCCTGGAAGTCCCAGGTTTCGTCTGTGTAGTTGCCACAGTCTTTTGCCTGGACGTATTGATCGCCAGAGCTTCTTTTCCTTTGGAACCACGGGGATGGTCGTTGTTGGAGGATGACCTCTTGCCTCTATCAGAGGCAGATATCATAATTCCATTATCACGCGCCTTCTGACTGTTATCTTCAGCGGCTACCGCTGAGATGATGAATGAGGGCCAATCATGGAACTGATATGGTCCTGTGAACACCGAGATTACTGGAAAAAGATTTTTCCTGTAAATGTCCACCAATGCTGAGTCTGGAACTCCAAGAGGCATTTGCAAAGTGGCTTGACAAAAACATTCGATGAAAGTACGAACGTTCTCTTTTTCCTTCTGCTTTACTTCGATGAGATAGGACATAGACATGTCCATCCCTCCTTCGTAGATTCGCGCGAAGAATAAAGTCTTGAAATCTTCAAAGGAAGCAATGCAGTTGTCCACAAGACTACGGTACCACTGATAAGCCACTCCCGAGAGACAGCCTTTGAACACTCAAGTAAGAAGGGCGTCATTCCCTTGCAATAACACCGTCATCATACTGAAGTAGTTCATGTATTGGCTCGATGATGTCTTTCCCTCAAACAAAGCCATAGTTTGTGGTTTGTATTTAGGAGGGAAAGGGACCTCATCCCAGATAGCTGGGTAAGGTTGGTTGATTCCCAATTTCTTGAGCTGATCTTTGTGCTTCAAGGCATCAAATTGGGCTTTCAATTCCCGCACTGTCTGCATTGGATCTTCAGCAGGTAGAGGGACCGCGGAGTGGCGAGAGATTGGTTGTATTACAACTCCAACAGGAGGAAATACATTCTCCGAGTTAGGAAGTGGGGGAGCTGCTGACTCTTGATCTAGAGCAGGCTCCTGGTTCGCATTGGATGGTGGTAAGTCTACTCCCACACGTATTTGAGTCAGAGGGACCGATGCTTGAGCTATAGCAGCTGTGTATTGAGTCAGCATCATCTGGTGCATATTCTCCATTATGGATTGTATCTCTTTCAGAGATGTCTCCAACACAGCGATATATTGCTCAGTGCTTCCTGATGGGGAAGCCTCTTTATGTTCATCTACAATGGCATAGACTCCCATTTCTCTGGATGTCATTGAAGGGTTAGTATAGGTCTCCGTAGAGATTGACTCTATACTTTCAGCGTCTGATTCGGGAAACTGGCGACCCCCAGTGTCGGAATCAGAAGAATACAAAGCCGGTTGTCGTGACCTCGAACGGGAGTTTCGGAACACCCCAGCTTCAATATTCTCGAGGAGTTTGTTGAATCTCCTTTGGCTTGGAGTTCTAGAGGGATAACGTCTTGAATTCGACCTTCCTCTAGGAACGTGTGAAGCCATGTTCACTGATGCATATGTAGGCTCTTCTTCCTGGAAAGACAGAGAGTAGTTCAACCGGTCGAAAACCGACCATTTTGCTTCAGAACAGCAATAATTAACTACAATCCTATGACTATATCTATAGTGCTCCCTAGGAGGCATAATAGACATGCTGGAAGATCCCCTATCCTTGTGCTTCTGGATCAGATATTCACGCAAGTCAGGAGGATTAACTGAAGAGGAAGAGGAAGATAGCTTGTTCCTCTTATTTACATCAGTTGACATGCGGATATTGGGAACCATAACTTTTCCTCTGTCACCCGTATACAGCAGGTTAGCCATCTGAGTAGCAGATGATCCCCGAGGAGTGTGTCTCTTCACAAACCGGGCCTTCTTTATGCTGAGGGGCTTAACCTGGCGTAATTTGGAACTCTGCTCAGGCTGGCATAAACTTAAGGAAGCCCTCAATCGGCCATCAGCTTCTCGCGTAATCTGGAGAGCGGGCAGATTCTCCTTTTGCTGGCGTAAAAGCCGAGAAATTGAGAAATTTGCTACTTGTTTTTCCTTGCGTAGATTGCAGGGACCATCTACTTTTCCACAGAGGGAAGATGCATCTTTACGCGCAGAGCGCGTTTGGAATTTCTGATTTGGCGCTGAGGCATTATCAGAAATTTTGTCTGCCACGTCACAGACGGGGGACTGAAATTTACGGACAGAGCGCGGGGTAGACTTCTGGATTAGCACTGAGGCATTACCAGAAGTTTTTTCTACCACGACACAAACGGGAGACAAAGTTTTATCGCAAAGCATGGAGTAGACTTTTGGATTAGCACTGAGGCATCACCAGAAGCTTTGTCTGCCACGTCACGGACAGGCGATAGAGTTTTATGCGCGGAGCGTGGAGGTTGTGAAGCTACAACCTCATTGGTCGGAGAAACCAGAGAGTCGGCAGGAATGGTAGGGGATGTCCGGGGCATCCAGACCTTACACAGTTTCCTGTTGTCTTGGACAGAGAGAGAGTGAGAGCTACCCCCTGCTCGAAGCATGTCTTCGTAGGCAGATTGGTCGAACTGGACGACCAAGGTCTTCTTCATTGATCCTACTGACACTGCATCATGTTGAGCAATTGCTTTCCTGTAAGATGAGAAAGAGATCCTCAGCAGAGTCGCCATCTTGTATTTGATAATAAACGAAAGAAATGAAACAAGGTTTATACGAAACCCTCTCTTTGGTTTACAAACAAGAAGTACAATTAATCCTATGCGAGGATGTCAAGTACAAAATTTAATCTGGGTAAATATTGCTATAGGAGTCTGATCTGCGGTCGATCACTTTGTCCCTTGGACCACACGATGATGAAGAAGTGCTGTAGAAGACGGAGAAGCTTTAAGGTTTGCAAGAAGGAGTGGATGCTCGATGCCAAAATCGTCGATCACTGCTCTCTATCTGTGCTCTGGACTTTTCTCCCTCTCTTAAAAATCAATTTCTGACCCTTGACCTCCGAGTTCTCGACCTTGGAATTTGCGACCTTGGACCTCTGTCAATAGAGGTCTCTATTTATAGGGTTTTAGTGACAGTAACCGTCCAGTCGGTGTAGAAGCCGGACAATAGGGAGTGTGGCACTTTTTACGCGACGGTTATAATAACTGCCACCCAAGTATAAATGATCTTCTGAATCTGCGTGTGACGCGTGTCCTATGATGAGGTAATGCGTATAACCGCTGTGAGGATCACGGCATGCAAGCCACGTAGGTAGCTGTCCCTCGCATAGAAAAGGTTGGCGTAGAAGCCAATAACTGTCACCATGGCGTAGAAGCCAAATAGTTGTCAAGTTGGCATAGAAGCCAAGTGGTTGTCGAGTCGGCATAGAAGCCAAAATAGGCGTAGAAGCCTTGTAGGCGTAGAAGCCTGATACTGCATGGATAGGTAGCTAGCGCAAAAGATAGCCGGTCCTCCTTCCTTGACTGAGGTCTTGTGCGTATTCTGGACCAAATAGCCTTATCACGTACCCATACAAATATAGCCTGAGTTGGCGTATTCTGAGGAAATAGCATACGGCGTACTCCTTATAGCTGAAGATAGCCCGGTTGGCATATTTTAAGGAGATAGCGTACAGCGTGCTCCTATAGCTGAAAATAGCCTGATGGCATAATGTGCAAAGGTGATGATGTGGACGTATTAGCCGTAATTATGGCTCACCGGTCTTTAAAAATAGAACCAAATCTCGTGCATTAAATGCAAAGAGCTGCCCCCATCCCGCGCATTAACTGCAGAGACGTGCCTCGAGCTCTGTACGAAGAGCAGCTTTTGACGTGGCGGTTCGTTTTGTCTTCTGCTGAGCGTAAAAGCTCATATCTGCCTGTGTAAAACTAGGCAGCATATTCCCTTTTATGCGTAAAGGCACTTTGTATCAAGGAAATGTCACTAAACGACGGTTAGGGTCTCTGTGCCGTACCCTCATTACAGCCGTCGTCTGGATAGTTGTGCAGTACTCTTTGTCAGGAGTCAGGTTCACTGCATGATCTGACAGGTTCACTCAAGGAATACGAAGAGTTTCCCGTACAACTTCCCACCGCATTAAAAGCGAGTAGGTTTTACGCCAAAGTGGCGATGTAACAACATTTTTACGCCGAAGCAGCCTGGAAATACTGCATTACGCGGGGTTATCCTGGAGCTTATATTTTATGATGTACTAGCGATGAAGCTCTGTTGTACGCCGATGGCTCTGAGGTCATGTCTTACGCCATCCAGCACTGAAATACTTTGTATAACTCTACAGTATATTTTTATGCTTCTACAAGAAGGACATGGCAAACTCTACTAGAGAGAATGTGAGGATGATAGCTCAGAGTTAACGTGGATGTGAGCTAAACGATAGTCATACCGAGAGGTTATGTACGATCCCGGTGTTCTTGTGGAAGAAAAAGGAAATGAGCCAGAGATAATATGGACATGGTTATTTTTTTTGGATAAGGAACATGGGCAGCTCATAGTTTAGAGGTAATATAGACGTGAACTATTTTCTTTTATTAAGGACATCCCACTAGGGGATCTTTGGTAGACATATTACTTCTTGCGTACTGGAACGCAAGTAATAAGTTCAAAATAAAAACCTATCAGAGGTGATATGGACGTGATAGGAATTGTGGACCCATTACTTCTTGCGCACCTGAGTGTAAGTAATAGGTTCGAGACAAGCCTTGCCAAAGGTGATATGGACATAGCAGATTTTGTGGACTCATTACTTCTTACGCACCTGAGTGCAAGTAATAGATTCGAGACAAGTCCTGCCAGAGGTGATATGGACGTGACAGATTTTGTGGACTTAACACCGCTGGCGTACTTAGAGTTAAGTACAGGTGATAAGTTTAGATGACGACCGATATCAGAGGTAATATGGATGTGATAATCGATAGTCATACAGAGAGATTTTCTCAGAGGTAATATGGATATGGAAAACCATGCTGGGGATAATCAGTTAGGACAGTAGTTCAGAGGTGATATAGATGTGAACTAATACCGAAAAGAACTGATTATGAGTGGTCTACCCAAAAGTCTGGATAGACATGAAGGTGGCTCTCTGGGGAGCTTTTGAGGATCCACTTTATGTTGCATATTCAAGATTCTTGAATACAGACAATGGCTTTCATCAAACCTTTGTGGCAAGAAAAGTGCATACTGTGCTTACACCCTTACTGGGATGAACAAAGAGGAATGTACACCGTACATTTTGGTTGTCCAACTAGTAATAAAAGGATTACAAGTCTGATTTAGACATAGTACTTTTTAAGGAACTTGTCGTTGATAGACATCATGAGCAAGTTGCCATTGGGTTTTACGAGCCGGTAGGCGCCGTTGGAGAATACAGACTACACAATGAACGGACCCTCCCATTTAGGTTAGAATTTACCAGTTGTCTTGTGGGTCATGACCATCAGTCTTCTTACTGTCAAGATGGGGTCACTCACTTGGTAAGTCCTCTTCTTGACCCGTTTGTTGAAGGCTCCCGAGAGGCATGCTTGGTACAGCTTAATGCGTTATTGAACTAAGAGGCGCTTCTCGTTGAACGCTTCTAACTCTTATAGCCATCGGCGGTGATTTTTGAAACTGGTTAGAGAGGGCCACTCGGAGCGAGGGGATTTGGATCTCGAGTGGGAAGACCGCTTCGCTTCCGTAAACTAAGAAGAATGGAGTATTGTCAGTAGGTGTCTGTACCGTTGTGCGATAGACCCAGAGACATTCAT
Source organism: Iris macrosiphon (assembly GCA_036927795.1). Taxonomy (NCBI): domain Eukaryota; kingdom Viridiplantae; phylum Streptophyta; class Magnoliopsida; order Asparagales; family Iridaceae; genus Iris; species Iris macrosiphon. The sequence continues at coordinate 89,333,534 of JAYESA010000002.1, read as the reverse complement.
CCAGCTTCTCATTCCAGTCATGTTTATTGGATGACATAAACTTCTTGAGTAGATTTATAATGGTCTTGTTGAATGCTTCTGTCAGACCATTTGTTGTTGGGTTGTAGGCAGTCGAGGCTACATTCTGGATTCTATTTTTGTCACAAAATTGGTAAAAATTATGACTTACAAACTGTGGACCATTGTCATAGATAATCCTTCGTGGCAAGCCAAAGTGGTATATAACATGATGCTTGACAAAGCTGATCACGTTTGAGGTCTGGACTTTAGCTAGTGGAGCAGCTTTCGTCCATTTGGAGAAGTAGTCGATGATAGCCAAGATGAACCGATGTCCCTTAGAATAAGGTGGACTAATTGGCCTGATAATATCCATTTTTTATGCTTCAAATGGCCAAGATGCTATCGTTGGGTGTAGGAATTATAAGGGCAGGTGTATAAAGTCTGCTTAAATTTGGCACACTTGGTACTTTCTCGCATAGTCAACAGGCTCTGCTATCATTGTCGCCCAATAGTAACATATTCTCCAGATACGGTCTTGTAGCTTGGGTCCGGGCTAATGGGCACCACAAACCCCATCGTGAGCCTCGTGGAGAGCCTGCTTCTCTTTTATATTTGATAGGCATCATAGTAGAAGACCATCGTAGGAACGACGATACAGTATTTTGGTAGTCGTATCGTAATAAAATCGGAGGGAACGTCTTCTGATGGAAGTGGCTTCATTTGGATTCTCGGGAAGAATTCCATAGACTGCGTAGTCGATGAATGGGAGTCTCTAGTATTGGGAGTCGGTGTTTGTCTCTACTGAGTAGCTTAGGCACAGACAGAGATTTTTTTCGGGCATACCAGCTCTTGACTGACCACTATGATTAGCTGATAGATTTTGACCGGGATTGCCAGGGAGGCAGCCTTGATGTTCTGTAATCGAGGGATGTGCTCTATGAAGAACTCCCTCGAAGGTGGAGATTATTCCAAGTGCGACTTGGTGGTAAGGAATTAAGTCCTCATGCCGGACCTTGTATTCGCCCCGGACATGACTAACTATTAGCTTGGAATTGCCGTAGGCTTCCAGGTAGTCCACTCCCACTTGTTTAGCGAGTTGGAGCCTAATAACGATGGCATTGTACTCTGCCACATTGTTGGAGCCTGGCTTTGTGAGGGAGTAAGCGCGGTTTGTGACTAGATCGTGTGAGAAAATCAGTCATATCCTGACGCCAGCGATAATATCGCATTTGGGCCCTATTCTTGAAGCACCGTCGAAGAACATTCACCAAACAGCTTATGCACTTGTGGTCATGCTTGAGTTTGCTACTTTATCTAGGATCTCCTCATAGAGCTTCAAGATTTCTGGTACTGGGTGAGCTGCCAGAAAATCTACCAATGCTTGGCCTTTTACTGCCTTTTGTAGGACAAATATTATGCCGTACGGCAGCAGCAGTATTGCCCATGTGGCTAGGCGAGAGTTGAGCGCTTTGGGTTTAATCAAAAGGACCCTGAGAGGATTAACTCGCGAGATCACATGGATGGTTTGTTCTTCCACGTAATGTCGAGTCTTCTGAATGGCGAAGACTAGTGCGAGGCATTCCTTTTCAACTGGGTTGTACCTGCGCTCTACGCCGGCCATCATTTTGTTGAGATAGTAGATGTCATGTTCATAACCTACATCACTTCTCTAGGATAGTAGAGCTCTGAGGCCATCACACGCACATATAGCAAGAAGAGTCTTCCCATAATGGGGGCCACCAATACTGGGAGTTCATGAGATACTCCTTGATGTCGTCGAAGGCACGCTAGCATTTTTCGTCCCAGACAAAGGAGACTCCCTTCTTCATGAGCTGAGTAAACGACTGACAACATCCACAGAGGTTTGATATAAACCTCCTGATGTATGCCAGTATTCCTTGAAGGCCATAAAATTCTCTAAGGTTCTTAGGCGGGTACATTTCAAGGATTATTTTAGTCTTGTCGGGGTCTACGTGGATACCCTTCGAAGTTATTATAAAACCCATAAATTTGCTGTTGGAGACTCCCAGGAAGGATTTGGTAGGGTTTATCTTAAGCTAGTGTGCACGCATGAGGTCGAACACAGTCTTCAAGTCTCGGAGGTGATCATCTTTAGAGCGACCCTTTACAGCGATGTCATCAACGTAATACTCCACTGTCTTGCGTAGATGCTCACGGAATATGGTGCTCATTTCTCACTGGTATGTAGCTCATGTATTCTTCAGACCGAAGGTCATGAATATGTAGCAGTATACTCCTATCGGCGTTCGGAATGACATATGCTTTTTGTCTTCAAAAAATATCTTGATTGGATTTTAGGTTGAGAATCCGTCCATGAAGGACATGCGCTCGAAGCCACAAGTATTGTCGATCATTATGTCTGTGATCGAAAGGGAAAACTCGTCCTTAGGGCATGCCACATTCAGATTATGGAAGTCAATGCAGATCTGGATCTTCCCGTTCATTTTGACGACGGGCACGATATTGGCTACCTAATCTGGATATTATTCCTCGCCGATGAAGCCACTAGCTATCAGTTTGTTGACTTCTGCTTCAATGGCGTTCATGATGTCCGATCCGAACAACCATTGTCGTTGCTTGACCGGCTTAGCGTTCGACAAGATGTTGAGCTTGTGGACCACAATTTGGTGGTCCAGCCCCGACATGTCTTCGTAACTCCAGGCAATGACATCGATGTATTCTCTGACGAGCTGTAGCAGGGATTTCTGATCCTCATTAGACAGACTCTTGTTGATGAAGACAGGTTTAGGGGAGGATTGGTCACCCAGATTGATTTGTACAACTCCATCCTCAGTGGGAGGTTCTCGTTGTTCGAACTGCATCTTCCATTGGTGTCTAGGCGTTGGGCCCACGGTTCTACTTTAAAAAGTTCAGGTGGATCCTCGTCATCTTCCTCAGGGTCAGCTGACACCATGTTGGCAGATAATGTTTGTTTGAGTATCTTTCCGATACTGACATCGGATTCCCAAGCGAAAGATTTTGAAGAGTGATAGTGTAACTAATCTTCTTCATCCGAGCCTTAGGGGGTTATGGGAGGCATAACTGTCATACCCCAGTCCCAAAATACCGAGGGATCGGACACGTGTCAATGGCCAGCAGCACACACCGATGGACAAACCCAATTTAATGGATCCATTGGGGCATACTTAAGCTGTAAAACAATAATCAGGGTCTACTAATACTAATCTCATCCACAGAAAAATACAACAATATCATCAAAAGGAAATAAAACATCATCCAGTCACAAGTAAATAAAATCGGGGAACAACCCGATATTAAGTCTGTTACAATTGTTCACTTAAACAAGAATAAAAGAGTTTTAATAGCAACAAGACTGAGCATAGAAGAAACATATACTCAGGAGAAATCTTCTGCAATCACCTCGTCCTCGGTTCCCGGTTCTGCTCCTGCTAATGCTCATGTTCCGTGTACCTCGGGGTCGATCTCGTCTGCTAATCCTGGGGACATAATCCGGATCCAGGTCCTCAGGGGACATAGCAAGGTACAAAATAACTCATGCCAAAATAAATACAGTGTAGCAATAAATGAAGCAATAAGGTAATTATATAACCAGCTAAGTGATATGCAAGTGAGAGTTTTAGTCATACTCGGGCTGAGACTACTATAGGATCAGTGTATGCACCTGTGTATGCAGGTGCAAGCCTAGATCGTGCTCCCTGGAATATAATTTGCTGAGATGTGCAACATCCAAGTAGTTCAAAGATAGCCCTTTATTCATAAAATAAAGTATCTTATCCTCAGAAATTATATCATCAAGAGAAGGGACGTTAGCATGAGCGACTACGTACTCCTCCCGTTCGTTATCTACCCCCAATGCGAGCGATGGCATCGGAGGTCTCCTACGCATCTTTACTACTAGAGGTTCGAAATTCATAGTAGGTATCGGATCTTCCTTCAATGATCGACTCGGTCTATGAAGGCGAATGACCAAAGGTTCAGGTACTTTCTTGTGCAGTTTCACCGTGAGGGGAGGGGCTTTGTCGGGAGCGCTTTCTTTGAGATAGAATCTCGAGGGCTCGTCCGATGTTGTCCCAGTCTCTGCCTCATCATTGGCATCATTTCTACCTTCATCTTGGTAGACTTGCTTATAGAGGATTGAGACAGAGTAATAGGCCTCGACCCCTATGAATGGATCAACGTCGACAAATTTTATGTAGACGATGTTGTGATAGTCCATGTACTTCAAGCACTTGTGCAAGTTTGACGGCACGATCATATATTGATGTATCCATAGACGTCCCAAAAGGACGTTGTAGGATATGTCTACATCTATGACGTAACAGGTGAGCTCTGTTTTCATGTCGCTGATCAGATACTTTAAGCGAATCTTGCCCAAAGGGTAGCTGCTCCCTGCGTTGAAGCCACTGATGGCAGTATTGGTTATTATCAGGCGATGCATCGGTATGTCCAAGGTCTGAAGAAGACTCCGCAGGATAATGTTGATTGATGAACCGGGGTCAATATGCATCGGTCCACCATAATGGCACCAATGTACCCTGTGTAATATAGAGGATGATCGTGACAATTATTCTTTAGCAATATGTCTTGTTACGAGAACGTGATATTGGGTATCGCCTCTATCACATTATTGCAGTGGGAGAATGGGGCAGGATTCTCAGCTGGCAGCTTTACCTATGTCAGGTAGGTATCGGCATTCTACAATGCCTCACACAGAGTAACCCGAGTGTCTTTGGAGAGTCAGAGAAGCTCAAATAATGATAACTTTGCTGGAGTATTGGCCAGTTGTGCCAAGATGTCAAAGTTGTAGGGCTTCTCCATCCCCTGACTTGTATCTTTGTGCAGCGATTTGTCGAAGTAGTTCTCTTTTTGCTTGGACTTATCCGCTGCTAGAGGTTGGGATGGACCCGGATCGGATGCGTCGATTGGTAGCGCACCATTGTCAGGGATATCATACTCTTGTTGGTACGCCAGGCCTAACCTCGTTGTTCCTGCTACAGCTTCTTCAGAGGGTGTTGCGTGCTGCATCAAGTCTGGCATAAGATCTGGATGAACCCACATAACCTCCCCATGTAATATGGTAAGATATATCAGCCCGGCTGTTTGGTCACGAGCTGGTGGGAAATTGACAACCTCCATTGTTGCCCAGAGGATCAGGATCACTCCATCTTGGGCTTCCGTTGTCGGTAAGTTACCGAAATGGAGAGATACCATATTAGCGGCAACTATTTTGTTATCGAAGTCCAAGGTATGGGCCTTGGTTTTGAGCAGATGCTGGATATACCGCTTCAGCGTATAGCAATTCTGCATCGCATGGTGGACGTACCGATGGTAGTGGCAGTACTTCAAATTATTTACCTCGATTGCCTCAACAGGCCGCTTGACATCGGGGAGACGAAGCTTGTTTTCCTTCATTAGTACGTCAAAGATTGCCATGACGTCATTATCTTTGAAGGAATAAGTTTTCTTTGGTTTTGGAGCCTCTGCGGACTTTGGCTCGGGCTTCTTGGTTATGTTGGCGATAAGAGCCTGCTTTCCCTTGTTATCCCGGGTCTATTGTCATTGTTGTTGTTGTTGTTGTAAGGGCGCTTTTCCCTATCATCAGCGACGAAGATCTGTATTCCCAAGAGGCGGGCGTCCTTTACTTTCTTCTCAGCACCGACCGTATTTATGAAGAACGTCGTACAGTCTTTAAACTGAGAATCGTCAATCCAGATTCTGACAGTGGGGAGAAGATTTCTCCAGCAGGTGTCCATCAGTGTGGACTCGGGGTTATCGAGGGGTAACTTTAGTGCCGCTTGCCTGTACCGCTCGATGTATTCCCGTACAGACTCTTTCTCCCTTTGTGTGGTCCATTAAAGAGGACATCATCATGTTATTTCCTCTATCGTAGAATCGAGCAAGAAAAAGACCTTTGAGATCGTCGAACAATGAAATACAGCTGTCCTTGAGGCTGCAGAACCAATCAAAGACTATTCCAAATAATGCCCCGACAAAGAGCTTGGTTAAGAGGGCATCATTGCAAGGCAGATGTCCCGTACCATCTCAAAGTAACTCATGAATTGACGGAGAGATGTCCTCCCATCAAATAGAGTTAAGTTAAAGGGCTTGTACTTTGGCGGGTATGGTATATCTCTCCACTCGAGGGGATACAGTTGTTGGATCCCGAGCTTGTGTAGTGAGTCCGGATTGCCCATTTAGCCTAGGCGGGCCCACAGTTCTCGTACCTTTTGTATTGCTTCTTGGACCAAAAGGGGCAGATGATCCGGGCAGGGGATGATTTCCGCCAGCAGGTAGAGCGGTTACATTTGAATCCCCATTTGTCCCGGGGTCTAGGATTTCTTGACCAGAGGCCCTTACTGGTTGTGAGGCTATATTCGCCTTAATTTCCAGTATTGTTTGGGTCAAGACCTGTATTGATGCGCTCATGGTTTGCATCATGGCCTCGAGGGTTTTGAGGCACTATCGATCGTTGGGGCCCTCGTGATTATCCTCTGCCATGTATGTTGTTCTCACATGGGAAGAAATGGATGGGACGGTGGACGTCTCACTTTTTGCCTTGGACCCTTGCCGTGAATAATCATCCAAAAAATTTGGTAGTGCCGCATCCTCTTCGGACTCGGAGGAAATACTACCTCCAGCATAGGAAGTTGTGTCCTCTTGACGAGGGTGGCAAACCCCAAGGATCTCAGCATTTGTTCCTTAAAAATTGTCGTCTTCTCGGAATGTCGGATTATCATAGAGGTCCGGGGGATTATAACCCCCAACTTGCGTAGCCACCTAGGGTCCTAAGGAAGAGCTACCGCCAGTGGCCGACAGCTTCCTCTTTGAATGGGTGCCCAGAAAAAAACCTTTTGCAGGTTTCGCTGCCTATTCTCCTTGGATCCGTCTTCTTGACTCGCTGGCCGAGAGCGACGGACTGGAGGTGCTGGACTTCAGAACTCCCCTCATGGAGGGGGCCTTCAGGAAAGAATAATATGAGGCGAAGGGCATATCCTCTGCCTCTAGTGCTTGCACCTATTCTCCGGGTTGCAGCAGGGTAGGTGCCTTTGGTTGTAGCTGCTGGAATGCCGACTTCTTGTTTGTAGGTACTATTGCTTTGTTATAACAACAGTCGATGATAATGCTCGCACGGTGATGCCCTGGGAAGGATACTTCATATGTCGCAGTTGATTCCCTCGCTTTGTGCTTGTGATTCATCATGTTGCTCAAGTCAAGCGAGAGCTAATTCACCTTTGCACCATTCTTATGAGCCCAGGTAGATCGAGCACATGGGTGCGTAAGTGTTGAATTTTCTTCCTGACCTGGGATTCGTATAAGAACTTACCCCAGGTTGCTAAAGGAATACTCTTTAGACTTACCCTATTCGATTGCCACTGTGGGCTGGATGCATGGGCCAATTTTGTATAACTTTTTGACAAGGGCACGCATAATTAGTGGCGCCTACTGATGGTCGGTCGAATGAGCAATTGCTTGAGCTTTATGAGCTCGTATTGCCCTAGACTTTTTTGTCCTAGTAGCCGGTGTGTAGTATGAAGAGTCCAAGTTTACATCTTCGCCTTTCTTAACATGGCGAATGGAGTTAGCGCTGTATGAGATTCGATCGAAGATGGGACTTATGTGGTTGTCCTTGCCACATGTGGCCATCTTGCTACAGCTACCGACCGATGTCGCATAGTCCTCCTTATGCGACTTTTGATGTGGCTGCATGGAACGTGTCTTAGCACTCGAACTCCTTGCATCATAGTATTTTTCTCTGCCAGAGCTCAAGTGTTGAGCAATTTCTTTGTCCGAAGATGCTACCGCATGAAGGACGTCAGCTCGTGGGGACACATAATGTTCGTCCCCTACAGCAGGAAGAGAGACGGGGAGCGCACGCTTTATAGTTGGATGAGGCACTGTCATGACCCGCACCCTGGATTTGGGCATGAGTCATGGGTACGTCTAGCCTACGCCGCAGTGTCGGCGGTAGAACGTTGTATAACAAGCCACAAGTAATCTACAACTCACAACATATATACATCTCTACACTATACTCAATCACAGGCACTAGTTTAATGAATACACCAAGAAAATAATAAAATAATAGTCTTGATGCGGGTCCAAGGAATTTTCTCAAAAACTAAATATCCAAAGTACAATGTTCAAAATACTTTAGAAAAACTGTCGGAGAACAAATCGGTCCAAAATAACTAAATACAGAATTAACAGCACTGAAATATTTTGTATTAAATCCTAATAAAAATATATGTCAATGATCTCGACATTAGTTTTATGAAACTTCAAACGGTCCATGATTCTGATTCTTGGTTCTCCCAAAATCGTAAAAATACAGAGACGCATCTATTTTCGGACATACTGTGCTCTATAAATTTTCCAGAATTTAATATTTAGAATTTGGTGAAAAAATTTACATATTCGGAAAACTAGCCACAATACAGTTATAACGCAAGAAACGGGGCCACGTTTGGAGTCCGGAGCTATGAGTAATGGCTTCTGGAAGATGAAGGAAACCCTATATGACAATTCTCCAAAATTAACTTAAAGAAAAATACTAGAAATTATAACTTAATACTATATATATAGAGGAGAGATAAACCGTAGCAGCTCGGAGTGCGCCACATGGCAGCCATCCACTGTTGCCCGCTTGGATCGAACCGCCAGGGTTCAACCTGGCTTGGCCCGGCTGAGTCCGAGTCGGATTAAGACTCAGCTCAGCTCGAGGTCGGCTCTGTGACCCGACTCGACTCGCACTCGCACTCGTCCCCTCTCACTAACCGCTGGGCCCCACTGTCTGGGCCGCGTTGGCTGACACGCGGGCCAGGCTGGCTGCTGATTGGGCAGGTTGGATTTTATTAGGGTTTTTTTTCTCTAAATTAGTTTTTAATTCAGTTTGCATAATTAACTCAAAATAAATGCTAAAAATAATTAGAAAATTCTAGAAAATATTCTTGATTATTTAGAACCTAAAATAAAAGTTTGGGACATTTTTAATTATATTTGACCCTAAAATAAATTCTTAAAAGTCCTTAGAAATTAGTGTTACTAGTTTTTAATTAATCAAAAATTATAGAAAACTCCCAATAGCCCCAAATTAGCCTAATTACAATATTTAAGCTAAAATTCTAGGATATGGAGGTTACAAGTCTATCCTTCTAAAAAAAATTCGTCCTCAAAATTTAGGACAGAACAAATACAAGAAGAAAATTATCTCATGGTGCAAAAAGATAGGGGTAACGCACTCGCATCTCCTCTTCCCGCTCCCAAGTGGATTCACCGGGAGAATGATGCCTCCAAGCGACGCAAACCAAGGGAATTACTTGGTTATGAAGCACTTTATCTCTGTGGTCTAGGATCTCCACATGTTGCTCCGAATAACGGAGGCTTGGTCCAACCTCAAGCTCCGAATGATCTAATATATGGCTAGGATATGCCATGTATCGCCTCAGCTAGGACACATGGAACACGTTGTGTACCCCTTCTAATGTAGGAGGTAAGGCTAGTCGATAAGCTACTGCCCCGACCTTTTTCAGAACATTGAAAGGTCCGATGAATCTTGGGCTAAGCTTTCCACCTCCACCGAAATGAATCGTACCATGCGTCGGAGAGATCCTCAAGAACACTAAGTCGCCAACCTCAAACTCTAGCTGTCTCTTGTGGCTATCGGCCACTGCTTCTATCTGTCCTGAGCCACACGAAGTCTCTCTCTAATCTGCTTTACTTTTTTTGCAGCATCAACTACCATCTCAGGTCCCAAAAGTACTCTCTCTCCTACGTCATCCCAAGATAATAGAGTTCGACATCTCCTACCGTACAGAGCCTCGAAAGGAGACATCTCGATACTGGCCTGATAGCTATTATTGTATGCAAACTCTACCAGGTGAAGATGATCCTCCCACGAGCCACCAAAATCTAGTACACATGTCCGAAGTATGTCCTCGAGCGTCTGAATAGTCCTCTCTGACTGTCCATCCGTCTGAGGGTGGTAAGCAGTGCTAAATTTGAGTTGGGTACCCAAGCTAGCCTGTAAACACCTCCAAAAGTGGGACGTAAATCTACTATCCCGATCGGATACGATGCTTACTGGAACTCCATGCAGCCTGACTATCTGTCTCACATATAAATCGGCGAGCTTCTCCATGGACAATCCCACTTTGAAAGACAAAAAGTGGGCTGATTTGGTCAGCCTGTCAACAATGACATAAATTGCGTCCTTTCCTCCTGGAGTGCGTGGAAGTCCGAAAACAAAATTCATCGTGATATGCTCCAATTTCCACTCAGGAATCGGTAGTAGCTGTAGCAATCCTCCTGGTCTCTGTCTCTCGGCTTTGACTTGCTGGCACACTAAACATGTGGAGACAAAACATGCTACCTCTCGCTTCATCCCATACCACCACACATGTTCTCTTAGGTCCTTATATATCTTATTAGCTCTCGGATGTATAGAATACTGGGAATGATAAGCCTCATGCATGATCTATTCCCGCAGGTCCCCACTAGGCACACATAACTTAGTCATGTGCCTTAGTGAACGATCCTCAGCAATAGAGAAGTCATCCATCAATCCTGCCTGCACCTGAGCTGAGGCTTCACAGACCCACATCCCGGTACTGTGTCTCTCGGATCTTCTCTATCATCCCTGACTGAATCTGCATGTCCATCATCTGCGTCTTCACTCCTGGAACAATAACCTCGATGCCCAGGATATCCAAGTCTGTTAATAAGCGGTGATCCGTTGTCAAGTACATCACTACTGGATATCTGTTCAAGGCATCGGCAACCACGTTAGCCTTCCTTGGATGATATTGTAGTAAAATATCGAAATCCTTCATCAGTTCTAGCCACCTGCGCTATCTCATATTTAGCTCTTTCTGTGTAAAGACGTACTTCAAGCTCTTGTGGTCAGTGTATATTTTTACACGCTCTCCGTAAAGATAATGTCTCCACAGCTTTAAAGCGAAGATCACTGCTACTAATTCCAAGTCATAAGTGGGATAATTTCTCTCATATGGCCGCAACTGTCTAGAAGCATATGCCCCGAAGTCGAGGGAGGAAGAGAAGAAAAAGCAATCACCTGGTGTCGTAATAACCACAGTTAACGGATCAAAGGTACGACGAAGATAACAGGCTGAACCACCTTCTTGTTCTGCTTTAGAACACATCCCAAGCCCTTCCCCGAAGCATCGATATAAATGACAAATTTGCCCATCCCCGATGGCACCATCAAAACAGGCGATGTGGTCAACCTCTTCTTTAGCTCTTTAAAGACGGCCTGACAATCTTCGGTCCACACGAACTGCACATCCTTTCGAGTGAGTCTAGTCAACGGCTCTGCGATCCGAGAAAAATCATTCACAAATTTCCTGTAATATTCGGTCAATCCTAAGAAGCTTCTGATCTCTGCAACAGAACTCGGAGTGGCCCAAGACTCTGCAGCAGCAATCTTCTTTGGATCCACCGATATCCCGTCTCCAGTCACCACATACCCAAGGAACTCTACCTTATCCAGGAAGAACTCATATTTTAAGAGTTTTTTTAGAGCTTCTCCTTCCGAAGGGTCTCTAGCACAATTTTTAGATGCTTCTCATGCTCTTCCGGTATCTTCGAATAGACAGGAATATCATCTATGAATACTACCACGAACTTGTCATGGTACTGGTGGAATACCTTGTTCATCAAGTTTATGAAGACTGTCGGGGCATTAGTCAACCCAAATGGCATCACTATAAATTCATATTGGCCATATCTTGTCCAAAATATAGTTTTCAGAATATCTTCCTTCTTCACCTTCAACTGATGATAGCCAGACCTCAAATCAATCTTCGAAAACACTTTCACACCGCTCAACTGATCAAAAAGATCGTCTATTCTTGGTAGCGGGTATTTGTTTTTGATGGTGAGGTTGTTCAGAGCCCTGTAATCAATGCACATTCACACCGACCCATCTTTTTTTGGTACAAATAAGACCGGGGCCCCCAAGACGAGGAACTCGATCTAATAAAATCCTTGTCTAGCAAGTCATTAACCTGCTTCTTCAATTCTGCCAGCTCATTGTTATTGATCATGTAGACTTGTTGCGACACCGGCTCTGCCCCAGATACTAAGTCAATAAAAAATTGAAGATCTCTGTCTGGTGGCAATCCTAGTAGCTCTTCTGAAAATACGTCTAGAGACTCTACAATAATAGGGTATGGCAAGTCCTTCTCTGCTACCATGGCTCCACAAATAATCCTATCACTTTACTCAACTCCTCCCCTAACAAACTCAAATTCTGGCTCTTCAGGAGGGTGGAATAGGATACGTCCTCCACGATAGTTTATGCTAGCATGGTGCATACTCACAATCCATTCCAAGGACAATGTCAAAACTCGAAAGTGGTATTACGAGTAAACTAGCATCCAAATTATGGCCTCCCAAGGTAACACGACGTCCCTTGCAAGTATCACGGACTAGGATAGTGCCTCCACTAGTCGTGATCTTTCAACTCTTAATCAAGGATTCTGTTACTAAACTATGCTTAAGCACAAAGGATACATATATGAAGCTATGCGATGCACCAGAATTAAATAAGGCAAATATAGGAATAGAATCGAGAAGAATAGAACCTGCTATCACATCACCTGTCGGCTCTGCCTCCTCTACGGTCATGGCAAAAGCTTTGCCCTGTGGAGGTACTCCCCTTTGCTGGTGGTGGGCAAACTGCTGTTGTTGCGTAGGAAGCGGGGGTCCTCTTTGCTGCTGGGCCACTGGTGGTCCAACTGGTTTTCTCTAGGCTGAGGATCCTCCTATAGGAGGTACAGTAGGGCACTCTCTCATCTGATGCGTAGGTGATCCACAGTATAAGCACACGCCTAATCTATTCCGGTAGATCTCCCATGAATGCCCTGGCTTCTTGCAATAATTGCATAGGGGTGCTTGTTGTACTTGTCTCTGTAGTTACTGCTGCACTTGCTGAGCTGGGGCTCTGACTGGGGCACGGTACTGTTGTTGTTGCTGAAAGGTCCTTGGCTGAAACTGTAGACGCTTTGCCTGCCCCTGATTACTACTACTGCCGATAGCATCCCTATTTCTCTTGTTCCAAAGACCCATATCCACCTCGACCCTTTGAGCCTCTGCCAATATATCAGTAAAAGTAGTATGAGCCGAAGAAATATGGACCTTGACCTCTTGGTTAAAGCCCTCTCTGAATCGTCTAGCTCTATCCTCTGGGTCCCTCACCATGTACTCTGCGAATCGGCTCAGCCTGCCAAATTCTGTAACATATCCATTCACGGTCATCCGGTTCTGCTCCAAGTTCTAGAATTGCTTCTCCAGAACCCCTTTGGCTACCACAGGAAAGAATTTTCTCTCAAAGAGGTCCTTGAACTGCTCCCAAGTCAGGTTTGGACCCACAATCCTAGGCTCATTTCTGAACCAAGTACGAGCAATGTCGTGAAGCTGCAAGCCAACAGCCTCAATCTTCAGGTCCTCAGAAAGTCAAAAAAATCTCATGATCCGCTTAATATCCTCGAGCCACTCATCAGCCTAGAGGATTCCCTCTATCCCCTTGAACGTCTGAGGCTCCATCTTCTTGAAGTCTTGGATATTTCTCACCTTCGTTTGAGTGGCCTGCTGTTGGAGTTGCTGGACAACCCTCTCCATGGCTGCTAGGGCAACATGTTGGACATTTTCTATTTCTGCCCTTAGCATTTATGTTTGTTGCCTCTGAGCCTCTGCCTGAGCCTTTTGAGCCTCCATCATGTTTCTGAAGAGTCGTGTAATGGCTGGGGAGGAGAAGGAAGACTCCCCGATCCAGCTAATGAGGCCTCCTACGATGCGGATGGTATGAGAAAAGCACCATTGGCTTTGGTACCGTACGTTCTAGTCTTGGGTGGCATTCTGAAAGGTTGAAGGCAACAAGAATTCAATTGATATGGCACAAGATAAGAAAGTATTCAAGAAAGACAATTAACTATGGAAAAGGTCTGATTGCTCGAAAAAAATTAATAAGGGTTAGCAAGTTGAGTATATGGGATCCCTAGTTATTATTGAGTATCTTCCTATCCCTAGTATATATATCCTATAGCAAGCTCGCAGTCGTACATCTAACTTGAGTACCACTACGAGTTTGCAACCATGTGCAAAACCTAACCTGCATGGGCCACCACTAAAAAATGTGCCACGACCCGCACCCTGGATTTGGGCATGAGTCATGGGTACGTCCAGCCTACGTCGTAGTGTCAGCGGTAGAATACTGTAAAATAAGCCACAAGTAATCTACAACTCACAACATATATACATCTCTACACTATACTCAATCACAGGCACTAGTTTAATGAATACACCAAGAAAATAATAAAATAATAGTCTTGATGCGGGTCCAAGGAACCTCCCCAAAGACTAAATATCCAAAGTAAAATGTTCAAAATACTTTAGAAAAACTATCGGAGAACAATCCAGTCCAAAATAACTAACAAAATCAACTGCTACTAAACTACTCCATTGCAGACGGTATCTGAGCTGCTAACTATCCCTGGTCCTCCGGAAGGGCAAGATCGGGCTCAATTATGTCTCTAGCATACGGTCCATAACGTGTAGGGATTTTATCCTCATTGTAGTGACCTAAAATGTGGTTATCCAGTCAGGAAAGAAACGAGTACATCACAGTAAAAATAGTTCCAACACATGGTAGAAGCTACAAGACATGAAATAGTAACAAATATATGACAGCAACAAAACCGAAACCATAATAAGGCAACTAGAATAAATAAATGCTAAAGTCCTGACATGGCAACATATAGTACAATATCTCCAAGTAACAAAGGAACTAACTGCAATGTATGGAAGAAAAGATAGGAAAAACTACTCTATGTGATTTGAAATACCTTGTTGACATATGAACGGATAAGGGGTAAAATCTGACAAACTACACGTGTCGTGCATGGCTGCTATTATTCCAGTAAGACCATGGGATGGAAAGGATAGTTCACACGTCCACTAAGTATTTTCCCTCCCCACGAGTACAACATGGATTCCGAACTAGTCACGAAAAAATAACAATAATCCAGAACAGTCACGTATCTCATAATAAGAATCCATCATACTAATCCGTGTAGCAAGTGTCAAGAATCAAATAATCAATACAAAGCATGCATTATAGAGACTATCAAGCACTGAAAGTAATCACGAAAATGTACTCGCCTGTGGTCTTTAGCTGGTATGAGTCAGAATCCAAGTCACAGTACAAATAGCCTATGCAGTACAAATTTACCATATCAAAAGATAAGTTATTTTAATTTATTTAATTCTGGAATAATTACTCTAAAATCCTATTTTAATCTTATTATTCTGATTTTTAGGTTAATTCTTAAATTTTGTCCAAAGAAACTGAATTTTATCAACTCGAGACTCATGGCACACAAATCGAGGCAATCTGTTGACCGAAAAGTCAACCAATACAAACTCAACTTTCATGCATGGTTTCTGATAGATTTCAGCATCACAAACATGCTAGAATTTATGGCTCATCCGGATTCAAATTCATTTGGAAATTATTGCACATACAAAATCGTATTGTGCAACGATGGTTGATTGTTAACCTAGAAGTTCTACAGAATTAACGACACCGAAATATTTTGTATTAAATCTTAGAAAAATATATGTCAATTATTTCGACATTATCTTTCCGAAACTTTAAACGGTTCATGATTCTGATTTATGGTTCTCCCAAAATTACAAAAACACCGAGACGCATCTTTTTTTAGACATACTGTGCTCTACGAATTTTCTAGAATTTAATATTCAGAATTTCATAAAACAATTTATATATTCAGAAAACTGACCTCAATACGGTTCTAACGCAATAAACTAGGCCACGTTTGGAGTCTGAAGCTATGGGTAATGGCTTCTAGAAGATGAAGGAAACCCTAGATGACAATTCTCCAAAATCGGCTTAAAGAAAAACCCTAGAAATTATAACTTAATACTATATATAGAGAGGAAAGAGAAACTGCAGCGGCTCGGAGCATACCACATGGAAGCCATCCGCTGCTGCCCGCTTGGATCGAACGACCAGGGTTCAACCCGGCTTGGCTCGGCTGAGTCCGAGTCGGATTAAGACTCGGCTCGCTCGAGGTCGGCTCGGTAACCCGGCTCGACTCGCACTCGTACTCTCCCCTTCTCACTGACCACTAGGCCCCGCTGTCTGGGCCGCGTTGGCTGACACGCGGGCCAGGCTAGCTGCTGACTCGGCAGGTTAGATTTTATTAGGTTTTTTTCTGTAAATTAGTTTTTAATTCAGTTTGCATAATTAACTCAAAATAAATGCTAAAAATAATAATAATAAATTCAAAAAATTCTAGAAAATATACTTGATTATTTAGAACCTAAAATAAAAGTTTAGGATATTTTTAATTATGTTTGACCCTAAAATAAATTCTTGAAAGTTTTAGAAAATTAGTGTTACTAGTTTTTAATTAACCAAAAATTATGAAAAAATCATAATAGCCCCAAATTAGCCTAATTACAACATTTAAGCTAGAATTTCAGGATACGGAGGTTACAGGTACAGCGACCTTTGCAACCTATGTCCTGCGGATCTTCTGGTGCTGAGCATTTTTCTTATTAGAAAAGGCTGATGCATAAGAGGCTTCATCTCGTGTGGACGCATAATATGCGTCCCCTGTGGCAGAGAGAGATACAGGGAGCACATGCTACGTAGTTGGGTGAGGCACAGCGGCATTTGCAACGAATGTCATGAGGGTCTTCTTAGGCTTTTCCAGTCTTGGAAAAAAGTGCCCTCATAGAGCATTTCCTCAAAGGTTTGCTGGTCGAAGCGTACAACCAGCATCCTCTAGGTCGAACCCAGCTTCGACGCATCGGACTGCATAACGACCATCTCATCAAAGGAGAAGGAGGTCCCCAACATATTTGTCACCTTGTTTGCCATTGAAGTAAGTTTGGAAAACTTTCATTTAATAACAAACAAAAAAGTACAAAGAAATTCTAGACAGAAAATCTAAGTACAATATTTTTTATCTGGGTAATATGACGATGGAGATCAAGTACTGCAGCGACTCTTTTACTTCGTTGACGGTCCGACGAGGGAATGAGTATGCTCTCTTCTCTCCTTTCTCTTGAGCTTGTGTGCTCTCGCCTGGAGGGGTATAGTCTTTGAAGCAGAAAAAGCCAGCCAGACTTTGGAATGTCTAAGTTGCTCCTATAGGTTTCGCATGTGCTCCTATTTGGTGGCCGCAAGGGGGCTCCTTCAACATGATGCAGTTGCAACTGTAGGCTCATACGATGAGCAGGTTGCCACGTGTACATCCTTGACAGGATGCAGTTGAGTCCAGGCTGAGCTGCCATGTGAACTTTTGTTAAGATTAGCTGTTGTTGAAGATCTGGGCAGTTCTCGCGTTTTATTTCCGTGACTTGGTCAGCTTGACACGTGGCTTACATTTAGTTGGAGAGAATTACTTTAATTATAACAGAAAGATTTCGTCTAAGGGAACCCTGCCACGTTAGACGCATGAAGTCTGGGACGCATGGGGCCAGAGACGTATGGGACGCATGGAGTTTAAAATGCATGAGGCCAGAGACGCATGGGACGCATGGATTCTGTAATGCATGGGGCCAGAGACGCATGGAACATATAGAGTCTGGGACGCATAGTGCCAGGGACGCATGGAGCCTTTGTCGTATTATACATGTGGCGCTGCACGCCTGTCAGGAGTCATTATTAGTCTAACGAGAGCTTCTTATCACTTAGTATGCTCACATTTTTCGAGGTGTTCAAAAAATTCTTTTGTCAGAATTCTATGCTAGACATAATCTTTGTGCCAGGCCTATCGATGATGATTTTTCTTGGCTGTATGGTCATTCTGCGGCATGATCTCTTCTGAGTTGATCTTGGGGCACGTGGTTGTTGGACGCATGGATCCAGATTTTATATGCTTCTACACCAGTCATGAAGGCAAGCTCCCTCCTACTAGTGGGAGGGAGCTTCAGCTGCAGTGAGCAGCTCGAGCACTAGCAGCAGTCTCAGCAAGGTCAAGGTGCACAGCATGAGCACAACAACTAGGGTGTTTCAGCAGTAGGCTCAGCAAGGTTAGGTTCAGGGGTTAAGGTATGGGTTAAGTTATTTAGCTAGTAGATGGTTAGTGTATTCAGTTAGTTTAGTATTAAGGTTAACTAGTAGTTTAGTATAAGAGTTAGTTATATACCTTGTTAGCTAGTAGTTAGATAGATATATTAATACTTGTTAGTATGTAGTATATGTATCTATGTGCTAGTATGTATTATATGTTAAGTTAGTAGGTATGTATTGATATGAAATATATGTTAGTAGTTGTAGTATTTAATAGTTAGAATGAGTGACATATAGTTTAGTAATTGGGGGTTAGCTATATATTAGATATATGCATTAGGATTTGAATTACCTTGTGATACCAAGGTAATGTCAAGGTATTGGTCGATACTCAAGGTAATGAGTTTAAGTATCGAGATAAGTGTGTAGGTAGTGAGATACGCTTTGGTTCAAAGCCAAGGTATCCTATTTGCATTAATTAGCTAAGATATATATGTATTGCCTTGTGTATATATATAAATTACTATTTAAAAATTGCGTATCCTATGATACGGCCTTTTGTGTGTCTCCTAGTATCTTAGCGTAGGTAGTGTGGCTTAGTTTCATAGTGTTTGGACCTAATACCCTAGAGATTGACTCATACAACCTAGACGTAGCTAGTTTGACCAAGTTTGACTAGTTTAATATTAAGTTGACCTAGTTTGACTATTTTAACTTAGAAATGGCTTTATGACCTAGAATTATAATAGTTTAACTTATTTTCATTCTCGAGCCTTGTATTGATGTAATATACCATATTTAGGTCTGTGTGATACCAGCTTGGGCATCGAGAGACACACCTTCCTCAGGACCTCAGGCAAGTAAATTTTTCTGTTAGTTTTTATTTCATAATAGTGTATATATTTTATGTTCTAGAACTGTATACTTGATTCTGGCACAGTGGTTTCACGGATTGGTACTACATGGATCCCGTCAGGAGATGTTATCCCCTACCGTGTTCAGCGGGTACTCCTGCACATGTATTTTATCGTGTGTATTGGGTATTGATTATTATATTTCGTGTTCACACACTGCTCGTGTTCAGTGTGCTTATTCGTGTATACACACTGCTCGTATTCAGTGTGATTATATTCATATACACCTACTGCTCGTGTTTAGTGGTCATATTTGTGTTCGTAACGTGTCGTGATTGGATCAATTGGTATTAGTTAGGAATGGGGGAGTAGAAGTTGATTATGGGATCAAAGACCAGTGTTATTCATGTACATACGTGTCACGACCCGCACCCGATATAGGGACACGAGAGCGTGGGTACGTCCAGCCTACGTCGCAGCGTCGGCAGTAGAACGATGTCTAGGTCATGATGCTATCTAAACAATCTCACACGAGCATCCAACTCCATAAGGAGACGCGGATACCAAAATATAATATGAACAACATACTCAATCACAACTACAGCACGATAAGATCTCGAAGAAACAAGTAAGATGCAACACAAATCTAAATAGAAATAGTCTAACTCAACAATATAATCCAAGTCTCAAAGAGTATGCCGGAGACAAATCTGGTACCAAAATAATCTACTAAAAGAACTAACTAGATAACTAGTGATTCCGGCTAGACCTTCCGGAATCACAACTGAACTACCAAGTCCAAGTTTGCAGCTACTCACCCTGTGGTCCATAAATGTCAGACACCAGTCCTCTAAGGCATAGTCTGAAAAAATATTTCCAGTCAGGAAGGAGCAAAGTACATCTCAAATAACAGTTCCATTTAATTGATAAGGGCTATAAAACAATAAACAGATGATGCTATATACTGAGAGAAGACAATGAATAAATACAATGGCATAATAAAGAGACAGACAATATAAAGAGACAGGCAATATAGGCAATATGATACAGTCAGTGCATATATGAAATAAAGAGAACGAGGTACAATATCATATACGGGTGATCTAGTATATGATCTAAAATAGAGAACTGTAACTATTTTAAGTGTTTGAAATATCAGTCTATCATGTGATCCGCTTGGGACAAGATCAGGCTGGTTACATATGATTAGATATGATTCATGTAAGGTCAGGCTAACCATTTGGTTAGCTATGATGCAAGTAGTGGTCGGGCTAATCATATATAACAGCTATGAGGCATGTAATAGTCAGGCCGCACCCGACGTGAGATGTGGGGTGAGCTATAATGCATGTAGAGTTGGGTATGATCACATAATCTACTAATATTTCCCCCGCCCCCAACTAGTACAGTGGATCCAATCACGACACGTCACGATACACGAGCAATATCCAATATATCATGTACAAGGTCTAAATATTAATGTCGTGTACAATGTCAATAGGATAATCAATGTAACATCTCATGACTGCAGATCCAATCTATATACTAGTCCGTGTAGTACAGTGTCAAGAATCAGATTTAACATTTCTAGATACTAGAATTATAGATATTATCAAATAATTAGAAATTATCAGAGAATGTACTTGCCTTGGGTCCTTAGCTAGTAATACCAATATCTTGTCCCAGAGTATCGTCTGGATGATCCAACAGTCCTATAGACATATCATAAAATAATATAATATTGTATCAGACATTACACTAATCATACAATCAAAATACACTAAACTCGGGACTACGCTAGGTATGATACTAGTCAACTAGGGTCAGTGTGCGTCAAGTTGCACGGGCGTCGCGTCTGTAATTGCTGTAATCAAACATTCGATGATACAGGTCTTGCCAGTAACTCGATGTACATATGGCAGTCTGCTACCATGCTACATGGGCACAGGTCAATGTAACCACGGGTCACCTAGTACATATACAATATACATATTATTAATAACTAGCATTAATACTTACAATATATATATACACCAAATTAAATACATATACAATATATACGTATACCAATTAATTACATATATTAATATATGTATATACCCTAATGAATTTACACTATGTATATATATTAAACATACCAATCAATTGTATTCATTTTAAACGTATACTGGGGCATACGTCTACAATACATATATATATATATATATATATATATATATATATATATATATATATATATATATATATATATATATATATATATATATATATATACCATAGTTAATATTAACATATACAAATACTAATACATTAATTGAATTTATACCAGTATATATTTTATTAAATATATATTATATGAAAATAAACCAATATACATACATATACATATGTATATATATGAATACATATATATTATTACGTACATACTAATACATACATATATATATATATTTGAATACATAAATATACTAATAGAGAAATATGTTATATATACGTATATGTATACATATGCGAATCCCACATATACTACATACATACACGCATACATACATACATACATGCAGGCATACATACACACATACATACACACATACATACACACATACACGCGTACGTGTACGCGAGAGGGAGAAAACCGTACCTGCATGCGTGCACGACGACGACGGGGATGACGACGACGACGAAGACGATGATGACGAAGGCGACGACGAAGGTGATGGTGGAGGGGGCTGGTGAAGGGTGGATCGGGTGGTCGAGACGGAGGAGGCAGGGGGTGGCTCGGCTGAGGGGGAAAAGGCAGAGGGAGGTTGAGAAGCTCGCCGGGGGAGGTTGGCCGGACTGGGAATGCAGGGAGGAGTGGGGCTCGATGGAGGTTTGGCCGGAGTGGAGCTGATGAGGGTGGTGCAGTTGATGAGGGTAGTGGTTCCAGCAGGGGTGAAGGGAACTCAAGCGAGTAGGACAGAGGGAAGGATGACCGGTATGGCTTTGGGTTCAGTCGAGGTCGTCGACGAAATGGGGACTACAGGTCGACGGTCGGCTTCTCCGACGCTATGCAGTCGTCCAGCGGGAGGAGGGAGCTCGGGGTGGTGGTTCAGTGGCAGCAGCCGGGGAAGAGGGAGTGGCCGGGGGAGAAGAGCTCGGCCGGGTGGAGCTCGGGTTGAAGCAGCCGGGGTTGTGATGGTATGGACTCAGGGAGATGGCCGGGGAAGGAGGTTGTGATGGCGGTGGAGTTTGGTTGGTTCAAGCGGTGGTGCCGGAGTAGCAGCGCTGGAGAAGGAGCTCGCCAGGGTGGGTGATGCTGCAGGAAGTGATGGAGTCGAGACTGAACTGAATGGTGGAGGGAGATGGCAGTCGGCCGGAGGGAGGTTCGATGGAGGAAGATGAAGGGGTCGGTTCGAACGGGTGGTGGAAAGATTTACAACGGGGAAGAAGAAGGTGGTGGAGTCGAGGCGAGGCCGAAGAAGAATAGTAGCAACCAGAACTTGGCCGGCCGGGGTGGCCCGGGCTGATGGTGGAGGGAGGTTGTTTTATTTTCCCCTTATTTCAAAAGAAGGAGGAGAAGAAGGAGAAGGAGAAGAAGAAGAAGAAGAAGAAGAAGAAGAAGGGAAGAAATGGAAGAATGGAAAATGCTACGGTTGAGTGAGGAGGGAGGAGAGAGAAGATGGGGGCTTCCCTAGGTTTGGAGATTAGGGCTTGCTTGGGAAAGAGGGGGGTGATGTGACATTTTATAGGAAGGGGTGTGTTGAATGGAGGGAGGTGATGTATTCCATTTCAAATGAGGGGTAAGGATTTTACATGAAGAGATGGATTTCTTCATGCAATGAAGGGGAGGAGAAAAGTTGACTACGGTCAAAGAAGAGGGTGGCCTCTCCATTTGGCCTTGACCAATGAGGGGGTGCCACATGTTGCAATATTTGCAATTTAGCCCCTTAAGTTTGGGTAATTGCACAAACACATCAAATGATAGAAAATTTATGGGAAAATTGGTGTTTGGTGTTTTATAGGGTGAGGGGGTGTTATGTGTTTGGTATGGGCTTAATTAGTGGGGTATTTGGATTAAATTGGGATTAAACGGGATTAGTCAAAATGGTATCCCCAATTTAATTAGAAATAAATGCAAGCGGTGTTCTAAAATTAATTAGAAATACATGGGGCCAAAATTAGGTTGGGACACAAATATCATTAGTCAAGAAGACTCAGAACAGAATATTACCCTAATTTGGGTTGCTCAAAAATGGTTGAGTTTGTGTCTCCAATTTCGATTGGAACGCACAATGATACAAAGTTGGATTTATTTAGAAATTAAATAAACGTCCGCGACGAATATTGTGAGGCTAAAATGAAGCACAAGAGAGCATAATTACGAGTTACAAAAAGGTCAGAATGGAAGGCGGGAACGTTTAGGGCAAGGTTGTGAAATTTGTTGGAAGGCAAAAGCTAGGGTAGTGCTCCAAATATCGAAGCAACGGTAAGGCACAACAATTAAATAAAATTACGGTAATTAATTACAACCTCCAATAATTAAATTCTAAAATAATACAAATAAATTCACAACCCTATAATTCGGTCAGGTGTTCACCTGGTGGGCTTCTAGGTCAAGTCTACTAGCTCAAATATTAATGAACAATGTATATATATAATATATATAAATATACATCTCATGCAATTATTTAAATTAAATACACGCAATATTAATAATATGCAAAAAAAGTCAAAAAAATCCCTACTTTTAGAATGTGGTAGTGACAAGTCTACCCTTTTTAAAAGAATTTCGTCCTCGAAATTTAAAAACATTAATGAACAATGTATATATATAATATATATAAATATACATCTCATGCAATTATTTAAATTAAATACACGCAATATTAATAATATGCAAAAAAAGTCAAAAAAAAACCCCTATTTTTAGAATGTGGTAGTGACAAGTCTACCCTTCTTACAAAAATTTCGTCCTCGAAATTTAAAATCCTCATAGTAGTATTTACTCGTTATATTATTTTCCATCAAAAGTTAAATTCATCAACCCACATAATCATGAAATAATCTACCTTGTCATTTCATAATTTTTAAAATTCTGAAATTATTGTATTCCTGAAAATCCTCGAAATAAAATCAAATTCCATTTTTATCACAATTTTCTCCAAAATTTTAAGTTAATAATTAAATACTCAAAATTTAACATCCAATCCTCTAATTTAAATTCATTCAATGCACATTAAGAAATCTCATCCAAAAACACTAATCCATAAATCCAATCCTTCAATTTAATTCCAATCAACGTATATTTATAAAATTTGAAATGTCATCCGGAAAGTTTGAATTTAAACACTAATCCATTAATCATCTTACTCCTCAAATTTTGAGTAAATCACTAAATACAAAATTTACTATCCAATCCTTTAATTTAAATCCAGTCAACGCATATTTATAAAATTTAGGAAATCTCATCCGAAAATACTATTCAATTAGTGATATTATTCCTCGACTCTTTTTTTCCATACTATACTCAAATAATATAATTCTCGCAAAATCTTCAATTGTAATATTCAAAATAAATCTATATCTTGCAGATAATCTTCTTAATTTTCTCAAAATTTAATGATAAATTCAATCATTTCATAATCTTTATAAAATTAATGATTTAACCAAGTTGTCAATTCTGCCATATCAAGTTCTCAACTCTTTATTTAAATTAATGTTTATCCTCAAATTTTAAGGCATATTGTCTCTTTCTGTCAAATCATAACCTCTTCATTGATTCTTTACTACAGTCAATCCTCAACAACCAAAGTCTAAGAGTATTCTACCTATAGTCATACAACACGCAATACAACACGCAATCTAGATAAAGTATGCAATCTAGATGAAACACGTATGGTCATAGTCTCCTTTGTCATGGTATTACAGTCTCTGTTGGGGTTTACTACTAACCATATCCTAGCAAGAAGATCTTTGATACAAGCTATGGTACTAGAAAATTAATTAATCCAATAGACGGAAAGGAATAGAAGAAAAGAACATAATACAGTCTTCTAACCCATTACTTGGACATCTACAACCTCTATCATACACTTAACTCTGGCACATTCATTCACAAATTCCTATCCCTATGCACTGATACCCATATCAACTAATCACTAGTCCACAAGATATCCATGAATTCATCCACATTACACATGTCTGTCTATTAATACCAAAATCTGATACCAAGGACCTCTAACACAATCATAGGTCAATGATGCATTCAAAGTTTGATACTCATATCCCTTTAGGTACCACTGTTCCTATTACTAGCACACCCACTGCTAGCGCTCTTACCTACTGTAATTGTTTATACTAGTTGCTCATATCACTCAAGTGCATACCAAGTGCAACACACCATACTAAGTACTGCTCTCTCTAATACAACTCTAGATGGACACCCAAGTCAGTTTGCAGTGCCATCTCAATCATGCTTAAGTCAACAGATCCTTACACATTCACATCATCTACTAATACACATTTCTTAACCATCATAAAATTCTATCCTCAAAAATTTAACTTCTTGAACAATTTAAAATAAGATGTATATACTTTCCTCAAAAGTCAAATATTTCAATATTGAAATAAAATTTTTAATCACTTCCAAAATCTTTATAGCTTTGACTATGTTTATTGAATCGAATTTGAATCCTCAAAATTTTAATAACATAAAATCTTAACTCCTCAAAAATTCTTAAAAATTGAAATTTATTTCCAATCTTCAAATTATAAATTTAAATCCACAAGTATACATATAAATACTCACAGTCTCTAATATTCAAGATGCACACAATACACCAATTGTCTACAACTCTCAACTGTGTACTGAAATTTGTACTACCCGAATTACTTGCACTATTACTTCCAAATGATCAAAGTTATCATCACACGTATTCTCTCCAATGATTTTCTATCTATAATAATTGATACACTAATTATCATTACACGAAGTACTTACTGTTATTAGCACCTTGCTCAACTAATCCTCGATATAGAAACATTAGTAGTCTTGGTATGGTAACACTAACTTCATTATTAGGTCACCCCATCAAACTTATTAGAACTCACGATCACTTGCACCTTTTATAATACACCTGTTTTACTTCGCTCTCATGGGCGACATATGGTACCATATCTCGATTGATGTATAAGCATATCTCTTAAACCTTTTACAGCATGTTAAACTAATCTGTGATACACTTCACAACTTTTATTACCAATCCTGATATTTCTCTACTCATGACATCTCATTAAAATCCTTTATGCATATACATTTCTTTACTCTTAACACACCCAAGTATCAATCATCAAATTGAACATCATGCTCCATTAATCTTTAACACAATTCCTTGATACTTAATTATTTACATAGATCATCCAATTACATAAATTCATGACTATCCAGGACGGGTATGCTGACTCTGATACTAACTCTTGGAAGCATCACTGATACTCTTTACTCCTTCTACCTATAATACCAATACTAATAATAATAATACCTATCATAGAACTATTGCTACAAGGTACTATGTTACGGTTAACTCTAGTTGATGCCTACTGCTCACATGTCCAACTAAGAAACACTTATAACTAATAAGTCATAGTCAACACTAATACAAGACACAGACATAATTCCAAGTCACTAATTATCATACTAACAAGGAATCCTCAAAGAAAAGAAGCTCAAAAAGGAACTGGATTAAGGACTGAAGGTATTTCTACTGCTAGCAAGGAAAATGATGGAACAAGGTCCTAGAATAAAAGAAGTGTATAAGTATTGAGATGAGACTTTAATAACCAATTTAAGATACAACCTAATAATCATACACGTCTGTCAGAAATCATGACACTCAGAATCCTCGCCACGCCAGTAAGCATAGATGCGATAAACGACAGGTTCCGTAACTAAGGTATGCAACTCTATAATCATGTCATCTAGAATCCTCGCCACACCAACCGGTATGGATGCAAGAGACTATAAATTTCATAACTTAAGTATGTACATCCAAGTCAGGTTCCTACGTTCTCGTCACGACAGCTAGTATGGCTGCGATAGACTGTAGGTTCCATAACCAAAGTAGACGTTTTACCTTTCTCACTGTTCTCATCAATATATGTCATCAGACGATACCGTAAATTTTAGCCCGTAAAGTTCATCTCGATATGAAATTAACTCAATAATGATACCAAGAATTAAATTTAATAACTGGTCAACAAGAATCAAACTCAACAATGATACCAAGATTTTAATTTAATAACTGATCAACAAGAATCAAGTTCAATAACAACAAACGAGAGCGGACGGAAACAAGGAAAAAGATTTAAATTAAAAATTATAATACGATTCTCAAGGGTCATCCCAGAAATCTCTTAAATAATTTATGATTAAGTATCCTCTCTCATCCTAGTATCCTATGTCCTATATCCTATTGCAGGCACGCAGTAGTACAACTAAGACGTCGCACTACCACGATATCGCACAACTTGCGAAGTTTGACCTGCATGGGCCACCACAAAAAACGTGTCACGACCCGCACCCGGTATAGGGGCACGAGAGTGTAGGTACGTCCAGCCTACGCCGTAGCGTCGGCGGTAGAACGCTGTCTAGGTCATGATGTTATCTAAACAATCTCACACGAGCATCCAACTCCATAAGGAGACACGGATACCACAATATAATATGAACAACATACTCAATCACAACTACAGCACGTTAAGATCTCGAAGAAACAAGTAAGATGCAACACAAGTCTAAATAGAAATAGTCTAACTCAACAATATAATCCAAGTCTCAAAGAGTATGCCGAAGACAAATCCGGTACCAAAATAATCTATTAAAAGAACTAACTAGATACTAGTGATTCCTGCTAGACCTACCGGAATCACAACTGAACTACCAAGTCCAAGTCTGCAGCTACTCACCCTGTGGTCCATAAATGTCGGACACCAGTCCTCTAAGGCATAGTCTGAAAAAATATTTTCAGTCAGGAAGGAGCAAAGTACATCTCAAATAACAGTTCAATTTAATTGATAAGGGCTATAAAATAATAAACAGATGATGTTATATACTGAGAGAAGACAATGAATAAATGCAATGGCATAATAAAAAGACATGCAATATAAAGAGATAGACAATATAGGCAATATGATACAGTCAGTGCATATATGAAATAAAGAGAACGAGGTACAATATCATATATGGGTGATGTAGTATATGATCTAAAATAGAGAACTGTAACTATTCTAAGTGTTTGAAATATCAGTCTATCATGTGATCGGCTTGGGACAAGATCAGGCTGGTTACATATGATTAGCTATGATTCATGTAAGGTCAGGCTAACCATTTGGTTAGTTATGATACAAGTAGTGGTCAGGCTAATCATATATAACAGCTATGAGGCATGTAATGGTCAGGCCGTACCCGACGTGAGATGTGGGGTGAGCTATGATGCATGTAGAGTTGGGTATGATCACATAATCTACTAATATTTCCCCCGCCCCCAACTAGTACAGTGGATCCAATCACGACACGTCACGATACACGAGCAATATCTAATATATCATGTACAAGGTCTAAATATCAATGTCGTGTACAATATCAATATGATAATCAATGTAACATCTCATGACTGCAGATCCAATCTATATACTAGTCCGTGTAGCACAGTGTCAAGAATCAGATGTAATATTTCTAGATACTAGAATTATAGATATTATCAAATAATTGGAAATTATCAGAGAATGTACTGGCCTTGGGTCCTTAGCTGGTAATACCAATGTCCTGTCCCAGAGTATCGTCTGGATGATCTAACAGTCCTATAGACATATCATAAAATAATACAATATTGCATCAGATATTACACTAATCACACAATCAAAATATACTGAACTCGGGACTACGCTAGGTATGATACTGGTCAACTAGGGTCAGTGTGTGTCAAGTTGCACAGACGTCGCGTCTGTAATTCCTGTGCAATCAGACAGTCGATGATACGGGTCTTGTCAGTACGTCGATGTACATATGGCAGTCTGCTACCATACTACATGGGCACAGGTCAATGTAACCACGGGTCACCTAGTACATATACAAATACATATTATTAATAACTAGCATTAATACTTACAATATATATATACACCAAATTAAATACATATACAATATATACGTATACCAATTAATTACATATATTAATATATGTATATACCCTAATGAATTTATACTATGTATATATATTAAACATACCAATCAATTGTATTCGTTTTAAACGTATACTAGGGCATACGTCTACAATACATATACATAAGTATATATATACTAATTTGAGAAATATATCATATATATATATATATGATATATATATATATATATATATATATATATATATATATATATATATATATATATATATATATATATCATCGTTAATATTAACATATACAAATACTAATACATTAATTAAATTTATACCAGTATACATTTTATTAAATATATACTATATGAAAATAAACCAATATACATACATATACATATGTATATATATGAATACATATATATTATTACGTACATACTAATACATACATATATATATATTTGAATACATAAATATACTAATAGAGAAATATGTTATATATACGTATATGTATACATATGCGAATCCCACATATACTACATACATACACGCATACATACACACATACACGCGTACGTGTACACGAGGGGGAGAAAACCGTACCTGCGTGCGTGTACGACGATGACGGGGATGACGACGACGACGAAGACGATGATGACGAAGGCGACGACGAAGGTACTGGTGGAGGGGGCTGGTAAAGGGTGGATCGGGTGGTCGAGAAGGAGGAGGCAGGGGTTGGCTCGGCTGAGGGGGAAAAGGCAGAGGGAGGTTGAGGAGCTCGTCGGGGGAGGTTGGCCGGACTGGGAATGCAGGGAGGAGTGGGGCTCGATGGAGGTTTGGCCAGAGTGGAGCTGATGAGGGTGGTGCAGTTGATGAGGGTGGTGGTTCCAGCAGGGGGTGCAGTGAACTCAGGCGAGTAGGGCGGAGGGGAGGATGACCGGGATGGCGTTGGGTTCAGTCGAGGTCGTCGACGAGATGGGGACTGCAGGTCAACGGTCGGCTTCTCCAATACTATGCAGTCGTCCAGCGGGAGGAGGGAGCTCGGGGTGGTGGTTCAGTGGCAGCAGCCGGGGAAGAGGGAGTGGCCGGGGGAGAAGAGCTCGGCCCGGTGGAGCTCGGGTTAAAGCAGCCGGGGTTGTGATAGCGTGGACTCGGGGAGATGGCCGGGGAAGGAGGTTGTGATGGCGGTGGAGTTTGGTTGGTTCAGGTGGTGGTGCCGGAGTAGCAGCGCCGGAGAAGGAGCTCGCCGGGGTGGGTGATGCTGCGGGAAGTGATGGAGTCGAGGCTGAATTGAATGGCGGAGGGAGATGGCAGTCGGCCGGAGGGAGGTTCGATGGAGAAAGACGAAAGGGTCGGTTCGAACGGGTGGTGGAGAGATTTGCAGCGGGGAAGAAGAAGGTGGTGGAGTCGAGGCGAGGCCGGATAAGAACAGTAGCAACCGGAGCTTGGCCGACCGGGGTGGCCCGGGCTGATGGTGGAGGTAGGTTATTTTATTTCCCTCCTTTTTTCAAAGAAGGAGGAGAAGAAGAAGAAGAAGAAGAAGAAGAAGGGAAGAAATGGAAGAATAGAAAATGCTACGGTTAAGTGAGGAGGAAGGAGAGAGAAGATGGGGGCTTCCCTAGGTTTGGGGATTAGGGCTTGCTTGGGAAGGAGGGAGGTGATGTGACATTTTATAGGAAGGGGTGTGTTGAATGGAGGGTGGTGATGTATTTTATTTCAAATGAGGGGTGAGGATTTTACATGAAGAGATGGATTTCTTCATGCAAGGAAGGAGAGGAGAAAAGTTGACTACGGTAAAAGAAGAGGGTGGCCTCTCCATTTGGCCTTGACCAATGAGGGGGTGCCACATGTTGCAATATTTGCAATTTAGCCCCTTAAGTTTGGGTAATTGCACAAACACATGAAATGATGGAAAAATTGTGGAGAAATTGGTGTTTGGTGTTTTGTAGGGTGAGGGGGTATTGTGTGTTTGGTATGGGCTTAATTAGTGGGATATTTGGATTAAATTGGGATTAAACGGGATTAGTCAAAATGGTATCTCCAATTTAATTAGAAATAAATGCAAGCGGTGTTCTAAAATTAATTAGAAATACATGGAGCCAAAATTAGGTTGGGACACAAATATCATTAGTGAAGAAGACCCAGAACAGAATATTATCCTAATTTGGGTTGCTCAAAAATGGTTGAGATTGTGTCTCCAATTTTGATTGGAACGCACAACGATACAAAGTTGAATTTATTTAGAAATTAAATAAACGTCCGCGACAAATATTGTGCGGCTAAAATGAAGCACAAGAGAGCATAATTACGAGTTACAAAAAAGTCAGAATGGAAGGCGGACACGTCTAGGGCAAGGTTGTGAAATTTATTGGAAGGCAAAAGGTAGGGTAGCGCTCCAAATATCGAAGCAACGGTAAGGTGCAACAATTAAATAAAATTACGGTAATTAATTACAACCTCCAATAATTAAATTCTAAAATAATACAAATAAATTCACAATCCTATAATTCGGTCAGGTGTTCACCTTATGGGCTTCTAGATCAAGTCTACTAGCTCAAACATTAATGAACACTTTATATATATAATATATATAAATATACATCTCATGCAATTATTTAAATTAAATACATGTAATATTAATAATATGCAAAAAAGTCAAAAATACCCCTATTTTTAGAATGTGGTAGTGACAATACCGATTATATTCCACACTTGTAATCGACTTACCTTATTGATCATGTTCAACCCAAACCGATCACATGATGAATTTGTATTCTGAGGCACCTTAGTTAGATTTCAGCTATTTCTTCATATTACAGATATTCATATTGTCTGTTCTTCATTCTCGTATATTACCTGTCTCCTCTTGTTCATTTCATTCATATGTTTAGTTATCTTGTATTCCTTTCTATTATCTGTTTTATATGCTCGATTATGTTATTAAAACTGCTTTCAGAGGTATGTACTTTGCCCCAATCCTGACTGGATATATTTTTTTAGATGATTGGCTCATAGATCAGTGTCCTACATTCTACGGGCCGCAGGGCGGCGTACCTTTAGAGGATACTCTTGTAGACCAGGAGGACTTAGTTGTAGAGCCCGAGGAGGTTTAGTTTATTTTAGTGGATTTGTATTAGACTATTTTTGAGATTCATGGCATGTATATTATTTCAGACTTGTGGATTATATCTTGATTCTTTCCTTCGTTATTCCATTCATGTTCTATCTTCCTTAGTTTGCATTATGATTGAGTTTAGTTACAATTGTGAGATGCAATATTGTTCCTCCGTTTGGAGTTAAGATGATTAACAGGTACCATATTTATATTGTTGAGATGTTAGTTAGTTAGTTAGAAGTGACCCAGACAGCGTTCTACCGTCGATGCTGCATCGTAGGCTGGACGTACCCACGTACTCGTGCCCGAATATCCGAGTGCGGGTCGTGACAAGATGGTAATGCAGAAAACTATTATACTGGCCCTCTTGGCCTCTGTATTAATGGACAAGTGGAAATCCTATGATCGGGGCTTCCACATCTCAAGCATAGTCTATTAGTTGCCCGATAAACTTCCCAGGTGTGACCTCCCTTGCCACAATATGTACAACCCGTCGGCCCTCCCCGTCGCTGTTGTTGTTATTGTTGTTGTTGTTGTTGCTGCCTCGGTTGCTGCTGTCGAGTATGTACTATCAATGTCGAGGTTACTGGACTCCTCTATGTTACATCATGAATGCGAATGCCAGGGGATTGTGCTGACATCCGCGGTACTGGTCCTCTCTCGCTACTCTGTCCATGAGGCCTCTTCCGGTCTACTCTTCTTGATGCCATCCTCTGAGAGGTAAGATCAACCCTCTTGGCCGCTATTAATACTGCCTCGAAGGTCTGGTAGTCATGCACCTCTACCATATGTAAGATCTCCAAGTGAAGTCCCTGCTGGAATCTCATTACTCTCTCCAACTCTGTCGCCAGCATGGTTGGAGCAAACCTGCTCAGTCGGCAAAATTATGTCGCGTAACCATCTACTGTCCTTCCAGCCTGCTTAAGGTTGATAAATCTCTGCTGTAGCCCGCACTGAGTCACAATCCCAAAGTATTTTACCTTAAACTGGGTTCTGAAATCGTCCTACAAAATATGGTGCCTCACTCCTATATCCATCTTGGCCCAACAATCTCTTGCAAGATCCTATAGCTGCAAGCAATCCAGGTCAACCTATTCCTCGACCGAAACTTTAGCTGCTGCAAAAATGGTCTCAATATCCTGGAGCCAATCATCTGCCGTAATGGCGTCCTCCGTGCTATCAAAATATCTGGGATTAAGTCTGCAAAACCTAACAGATGCCCCAGAATCTACTCTTCCGCCTCGTTCCAGGGTCGTCTGCAACCCTTGGTTCAACAGGACATTTTGTTATTGCTGTTGAAACTATTGACGTTGTTGTTCTTGATGTTATTGCTGTTGAACCACCATCTGATGTTGTTGGGCATCAATATTCTCCGGATAATTTCTAGCAAGGCCAGTGTATCTAGTGTTGCCCGTACTACGGGAGGTACGAGAACACCTGGAGCCTGCTGCTCTGTCACATTTATTGTGGACTCAATTTGGATCCCTGACTGGGGTTCTACGAGACCTTGTTCCACTGACAACTCTGCCTCTCTTGTTGCTGCAATATCTGGAGGAGGAGAAATCCTAAAGAAGAGCACAAGAAATATCAAGTCTAGAATGAAAAGGAACAAGGAAGCAACCAATCTGAAAAATTTTAACTGAGTATCGAAGAGGAAGAATTCATAATTTCAAGAAGAATCATGTTTGATTGAGACTCCTATGACCATGACGCCCCACAAGTCTGTAGAATAGAGACCTGCATAGGCTACCACTAAAATCTTGTCACGTCCCAAAACCAGAATACCGAGACGGACATGGCCAGCTACCCCATACAAGGTACTATACGTCGTATGACGATCATGGTTGTAACTAGACAAGGGGTTTCATACTACAATCAACTCTCCTAGGGTCAAGAACTTCTATGTCTCAATCATTCAAACAAGAAGCAATAATATAGAACACTTCAGAATAAGCAGTAAGGCGTCACAAATGCCACATCAGAATATTCTTTAGAGATCTGGCGATACAGAATGATTTGCCAGATGCAAGATCAAGGTATACATGACAGTGAGTCAGCTGCAGTCTGAATATATACAGTCATGTAAGGAACTAGTGTCCAGATTTGCCGGATAATAGGTGCCGGTTGGATAAATGTCCAAAAGAATATAGTTTACAAAAGACGAGCAGTGAATAAAAGAACCCACTCGTTATACTCGACGGCCATGTTCCTGGTACACGCCATGAGTCGGAGAAAAGTATGCTAGATCCTCGGGTGCTGGCTCAAAACTTGGCCATGCAAAACCAGTGGGGTTAGACCACAAATAACAAGTACCACAAATGAAGAACGAAAAGAAGAACAAAACCCAAAGCAATAAATATATATAATAGTTTTGCGTCGTAGCGTAAGTCCATGGTATATCTTAGCACAAAGACCCAACCCTATAACCAAACAAGGACAATGGTTGAATCCATCACACTATGATAGTCCATTTCCCTAGGCTACTAACAGAATAATACAATCACAACCAAGTCCAATTAATAAAATCGGCCAATCATTTGTACGGCATGCTATTTATGGAGTTTGAGATTTTTTCAGAATAATGCATAATTGGTATCCTCAGATCACGACATTGCCAAACATTAGCTAACCTAGACAAATAGATGAATATACAGGCACTTCACGAATTGCGTCAGTTCTCCATAGGGCCACTACGCTAAAAACATGGTATTAGCGGTTCCAATGTTCCTATAATAAAACAATGGCTCGACATATTTATAATAGGACAGATACTGCACTCTACTAAAGCAGATGATATACAGTATATGTGGTGGCCAGCCCACAGCGCACATAGATTTGAATTTTTGTGCGAATGTTTGTTGGCATGATCTTGGAATATCGTTTCCTCCCCATGTTACTACCACTTTTAGTTGCTTAATTAGCCCTATATTATGTTCAAAAATTTCAAGGCATGGCCACATGAGAATTTTTCTTAAAATATCGTACAAAGTACGGACACGCTAGATACGAGTCCATGTAAGTTTAATCTGGATTCACCCGAGCGTGTATACAATATTCAATAAATCAATATCCTAGCCATGCTTTGGTATTTGACTCGCATATCATGCCCGTGCTAAGAAAAAATTGAATATTGATATTATCACGCGTTCAGAAATTTGGAGGCATTCTCAATGCATATCCCAAATATAATCACTTTAACACGTAACACGATATGTCGTACCTCAGTGCACATTAGATCAGGAACTTTATCAGGCAATAATCGTATCAGCACGGATACAGTATTCGAGTCCAATTACCAATTATCATTGGGTCACATGAATCTTGATCACATTATAACACGAAGCTTATGTCATGCACATAGCCGGTTAGTCATTATTCACTTAATCTGGTTTACCGAGAAAGTCTCAAGTCCAACACATATTCATGCCATGTGTGAAGCCAATCTTAGCACATGGTTATGTCTAGCATGAGGTCTGGTTTCTAAGTCCATTCTTCCTTAGAATTATAACATAAGCAATACCAGGATCAACCACATAGAGGATGATAAGAAATATTACAATTAAAATGAGTGAACACATAATGAAAGTACTATGTGCACTCATGGGGTCACTAAGGATAAGATGCACACAAAATTGTACGCATGAAGGTCTGCCGCATGAACCAATCAAGCGCATGTTCAAGGTGCCGCATGAAGTCTGGGACGCATAACGTCTCATAAACTACAAAATGGGTTCATGCTCCAGACCTTCATGCGGCATACTTGACATAAGTGCGCGGACAAGATTAAACTTTGAAAGTGCGCCAACCTACATAACTTTGAAAGCAAACACTCACAAAAGTAAGGTTGGCGCACTTTGTCAAGTTAACCAACACGGCATACTTGACATAAGTGCGCGGACAAGAATAAGGCATGCTTTCAAAGAAAGTGCGCGAGCAAGCTAGCTAAAAGACAAAATACATAATCCGAGGTCAAAGCTCGACAGTCGAGAAACTCATCAGTCGAGGAGCACACAAATTAATAACACAGAAATCGAGAAACCAACCAAAGCTTCGTCCCTAAGGAAACGAAGAGTGAAGAAAGTGCGCGAGCAGACAAACGTAAGAAAAGTGCGCCAGCTGACGAAACATAGAAAAAGTGCGCCAGATTGCCAAACGCGAACAAAGTACGCTAACCGACTGTGGCGCATTTTCTCTTGGTTTTCCAGGGAGAACTTGATTGAATACGCACCAAAGTGCGCCAACTGATTTTTTCTCTCGAAAGTGCGCCACTGACTCGAGTGTGACTGACACACTTTTGCTAGGAGACTGAGTGCAGTATGATTGGACAAAGAATTGGGACAACACACCAATGCGTCCAAAGTGAAACATACGTATTTCTACG
Source organism: Iris macrosiphon (assembly GCA_036927795.1). Taxonomy (NCBI): domain Eukaryota; kingdom Viridiplantae; phylum Streptophyta; class Magnoliopsida; order Asparagales; family Iridaceae; genus Iris; species Iris macrosiphon. The sequence goes on along the minus strand of JAYESA010000002.1, from coordinate 89,296,966 downwards.
CCAAAGTGGTCATATTGCATACTTTTCACAGAGCACTATTCTTCTTCTCCAGTCAGTCATTTTGGTATACGTATTGTATCAAGTTTCAGCACTGAACTTAGATGGACTCGAAATCAAGCACGGACAAAAGCAAAGTTATATAAAATATGGTACTCTACACTATGAACTAATTAGTTTTATAAAACACAAAAAATTAAGCACGGTCCATGGTTCTTCTTCTTGTGCAAGATGTACCTGCCTACGGAGGGAGAGAAAACCTAAGGAAAAAAATAGAAAGGAAAGAGAATGAGCAGAGAGAGAGAGAGAAATGTGAATATATATAGGTTTAGGTTTGAAATGCGGACCGTTGGATCACTCAAACCCATCTAAGCCACACATGTCACCAACCCAACCAAACCCACTTTCTCCACAACTCTCGGGTCCGGTCTAAACAATGGCCGGGCTAGCAACTAATGTACGCCAAAGTGCACCAAGCACAATATGTACCAAAGTGCGTCGAAAAAGGGGACTGCCATCAATAAACTAAGCAGAGCAGGACATTAAAGTATATAGCACCTCAGGGTACAGTAATCAGCCAATAGCACTACAGTGCACAGTAACAGTAAGGTGTGATAACATAAACAATATAATAGCACAAATATAATACAGCTGGGTCAAGGACAGGGATAATCAGTAAGTTAGTCAATCATAGAAACAACATATACAATCCATCAGTCTACTGTATATCTCAAATATCGAGCCAGCAACATGACTACTAGACATTATGCTACCCATCATTGGGGTTATAGATTCTATAGGTTCACGTACAAAACCATCTATCAATTCATGATTTTGACTATTCTAAGTTGTACACTATAGCAGGATAACAAGAATAGGGACAGGGGGTAGGCACTAGGACACTATCTCGGGTAAGACTAATTGCCCACACGAAGAAACGACACTCAACCATAACGTTTCCTAAAGAAAACGTTAGAAACAATATACTCACCCTGATAGTATATTGGCAGTATAGTGACAATATACTGGCAGTATACGGTCAATATATTTTTCTGCCATGCAGAACATAGACTTGCTGGAAGGAAACGATAAAACTACACATAGTATACTGACAGTTGCCTATAGAACAGAGATCATACTTACTGGAAAATCGATAGCCCACACATTATACTGGTAGTTTAATGTCATTACATTGTCTGCACTAAAAATATGCAGACATCAGCTCACGAGGCCAAATTTATGTACCAATGTCTCCAAATTGTGTCTAGCAACTTTGTGTAGCTAGTTTGGAATTGGCCATCTAAACTTCCAATGCTTGAAAATGATGAGAGATGTCAGGGTTTGAAAAATACTCTCTCAATCGAGAAATTATTGTATGAACTGGACGCAAAACACAATTGTCCTCTCCAACCGTTGGATTACTCAATCCATCATAGACCATAGGAACACTTTGCACAATAAATACATCTCAAAGTAGCAACAACTTTATTGCAAAAATTTTGAATACTTGACAAGAACTATTCCACTAATCCATACGTTTTCATCCCAATTATGTATATAACGAATTAATGCATGTGGTTTGAAGTGGAGAAGACGTTCAGGAATGCTGCCTAGGAACCCAAAACGACATGACAGTCCATAAAATGAGCATTGTTCTCAATATTTCCTCATAGTCAACAATGGAGATCCTAATTAGCAGTGAAAACACCTCATAGGTCTTATTACCTCTATGGTATGGGCCATGCTCTCCTGTCATATATTTTCTTATGGATCTACAGAGCCAAACTCCAAGAACATCAAGTTTATATCAGCAGCACAAAAATGCTTAACAGATCATACAAGTTTTCATTCTGATAACACCGAAATGTTTAAGAAAACTGACTAAAAGATCACTGCCTCGATATAACAAAGGCTTATTCTAACAACTTGCAGAACTCCTCGTTCAAACTTACATACAGAAATCTCAAGCATCTTCTTGTCCTATGAGGGCCAGAAGCAGGTCCTCATAATCTCCAGTAGTATCCTTCTTGATGGCTTTATCGAGGGGCACACTGTTCCTCTTGTAGTAGAGATCCTTTATCTTGCTCATGTCCACCTCGGAACGAGTCGTTACGACACGGGTGAGAGCACCCTCGTCCGTGCCCATCTTATTGATAGCAAGCCTGACAATCTTCTCATAGTACTTTTCAGGGCAGATGATGCATTTAATGATGGCCCTTAGAGCATGAAGGAATTCATCCTTAGGATCGGCCTTCAGATCCTGATGAGATTGATCAACAGTAGTTAAGTAGGGCCAAATACTTAAGAATAAAAAGGTTTATAATTCATCATTGTATTACTATCTTCACCCTTAGTCTCCAAAATCCAAATATGGTGGACTAATAATAAACTCGCATTTTTTTGCATGTACTTTAAAAAAAAATAAGTTTGCTCATCTCCAAAATGCTTCTTTTAGCATAGGTACCTTTATTATTATTAGCATCTACAGTTAAGATTCTATTTATCAAGAGTTTAAGCATTTTGAGAATTTTGCAGAGTTTTCTTAACAAGAGTTAACCAAAAAAAGAGAGAACAAATGACAAAAGAGAAGAGGCATCACATCAAAATCATTGATAACCAATTTTGGTTCATTATAACAAAGATATAAGCAAATATTCTTTCTATTCATCACAGATTCTAATCTTACTCATTTTATGTGTGGGTCTTAACCTGTTGGACCAAGGCACAGGATGCTTGTGACAAGGGTAACATTTTTAAGGGTATACATCAAGTTATAACGTATACATGCAAAAATTGAATATTTTAGATCGTATACATGGAGGAAAAAAAACCAAAATTCATTCTGAATCATTATTAAAGCCTTTGGTAAATACAGGCAGGTAAATACAGATTTCCTAGCAGATGCATAACCCTTCTATAATGTTATTGTACTTGATTTGGAAGACTCGATGACAATCCCCATAGCCACAATATTAATAATACTACTAGTTTATAGTGATACAAATATCTGGATTTCAATCACCTTAATCATGTTCATGCTATAAAAAATAGAAGTTGAAATTTCTTATGTCGCAATTAAATCTGTATATTTATGTAAACCACTTCAATGAATATCATGCTTACAGGTGCACAGCTTCTATGGTTTAGGGTGAACATGATGAAACAGGTGGGCTCCTTCTCAATTTTAGTTACTGCATTACTGAATTAACTGATTACACAAGAACCTGAAATAGCACAAGTATTCGTAGTTTTTTTTCTTTCAAATAACAAGATAACTAGAATTTTATTGGCATTAAGGTGGTAACCATGAATGAGAAATAGAAAGAACTGTACTCGTGTTCTGTCTACCTTATTGATTGGATTCCCAAACGCATTGTTGTAATCATTGAACGTTGCCACCAGTTGTGGCTTGCTTCTTGTAGCAAGAATCCTGATTAACTCATCATCATTGTAAGCCTTCTCCACAATCTTCTCATGCAGAATCTTTGCCTCTGACTTCGCTAATGACATGTTCACTTCACTGCCCTCATAGCGGTATGAGCTCACAAGTGGTAACAAGAGCTGGACGTCCAGATAAAATGCATTAGATTTAATCCTGTTCTCTCTATTTCTTTCCATCAGAAAGTAAGATATAGAGGAGAATCTGAAAGCATTACAGTAAACACCACTTTATAACATGATTTCTATATGAAAGTACCAATGCCAAAGACTGTCTGCTCAAATATCAGTTCTGCTAAAGCCTTCAAATTTGTTATTAGCGGGAGTCTGGTAGAAAAGATCCTGTGCAAAATTGACACTTCTTCGAACCATGGTTTAAAAAAAGCAGTATGGGTACAGGCCATGCTTTATGAGTAAGCAATTTCACCAGTTTTGGCAGTTTCAGATCAAGTTCTAGAAAGAACAGTAAATTTAGGGTATAAATTAGTTGGGCTATAGTGAGAAGTTTACTCTTTATTTAGTTGAAGTTGAACAGCATGGCAAAAACATTTAGTCTTGTTAAGGTACATAGAGCATCAAATTTGTTATTGCTTTGTACAGATGTTGATGGATCTAGCTTTGGGTAAGGATTAGCTAAGTTTTTTGTTTGATCTGTGCCTACACTAACTGTTCTGAATAGAGAGGCCTACTAAATAAACACCCAAATTTGTCATTTGAAAAGTCTAACCCAAAGGCCAGAAGCAATGGTTTGCTCTTTGTCTCATTTCAACAATAACAAATACATCAAACTGAGAGCATACAACAACAAGAACAAAGCTTTTATCCCAAAATATTTGGGGTCAGCTAGTGAACAGAACATCAAATAGAATAATCTCAACTAATCTTAGTATATTAACAATTGTGCGCCTAACATGTTATTGCCTTGTCACTAAAGATACAAGAGAATTCGGCATGGTGCATGCATGTTGATATAGATCCACCATCCAACAACCGAGTTCTGGCCCCCAATTGCATGATGGAAGATCAGGAAACTGCATAAGAGGTTACCATCGGCCTTGTTGAACAAAATGACCACATAAAAATATCCGTGTAGGGTCAGAGAATGTGGCTGGACATTACTGGGAGGAATAGATGAGATGAGAGATGTGTACTGTAGGTAAGATAAAGTGATAACATACGATTTAAAGAGGTAATGTTGGAAAAGTTGGATGAGTAAATGGTTCAAGATTAGAAAACTGTGTGGAGGTTTCTACTGGAGTGGCTGCCATTTAATCTTGAGCATCAGGCTATCAATGGTCCGAAAGCAATGGCAGTCTTCCTTTTGTGATGAGGGAAAAAGAGACGGTCCGGCACCTTTTCTTCAACTATAAGTTTGGCTAAGAAGGTATGTGGGAACTCCGTCAATGAGGTAGGATGCAAGGCCACATCACATATTTTGGTCTTAGGGAATAAGTAAATGAAAAACTGGAGATGGGGGCTGAAACATTCCTATGGCCTTGCGGACAATTTAGACACTTTGGAATGAATAACAGAACAAGTATTTAACACCCACCAAGACACCAATTATGATTATCCCCCATGTTCTCAAGGAATTAAACAAATGAAGAAAGGTTTGGAAGACTGAAGAATGTAATCATCTTAGTGGAGAAAGCATTGGGTCGACAATAAAGGAAGCATCGCCAACAGTATAGCTGGAAGGCTATGTTGTTAGTATCTTATGATACAATATACTACCATTCCGTTATGAATCGGATCATCCGATATGATACATTTAGGCTAATAGGTAGTATTATATTTTTACTCAAGTCATATATCGTATGCTTAAGAATCATTATTTTGAAACTGGATAGACTATAAAGATGAAACAAATAAAAGATTTATGAGAAAATTATATTAAATTATGTTCATATATAGATCTAGAAGAATATACCTAAACTCCTAGACTTACTATATCATAGGGTACACGATACAATATGCGATACATGATATGCAAGCAGATCAATACAGGATATGTACCGCTATCTGACTGCAACCTAGCTGGAAAGAGTATATAACATAAACAACGAAGAGTATAACTGCAATATAATGTCAAAAACCCACAGTGACAAAAAGTGGAGAAACATGCAACCTGGATGGTGGAGATTTTATGAAAATAATGGAAGCACATAACCTATGATTACAATTACAGACTACAAGATTGCAAATCTGGCTGGACCATCTACAAAATCAACTACAAAGATTGAACTTCTGATCATTAGAACAAAATTTGAAAGGTGCTTATGTTTTGTATCGGTCTCTACTACAACAGAAGTAGTACTTAAATTAGAATCTAACTTCATTAATAAGAAAAGAAAAAAAAAAGATACAAGTGAATCCTCCAACGACAACAGAAGTCCAACAACCCCACCATTGCTTTGACGGTCCTTCTCAGAAGCGATATGTTCCAAATGTTTCTGGAAATTCTTGCTCCCATTGGACCATTTATGATTATCAACATCATGATGCCAAAGTCGACATATATTGAACTGAATGCTAGAGATTGACCAACCCTCTCTCTCCTCCCCTTTTCTCATTTTCTCCCTCTTATAACGCATGGTCATGAAGTTATTTAACATGATACAACAATGAACAGCTAAAAATAATGTTATTAAGAAAAAGGTCCAATACTGATATTTTCACATAAAACAAAGAAGAATCATAATGCTAGAAATCATAATCTAAAACAGAATTGTATTAATCAGGTAAACAATACCAGGTCTACATAATCTAAAGACATAATTGTATTAATCAGACAAACAATTCAAAATGTTTCTATAAATTCTTGCTCCCATTGGACCATTTATGTTTATCAACATCATGATGCTAACGTCGACATATATTGAACTGAATGGTAGAGATTGACCAACCCTCTCTCTCCTCCTCTTTTCTCATTTTCTCCCTCTTATAAAGCATGGTCATGAAGTTAATTAACATGATACAACAATCAACAGCTAAAAATAATGTCATTAAGCAAAAGGTCCAATACTGATATTTTCACATAAAACAAAGAAGAATCATAATGCTAGAAATCATAATCTAAAGACAGAATTGTATTAATCAGGCAAACAATACAAGGTCTACCTTTTGTAAAAATTATGCTTTAGCAAAATAAAAGGCATCCACAATGTAGCAAAAAATGGTAAGTCCTATAAGAAGTAAAGGATAGATTGCCCGACACTAAAGCAGCATACGAAAATTGTGAGTAGTGAGTTACCTTACGGAAATCTCCCTTAGTGTGGGCAGCCACATCCTCCTCTAGAGACCTCTTGTAGCGATTGTGGTATGCCTTCCTCACCGAAAGAAGATCGTTAGAGCTCCTTGTTGAGGCAATCTCTATGAGCACAACATCGGCCGGGTGCCATTTCCTCGCCGAATCGTAGGCCAACAGAGCGTCTCGCTCTGCTGGTTCCAGAGTCCAAAGTAGCACAGCTTTCTGAAATTACAGTCACAAACAAATTCAGACAAAGTTTTGTGATTGGATTCAGACTGTAGATTAGAAAAGAAATGTAAATTGCAAGATATTGAATTCACAGCAAATCAGATGATCATAAGTAGCCAAATATAACAAATTAACACAGTCAAAAGTTTACTCCTATAAAGTTATAATTTGAGAGATTTGTATCTATCATGTTCAGGTGGGTCTAATACCTTATGAGGGTCTCACTGTCAAAGGAAAAAAAGAGTCCTTCAGCAAAACTGATTTAAGTAGGATTCGTTTCTTTTCTTTTCTTCTTAATTTTGCAGGATTTCTTTAGAAATTGCGATATTTGAATATTTATCATATGTGGGATTTCTAAAGGAAAGTTAAGGGCCTAGTAAAATTCAAACAGTTTACTGTAAACCGGATTTGTGCCGGCTTAGGATTTGTTGAGGTCAATAGAAGAGGAATATAGTGATTTCTTTTGTAGACGTTCCAAGGATATTATGGGAGGGCGGCTATGTTGCACAGGCACTGAAAAATAATGATGTACTCGTATTGTCTGTACCCGTGGCAGAGTTAAGATTTAATCACTCTTGCACATTGGAGATGTTCTCCACGTATCTCTTGGTGTTTGCCTTTGAGTTTTTTTGTGCTTGGCATATGTGCATTGTTCAGTGATTGCTATTTTTGGAACTGAGAACCCGAATCCGCCATGGGCCAGAACCGGAGATTTCACTATTTTTGTATACATTAATACCCATACTCCGCCGAACCCGATCATGACCTGAATTTTTTTAGGGCGAACAGGTAGGTTGCGGTCAAGTCTCTATCAAACTCAGAGCATAGCAAAGCAAGCAAGAAACAAACATACATTGTAACGGCTAAACATAAATATTTATTTGTGTACGTAGGAGCAAGCCAAGGCATCAAGGGGTCATATACCTCGAAGTCATTGGTGAGCTCCTTGTCTAGGGCTTTGAGGAGGTCCTCGCCGTAGGCCTCGGCGTAGGACTGTCGTATGTTGCGCCTCTGCGTGGCGTTGCGGTGGGCCAGGATCGATATGATCAGCTTCTCGTTCGTACCCCATCCTATTGTTCATTAATTTACTTTACTGGTAAGAGAGTGACTGATCGATCACTCATATAGAAATAGGGAGTAGTCACGTACCGGAGAAGGCCTTGCGGAGTTGTTCTGCGTCTTCGTAGGCAGAAGGGACGGAGCTTGGGACTGAAAGAGTTGCCATGGAAGGAGGAGGAGGAGGAGGAGGAGATCGAGATCTGTCACAAAGAAGGAAAGATATGGGGACATCTATCTAATTATATAGAAAGTCGGACAGAGATATGCGTAGGTGGACGGCGACGAGTGACCCAGGACTGGGCCCATCTTCACTTTAGTTGAGGAGGCCATTTTGTATAATAAAAGCCAATATTAAAAAAAAAAAAACGACCAAGTGTCCATCTCAAGTTGCGTTGTGGGCCCGATTTTGATCGGGTGGTTCGAGCCATTGTTAACAATCATCCGAATTAAAAAAACGCTTATGCAATGCAGTGGGCTCAACCACCTGCAATACAATATGGGCAAAATCTCGAACGTTACGTTCCGAACGTTACGTTCGACTCCGAACATTATATCAAAAAATTTATAAAAAAAAATCATCCCAATAAAACACGTATAATATATAAAAAAAATCATCTTTTTAAGAAACGTATAATACTTACGCACTTTTGGAAGATTCGAATTAATATGTGAACTTTCAGGCTGTGACGTTTTAAATACATTCCGTACGAATAATTAAAAAATTTGGCACAAAAAAACATGGTTGGCAGTGCAACCTATTTAATTAACCAAGAAACAAAATCAACAGTCTTTCGTTAACGCTTGTTGTCTTGTTGCTTTTATTCAGCCTGACATAATTTACAAAAAAATGTCTATACAAAGAAAAGAAAAAGCCTAACATGCAACCTATTTAATTAGCCAAGAAAAAAAATTCAATAGTCTTGTTGCTTGCATCAATGATCACTTTGTGAGATAGATGAAAATATGGACGTATGAATTTGTATTTAATAAGTTGTTTGCTTGGTAATTAATTCTAAAAAAAGGGGCATTTTTGTTACCTCCAATTGCTAATTGCTTATTTGTATCACCCCCCTATGTTTTTTTTATTTGTGTTACCTCCCAATTAAGCAAAAATTTTGGGGGGTAAGTATAATTACTATTAACAAACTATGAATGCATGGGGGATAGTAGTAATTAAAAAAATAGGAATTGAGGGGGGGGGGGGAGGGTATTAGTAATTAATTCAAAAAACTACACTCCGGAATTTTAGTGCCGAATTTATTCATATGAAACGTACTAAACACAAATTAAATCTAATATGAATGTTTCTTGTTTGATGAATATTTAACCAAAATGTTTAACGTATTTTACGTGAACTGTGCTGATTTATACTCATACTTTTGTCGTTCCGATTTTTTTTTCATTTGCCGAATTGCAAACAAGGGTTTTAGTCGAAATGGACCGTGAACGAAAATGCCAAACCCAGTTTCCTCATAATCGGACCAGACTAGATCGAGTTGTATTCAGATCGAATGCATTTATTTTAAAAAATGGCCCTTGAGCCCAACTATTTAAATAAATATATAAGCCTTTTAGTACAGAAGAAATAAAAATGTGCCATTAAAATAAATAAATAAATAATTTTAAATTAAGAAATTTTACATTAGCAACATTTTGTTTTATCATTCATTTTCTTGCCTATAATTTTCTTATTAGATAAGTATTTGTTAATATGACTTTTCTAGTGTGTTTCGGCTTTCAACTTCTCTTCAAGTTTTATTTTTGGTACTTGCTATTAGACATTGACCCCTCTAATTTTTTTATAGCCAGATAATGTAGACAAGTTCGAGGATCTTGAGTTAATTTCGTTCGATTACTATATCTGAACATATAAAACCAGATGGATCAATCTCTAATAACAAGTACTACAATGGAAGCTTGGGGAAAGGTTGAAAGTCAAAATTGTATAAACTTCTTGGATATTGTTTGTTTAACTCTAGACTTTAGACTTGTTGGTTATTATTTAAACTTGTTTAAAACTTGAGAATTTAATTTTTTTATTCTCTTGATATCATATCGTAACTTAGATCTGTGATTAAGTATTATATTGTTATATAATTATTCTCCTTATGGAGTTGGATATTTATGTGAGATTGTTAGCTACATAGTGATGACCTAGACAATGTTATACCGGCGATGCTGAGGCGTAGGTTGGACGTACACACGTACTCGTGTCCAAATATCCGGGTGCAGGTCGTGACATTCAAAAATTTACCGTTGATCGACATCATTAGCAAATCTCCATTAGGTTTTGCGAGTCTATACGCACTATTGGAATATACTGACTCTACCACGAACGAGCCTTCCCATTTAGGCTGGAGCTTGCCATTTGATTTGTGTGTCATGACTATTGGTCTTCGGACTGCTAAAACGAGTCACCGACTTGAAACACTCTTTTTCTTACCTTTATGTTAAAAGTAATAGAAATACGTGCTTGATATAACTCAATATGTTGTTGAGTTAAGAGACAATTTTCATCAAGCGCCTCCAACTCTTGTAACCTCAAACAATGGTTGTCTTCCATTGTTAACTTATTGGAGAGAGCTATCCGGAGAGAGGGGATCTAAATTTCCAGACGAAGAACTGCTTCACTTTCGTAAACTAGAGAAAAAGGTGTACTACCATTTGGAGTCTGGATCGTTGTGCGATAGGCCCAAAGATATTCACCAAGCTTCTCATTCCAGTCACGTTTGTTGGACGAAATGAACATTTTGAGGAGTTTGATGATGGTTTTGTTGAAAGCTTTTTCTAACACATTCGCTACTGGATTATATGCCTTTGAAGTTATATTCTGAATTCAGTTTTTATCGCAAAATCGATAGAATATGTGACCTGTGAATTGCGGACCATTATCATGGATAATCATACGAGAATGTCCGAAGCGATATATGATATGATGTTTGATAAAACTAATCACATTCTATGTCCTTACTTCGATAAGCGTTATGGCTTATGCCCATTTAAAGAAGTAATCAATTATAGCTAGAATAAAATGATGTCCTCTAGATGATGGTAGGCTGATTGGACTTATAATATCCAAGCCTATGCTTCAAACGACCATGACGCAACCATCAGATATAAGATTTTCGAAGGTTGATGTATGAAATCAACATGAATTTGACATGCCCTATATTTTCTTGCATATTCTATGGCATCCTCTATCATGGTAGTCAAATAATAACCCACACATTGAAGATGATCATGTAACTTAGGACCGAGTTGATGTGCACCCCAAGTACCGTCGTGAACTTCACGGAGTGCTTGTTTTGTTTTTGCATCTGATAGGCATCATAGCAAAAGTTTATCATAAGAATGGCGATACACCAATTTGGTAGTTGTATCATATTAGAATCGAAAGGAGCGTCTCTTTACAGAAATAACTTCCTTCAGGTCATCTGTAAGAATTCTATAAACAACCTAGTCTATAAAAGAGAATCACCAATCTTTAATGTCAATATTTGCTTTTGTAGTATAACTTTGACAAATATAAAGATTATTTTTGGCGCAAAATAACTCTCGACCAATCACTGTGACCGATTGTTGAGTCTTAATTGGGATGGCTAAGGACGCTGCTAGCCCAGCAAGAGAATCTGCTTCGATATTCTGTAATCGAGGCACATGCTCGATGAAGAACCCTGGTAGAAGCATAAAAAAATCCATACCATGCGCCCAAAGCAGCCAAAGCCATGTGCACAATACAACCAGAGCTATGCACCATGTGCAGCCATACAGTCATGCGCCATGCGCAGGTCTGCGCCAAAATATAATTATGCGCTATCACTACTTTAAAAAATGTGCAAGGTCTATATATGATATCACAACGAAGGTCCTGAGTGGCAACACCCTCATGCGCCAGTCTTCCATGGGCCAGAGCTCCCATGTGGCACTGTTCCTATATGGCAGCACGTCTATGCGTTAAAGTTATTATATGGCAGTGTTCTCTTAAAGGCCCCACACAATCAAATTTTACGATTATTAACATCCAAGATCTTTAAATAACTAGGGCATGACACGTGTCATACAGATTATGGGCATTAGCAACCCCAGATCTCGAATTGCCACGTGTCAGCCATATCACGACATGCGCCTATGAGAGCTGCACATGCATGCGCATATATGGTCCTCTAAAGGCTATAAATAATGGGCGTCTCCCACACATAAGAAGCACAACCACCACGACGACAAAAAAAGGAGAAAAAGACAGAAGAAAGAAAGGACATCAACTGAGTCGCATACTCACGTTCCTAGAGGCCCTACCATCCTCTTCGACGTCGAACCGTCAACGGAGTAAAGTGATTGACCGCAGATCAGATCTCCACAATCACACTTGTCCAGATTTATTTGTATTCAAACTCTACGCATTAGAGCCCATTTGTACTTTTTATTTTTCTCCAATCAATACAAAGTTCGTTCAAATTTTTTTTATTATTCTTTGCGATGCCGACAAAAATGGTGACTCTGCTGGGGAAGAACTTTTCCTCCAATGAGAAGTTAGTGACGCAGTCCAATGAAAATAAGCTGGGTTCAACCTAGAGGATGTCACCCTCACTTTTTCAACTAGGGATAGTTTGGTAAATTGGCATAGGTAAATAAATTTTAGGAATAAATAATTATATTGGTATGTTATAGAAATTATTGAATGATTGTATTATAGATTAAATGTGACTTATATTAGTCATTTTGTTAGAGGTTAGTCCAACAATTAGACTTGTCAGGACAACTAATGAGCCTAACTTGGACCCAAGCCCATCAGACCTTCTTATTAATTAATTAAGAAGAATTAGCTTAATTACAATTAGTTAGAGACTTTTAAAAATACCCACCCTTAATTATTCCTCATAATACACCATGAAGGGGTGATTGAGACCTTAGCATGTAACTTGGAGAAGGGGGTAGAGGGGCCGGCCATACAAAGCCTCTCTCTCTCTCTCTCTCTCTCTCTCTCTCTCTCCCTTATTTTTATTTATTTTATTTTTGCTCTCAAATTTTAGATCCCGAATTTCTTTATATTTTCCTCCACCGATTTCCTTCACAATCCACTTCCATTGCCTCTCATTTCTTTCCTCAAGAAACATTTGGAGCTTGGAGAAGCAAGGAGCACAATGAGGAGAAACTTTAGTGGAGAGATCGTGTCCGGATCGTGTTGAATTGTATTTTTTGTCATCCTCACTTTTCCTATTAGGGGTAGTTTGGTAATTTGGCATGGGTTTTATTTTTAGAAATATAATATTGAATATTGTGTGACGATTGTATATTTTATTTAATTAAGTTGAGCTATGATTGTTATGACTAGCATTAGTTAGTTATTTAGATACTTGTGATTAATCAATTAGTTAGAGAGACTAGACAATAATTAGACTTGTCACTTATGAACCTATTTAAATTTGACATGACAAATAGTGAGCCCAACTTAGACCCAAGCTCATTAGTCATTCCACTAATTAAATTAAGAAAGATTAGTGTAATTATAATTAGTTAGAGACTTTCAATTATATCCATCCTTAATTATTTCTCATAATGCAACATGTAGGAGGCAACTTGAAGAGGTCGGCCACTTGAAGAGGGGGGTTCTTCTCTCTCTCTCCTCATTTGTATTTTATTTTGTGTCCAAATTCTAGATCCCCAATTTTCTATTTTCTCTCCATTGAATTTTCATACAATTCACCATCATTTCTCTCTCAAATTCATCATTCTTGGAGCCTTGAAGCTTGGAAAAGTAAGGAGCACAAGGAGGAGAAGCTTTGGAGCTAGAGATGGTATTTGGATCATGTCCAATTGTATTTTCATTGGGAATCCATCTCCCAATTGGTAATTCCTGAATTTTTTCTCTCATTGTAGTTTCTTAATAATGTATTTGACCATTAGGAATGACATCATGGCATAGGACTACCTATAGAAATAAGTTTTAGGCTATTTGGCTTTGTATTGTGTCACTACCATATTTTATAGGAAATTATATTTTGGCCATTTCATAATTAATTAAATATTGTGCATGTTATAAATTTATTTATTGTATTATTTATTTATTGTTATATGTTAGTATTTTATTTTGGACTTGTGTTAGTGGACCTAACTAGTTTAGATTAGATCAATGGGCGAACATTTAATTCTAGTTAGAATTGAGCCCAATAAGAAGTCCAATCATTAGGAGGAGGATTAATTAAGTTAAACCAATTTGACTAGAACCTTTCCTCCTTAATTATTTTTTCATGACAAGTCCCAAGGGATATTTTAGACATTTTATAGTAGTTTGGGGAAGGGGAAAATGGGCCGGCCTAGTATTAGAGTGGAAAAAAATTCTCTCTCTTTATTTTTTATTTTAAATCTAGATCTAGAATTTTCTCTTCCAAATTTTTTCATTCCCACATCAAATTCTACCCAAATTTCTTCCAAATTCTTTTCCAAATTATCATTGGAGGCCATTAGAACAAGGAGGAAGCAAGGATCTATAAGGAGAAAGTAAGGATCTACAAAAAGTAGCAAGGATCTACAAGTTGAAGGCTCTTTTCACTCAATTTGGAGGTTTCATTGGGAATCCATCTCCCAATAGGTACAATTTAGTTTTTCTTCTCTAATTAGACTCTAAATATATATTTTAATAATTAGGAACTACCACATATGCTAAGGCTACCCATATGAATTTGAATTAGGTTCATATGAGGCATATGGAGAAAGTTATGTGCTATTTTGTGTCAATTTTGGAAGAATTCCGAAATTGACACAACTTGTGTTGTCAATAGGTCAATCAGACCAAATTGACATGTGTTTGATTGTGTGTGGATAGTGTCGTATTCACAATTGGATACGTGTAGGCCGTATCCCAATAATTTAGAGATATAGGTTGATTTTGGGGTTTCCTCCGACACGGGGGTTTGAGCATGTCATATTTTGATACGGACACGTAGATGAGTAGCTAACTCTTCGTACTATTCATAATTATGATTTTAGACTTGCTTGTATTTGTTGGGATACGTTTGGTTGTGTGGTGGAGCCGTATCGCAAGTATATCATAAATCTAGTATGATACGGGTGCGGTGCACTTCACGTGTTTGTTTCTTTGCAATTCAATTCAAATTGCCTTAGTTATAGATATTATAATATTGTAATTATAATTATTATGTGAGATATATGTATATATATATATATTTATATGTATGATCTATAATTCTTGTTGATGTGTTGGTCATCATGGGAGAGTAGGAGTTCATGTTCATCTCTAGTATGGTTATATGTATATATATGTATAATGATATTATATATATATATATATATATATATATATATATATATATATATATATTTGTGTGTAGATATATATATATATGTGTGTGTAGATGTGTGTATATATGTATGTGAGCTAGAGGGGAGAAGAAACCATGAAAATAGTGAAGAAACAATAAAAAATAGTGAGAAAAAGCAATGAAAAGCAGCAGCAGAAAAGCTGAGCAGTAGCAGCATAAGCTAGGAAGCAGAAGCAGAAGTAGAAGCCACAGCAGAAGCAGAAAGCAACAGCGGCAGCAGAAGCAGAAAGCAGCAACAGTTTTTAATAAGCCGGCTAGCTTATTTGATAAGCTAGTAAGTTAGTATATATATATATATATATATATATATTCAAGCTTACTAAGTTACTAGCTTATTAAAATAAGCTAACTAACTTATATATATATATATATATATATATATATATATATATATATATATATATATATATATATATCATCTCATCCGCTTCCAAATACTATTATTGGTATCAAAGCCAATGAACGACTAAGGTAATTCTACTTCCTCAAGATTATAATTTAGTAATTATCATGTAAATTTTTATATTCTCATGGTTCTTTTTTACTAGTAGTAATTAATGACTAAATTATTGTCTAAATGGACTTAGGGTAGTCTTTCGTTTTCTTTCTGGAAGATGTGTCTTTGTCTAGTTGTATTGGCCTAGGTCTTATGACTCAAGTCGCGTAGGCATGTTGTGCTGGGATGGCCATGTTTGCCGTAAATCGTTGACAGCCATGTGCTAGAATTTTACTATCAACCAGAGAAAACGTTTTGCTCCTACTTATTTGGTTAGTCAGTTTAGACAATGGTTTCTATGTTAATTACTTTTAGTATATTTGATATCTTGATAATATTAAGTTATTGATGTACTATGGTCATAGTTTTTGAGTAAAGTAGAACTCTCAAAATTCTGATGAATTCATTAATTAGTTCCAATAAGAAAGCTCTTAATAAGAGCAAGGCTATTAAGAATGCTCAAAATGTTGAGTTTTCCTCTGAATTAGAAGCATTGAACAAATGGACTATTCCTAAAGTTCAACCAAAAGAGATATACTGGATTGGTACCTTTGATTTTAGATCTTCCATTGCGATTAAAACAATGGAAAGAACTATTCAAATCAGTGATACTGAACAGTCACTAAAATTACTTAGTGAAGATGACATAGGTCACTATCGTAAGAAATATAATTATGTTCATATTGGACTAATTCAGGTTTCTTTTAAACCTCTTACCTTGCAAGGTTTAAATACATCTATTATGACATCTCTCAGAGATGAAAGATATCTAGACTGGAATCCCTTATGGGAGTTATGCAAACTAGCCTTTGTCATGGACCAGTCTATTTCAATGTTTATCCTAATTTGACTTTATCTTTAACTGATAGAAATCTTTTTGAATCAGTTAATTTATATCTCAAAACCAATGGTTATAATTTCTTACCAGGTTCTGAGACTATAGCAATAATCTATAGAATTCATTACAAGATAATGACCTCTTGTGCTCCTAAAGTAAAGCATATCACTAAGCCTGGAAAAACTACTTTGATTGAAACTAATTTGTTGACATCAAAGATAGCTAATAATAGGATAATTAAGTGGGATGAAATAAACTTCCCTAATGAATGGATCTTGAATTTAGCTGTACCTCCAAGAGCAATCATGGATACAGAAATAGATCAGATTATTCAGACTCACGATGGTGAGGTGGAAGTAAGATTTACTCCCCAAGACAAAACTAGACTTTCGATATCTAGTTCTAGAAGATCATCTTCCTCCATAGGAAGACCCTCTATACTATCCTCTTCTATTGCTTCTTCTTCTACCAAAGGCAAAAAAGAAAATGAGGTTGAAAAAATAACTTTCAACAAAGATGCAATTGCACATCCGAAATATTATACGGATGATTCCAATCTTTCTGAGTCGGATTTTAAGGATGACTTTGTTCTTGTCATTTCCGAGGATTTATCTAAAAATTCAGATATCAGAAATATACTAGATCAGATATATTATGATGATAGTAAATTTAGAAAATGGTATGAGAAAACCTATTCTAAAGATGAAATAAAAAACACAAGAATGATTACTATAATCATCTTAGTACCACAGGTACGATTGAACCATTTAGAATTTGGTTTATAGAGTTTTTTATTTCTTCTGAATTAACACAAATCAATGTGTTAGAAGAGAAAATTTGGATCCTTAATACCAGATCTATTGGTACCAAGATTAAATCTGCGTATTCTCCGAATGAATCAAGAAGATTCACAGTAAAAAATATGGCTGAACAAATTGAAGCCACTTCTTTTCTCAAAGTAGTTGAGAGTAAAGAAGAAATAATACTAGAATTCCAAAAGTTAGTAAAGCAAAATAACTTTACTAATATATTTATCCAATTTATGGCTAAACAACTGACTCAAATTGATTTAGTTTTGGAAACTTTATTACATAATATTAGTTTAATAAAGAATTTAGATCTTTCGGATATGCCGTCGTTAAAAGAAACGACTAATATATCCCTAAAACCTCATTCTAATATTGAAGGATATAAAGTTAGAGCTCCTTAAGTCACTAAGGAAGATATTACTGAGATGATTGCTCAGTTTAGGAAGACTAATTTGCATACTATTAATGCTGAAGAGCAGCAACTTAAAGAGCTTATAGCTCATACTAGGAAGATATTTAGTGAAAAACCTATTACAGGTTCTTGGAAAGAAAACCTATAACTTTCACACTACCTCTGAAATAGCAGAAGAGTATATTTAGTCAGAATCCTCATATCATCATACTGAAGATGAGGAAGAAGATATCAATCCAATATCGATTAAAAAGATAGAAATATCTTTTAGGAATCATGATGATGGTCATGAAAAGATCAAAGGTACTAACTATGGTAATAACCAGAGTATGATACAGCCCGTCAAGTATAATAAACCAAACTTGACAAAATACTACTATAAAAGACTGACTCCTGTTGATGTCTTATTTGAAGAAAATGATTCAATAATTCAGAATTATTATAGTAGTGGAGATATCTATGAATGGAACATAGATGGTGCTTCTGATAAGAAAAATCATAACCAATTACATCGTATGATGATGTATTCTAATATAGCTAAAGTTAATGGCAATTTTGATAAAGATATTGCAGGCTTTATCACTTGTGGTTTCTCCAGCAATCTTAGAGGCTGGTGGAATAACTGTTTAACAGTAACACAAAGAATGGAAATATTAAATTCTGTTAAAAACAAAAACAATGAACAAAAAAAAAGATGCTATTTATACTCTCATTGTTACAATATTAGAATATTTTACAGGAAGAATAACCGACCATGGGGAAAGAGTTAGAACTCTTCTTCAGAACTTGAGATGCCCAACATTAACTCACTTTAGATGGTATAAAGATACTTATCTAAGTAGAGTAATGCTATTAGGAGATGCAAATAATGCTCATTGGAAATCAAAATTTATTAATGGCCTTCCTAATCTCTTTGCTGAAAAATTATACAAGGATTAAGGAACCAAAACAATGGAACAATTCCTTATGCTCAATACACTTACAAAAATATTATCAATAAGTGCATTGAAGAAGGTTTAGCTTTATGTAATGACCTAAAGCTATAAAATCAAATGAAATCTCAGAAATTAACTGAGAGAAAGCAATTAGGAGAATTTTGCGAACAGTTCACAATTGATACTTCTAAGCAGCCTTCTAATTCGGAGGGTAAAGAAAATGATTTTAAGGATTTCAAAGATAATAAGAAACCTTATAAGCGCAAGAATTATTCTTCCAGAAAAAATAGACAGGAATCAACCGTCCCCAGAAACAAAAATTATTCTAGGAAGCCATCTTCCTTAAAGAATAAATTAGTTAAATGTTACAAATGTGGCAAATTAGGCTACTATGCTAGCAAATGCTACACAAAATAAAAGCTAAATGAGATCAAAGATGAAGGGTTAAGAAAGAATCTTTATAAATTAATGATCAATTCTGATTATAAGGAAAGCTTGTCTGATGATGAAATTAGTTCCTCAAAAATTTGTGGCACAGATTGTCAATGTAACAAATGTGTTACAAATAATGATATCAATTACTATAAGTTGATAGTAGAGATTGGTTTATCTTTAAATGTGTTAACTCTAAAAGATAAACATGAGATAATAGAGTCTTTGATTATTTATAGCATTGATAATAAGATCAAAGCTAAAATTATAGATCTTCTTGAAAAGGAGGATTCTAATTATATCCAGAAGCACAATGAAGATGCTTATAATATATCCGAAGTTATATCTAGATATCAAAATAGACATACAGGACCTGCTACTATATAGGATCTTCAGTCTGAGGTTAAAAACCTAAAAGTAGAAGTTAAACTCCTACGTTCTCATGATGCATTAATCCAAAGATGTCTAGAGCTTCTCGAAAATGTTAATAAAGCAAGAAATGAAGCAATTATATTCGAACAAGGAGAATCTTCTAATAAAGAAGAAAATGAGGATGATAAACTCTCAACTGTTCAAATGGAACAAAAGGCAAGAAAAGATAATCTCTTGCAAAAAATAAATTTATTTATTACCCATAAATGATATATCAAAATAGATCTACTCATTAATAATGAGTACCATATTACCAATTTAATTGCACTAGTTGATAGTGGTGTATATCTAAATTGTGTTAAAGAAGGCATTGTTCGTATCAAGTATTGTGAACGAACTTCTCAGACACTTAGTGCTGCTAATAATAAAGCACTAACCACTCATTACAAAATAACCGATATAAATATTTGTAAAAGCAATATTTGTATTCTTTTATATTTAATCGTGGTAAAGAAAATATTCCAGCATGTTATCCTAGGAACTCCATTTCTTGAAAGACTCATGCCTATTCAAAAAATAAATAGGGAAGGAATTAGAACCAGCTATAAGAAAAAAAAAATAACTTTTGAATTTATAGCTAACCCTGTTGTAAAAATATTAAATGAAGTTACTCTGAAAGAAGATCAGATTAATTTTTTAAAAGAAGAAATTTCTCAGGTAAATATATCTCAGCAGTTAAAGAAATCATAAATCCAACATAAGATTAGATTGCTTGAAGAGGATTTCAAACTACAAACTTGTAGTAATATTCCTAATACCTTTTGGGATAAGAAGTAACATATTATTATACTTCCTTATGAAGATATCTTTAATGAGAAAGATATCCCGACTAAGGCTAGACCTTGTAAAATTAATCAAGAATATCTTGAATTATGTAAAAAGAAAATCCAAGATCTTTTGGATAAACGGTTGATCAGAAGATCATACTTTCCATGGAGTTGCACAGCATTTTATGTTAATAATAATATTGAAAGGGAACGATGTGTTCCTAGATTAGTCATTAATTATAAACCTTTGAATAAAGTACTTAGATGGATTATATATCCAATCCCTAATAAAAAGGGATCTTCTCAATAGAATTATGAAGACAAAAATTTACTCTAAATTTGATCTTAAATCGGGTTATTGGCAGATACAAATTGACGAGAAGGATAGGTATAAGACTGCTTTTACCATTTCTTTTGGATATTATGAATGGAATGTCCTACCATTTGGTTTAAAGAATGCTTCTTTTGAATTTTAGAACATCATGAATGAAATATTCATTGAATATTCTAGTTTTTATTATCATATATTGATGATATATTAATCTTCTCTAATGCAATTGAAGAACACTTCAAGCATTTGAAAATATTCAAACACTTGGTAATCAAAAATGGTTTGGTTATTTCTGCTCCTAAAATTGAACTATTTCAATAGGAAATAAGATTTCTAGGACACAAAATTGTGAATAACACAATTATCCCAATCGATAGAAGTATAGAATTTGCTTCTAAATTTCCTGATATGATAACTGATAATAAACAGTTACAAAGATTCTTAGGTGCATTAAATTATGTATCCGATTTTTATCAAAATATATCTAAGGACACACAAATCTTGTATTAAAGATTAAGAAATGATCCTACTCCTTGGAGTGATGCTCACACAAAAATAGTCCAAATTATTAAGCAAAGAGTTAAAAAAACTACATTGCTTACACTTAGCCAATACTGAGTGGTTTAAACTAGTGGAAACAGACGCCAGTAATATCAGTTTTAGTGGCATATTGAAGCAGAAAAATCATGATAATAAAAATGAAGCTCTTGTCAGATTTTATTCTGAAAAATAGAATAGTGCTCAGCTTAACTATTCAACAATCAAAAAAGAGATTCTTTCTATTATTCAATGTGTCCATAAATTTCAAGATGATCTTTTGAATCAAAAGTTCTTGCTACGAATAGACTGTAGCTCTGCTAAAATAGTTTTAGAAAATAATGTTAAAATTTTAGCATCTAAACAAATATTTGTTCGATGGCAAACAGAGTTAGCTATATTTGATTTTGATAATAGAATTTATTAAAGGTAAAGATAATTCTCTTCCTGACTTTCTTACTTGTAAATTTTTACAGGATAATGAATAAAAAGAAAAGAAAATAGCCATGGGTTCTGGCACCCATCAATCTTCCCAAAAATACTCCGTATCCCAAGAAAAATATTGTTCTTGGTAGCATATCAGATTCCTCTAATAAGGGAGGAAAACATGATGATATCCTCGAAGATACAGTTTCATACAAACATGCAATTGAAACTGAAGAAATCTTTACTCAGAAAAATTGTTCTGAAGTTATTCTCCAATTGAAAAATATGATATTCCATTGATGAATGATCCATGTAAACTTAAGGTTTAATATTTGGAAACTTCTATGTTTCCTACCAAAGATAAACATCGAACTATTTTTGAGGCCATCCTCATATCCACTAAATCTGTGAAGATTCAACACTTCTACCAGAGAGCCAATGATCGCAAGAGTGAAGTATCATACAACAAATTGATCATCCATAATATTATGACTCACCAATCTTGAGGGGAATTATATCCTAACCGACCTAAAGTTCTGGTGAACAGAGACACAAATTTATCCATATCATATAATTATTGGGATTATATTGATGCCTTCTATAAGGTTTTCTATTTCAATAATATTAGGCAGAAACATTTTTGGTTCATCATAATATGCGCTGATGTCTTGAGACATGAGATTCCTGCTTGGTTAAATAACTGGTGGGTACAAATGGGTGCCATACTTGAAATCCTTCCCTCATCTATTCAGAAGGTTTTCTCAGATTGGATTCAATCTTCCCCTTACTGTCAAAAGCCTGACACTTTTTTGAAGGAGAAAGTACCATGTACTTCTTTATCCAATATAAAATTTTATATATTTTTAAATGGATAATTAAAAGCAAATATGATTTAAATAATTTTCTTGTCTTGGTTAGGAAATTTCTAATTAAGTGGTAGAATAAGATTGATGAGAACGACAAATTAACATCAATCAAAAAATCAGTTAAGGATAATGAGATCCTTCTTGACTCTCAGATTGAGAGAGAAATTATTAAAGAAAGTCCACTTAAGAAATTAAAGGACTCCCTCAGAAGAAGAAATCCTCAAATGACTGAGGACAACCTTAAGAAGAAATATCTTTAATATATGCATACTCAATTCGAGTCCATATTTGATCTTGATGATTGTTCTATGATTTCTGGTGGTTCAAAAATGTAGGACAACAGAATTAATGAATCCACTTTAGATGATGATGACCTGGACCTGGCGGACTTCTATAAGAACCTTCAGAAAGATGCTGAAGACAATGAAGACAAAGACATAATTGATGAAGACCTCCAGTAAAGTTCTATCTACTACATGGATGGTAGATAATTGAAAACTTTTAAAAGTGAATCACTTTTACTTTTAGAAAAGGTAAAGCCTTCCTCCACTACCTGAAGGAGAATAAGGACAATGCTCTACCATTATTGATAGCGACAACCACTATGAAGCACTTTACCTAAAGCTGGATCATTACTTGCAGATGGCAGTCATCTAGTTGAGTCGAGATGTGGACATTGTATTATAAATAGGGTCTCATTCCTCTTATGTAAGGTATGCTTGTTTTTCCAGTTCAATTATTATACTCTCTTTAAGTTTGTGTACTACTTAATATCAGTGAATAAAAACTTTCAAAATTCCTCTCAGTATTCATCTCATCTCATCTGTATATATATATATATATATATATATATATATATATATATATATATATATATATATATATATATATATATATATATATATATATATATATATATATATATATATATAAGCACTAGTTAATATTAGTTTGTATTATTTCTAGATTACCTTGAGTTACACCAAGGTAATGAGAGTGGAGATATCTTGGGTACGTGTATTGAATATCCGAAGGGGTATGTTAGTATATAGTTTAGTACATATTAGTGTATAGTGAGGAGTATGGGTAGTTAGTAATATGTTAGATATTGAATTACCTTATGATACCAAGGTAATGTCAAGGTATTAGATTTTACTCAAGGTATTGGGTTTGAGCATCAAGATGGGATTGTAAGTGGTGTGATACCGCTTTGGTTCAAAGCCAAGGTATCCACTTATCATTAGTTTAGCTAGGAGTATTATATATTATTGTTTTGTATACATATTATAATATTTTTATATCTAATAAATTCCGTATCTTATGATACGGTATCTTATTGGTTTTCTAGTATCCTAGTATAGCTAGTATGGCCTAGTTACATAGTGTATGGACCCAATATCCTAAAGGTAGACTCATACAACCTAGAAATAGCTAGTTTGACCAAGTTTGACCTAGAGTTGACCTAGTTTGACTATTTTTACTTAGAAATAGCTTTATGACCTAGAAGTTGACTAGTTTAACTTATTTTTATTCCAAAATCTTGTATTGATGTAATATTTCATATTTAGGTCTTCGAGGCACCGTACCGGACATCTTTGATACTGTTCACCAGATTTCAGGAAAGTAAATTCTCTGATAGTTTCTCATTCATGATATCCTCTCTGTCTCTTATATTTAGTGTAGATATCCTTGATTTCTTGACACGATGGTTACACGGATTGGTATATCCGGATATTGTCATGAGATATTATTTCTTGGTATTTATGTATCTTATGCAAGCCCTGTTTCCTTGTTCTTCTTGTACAAATACAGACATTGGTTCATGAGAAGAGTAGCGCCCTTCTTGTGGAATCCCATGTCATAACGTACCATACTTGGATCTACTATACCAGTCGGGGTCGAAGAGTATGTAGTATAAATATGTCATACCCTCCTTGTGCATGTCTTATTCCTTGAATAGTGTTAATCATACACCGTACGTATGATTAACTAGGCCATTATCCTTGTGCAAGTTCCCAAGCCGATCACATGTTAAAGCTGGTACTCACTCACTTAGTAGTAGTAATTCTTGTTCATTCCTATGATGCTCATTCTTGTATTTATTTTTAGTATTCCTATATTGTATATCTCTTGTACCTGTTTATTGTATCTTGTATATTCACTCTATTTACTGTTATATAGTTTATATTATTTATTAGAACTGTTGTTAGAGATGTACTTTGCTCCTTTCCTGACTGGATATATTTTTCTCAGATGATACTGAGGAGTGGTACCCCACTCACTACGGTCCTCAAGATGTCGTAGGCTTAGAGACAGAGACCTTGGCTCAGGAGGGTCTTTTTCTGACTGAGATAGATGACCCAGGACTTGTAGCATAGTAACTAGACTCTTTTGTACTGGATTTGTCTCCAGCATTGTTATTAGTATTTTTTTGATTGAACTCATTAGATATTATTTGTCTTGTGAGCTATATTGTGACTCTTCAGTTCTTTTATCTTATTCGTGCGATTATTCCATCTTATAGATCTGTGATTGAGTATTTATATTTTATTATTATATCTTGATTGCTAGATAGATAGTTTATCCAAACAACATTCTATCGCCGATGCTGCGGCGTAGGCTGGACGTTGTTCACTACTCGTGTCCCTATATCGGGTGTGTGTCGTGACACATTTTTAGTGGTGGCCCATACAGGTTTTCGAGGTCACAATTAGAGTGATTCATTGTAGTGCTCTTATTTAAGTGCTATTACGAGCCTGTTTCAGGATATAGGATATAGGCTATAGACTGAGAATACTCAATCTCATCTAGGAAAAACTCTATTGATTCATTTCAACTATTCTTCCTTGATATTGATATTTGATCTTTAAACTATTATTTTTTTAATGCATTACATCATGTGCCATATTGATTCTTTCCTTTTGCTTTGCCTCAGGATGCCGCCTAAGACTAGATCACAGCAGAAATGAGAAGTTTCTGAGAGATCTGTGACTTCTCGAGGGCCTGTACTAGTCACTTCTCCGGTGATTGGCGTATCAGCTGCGTTCGGGGGTCCACCTCCAACTCAGAGGACTATTACGGCTGTATCTGAGGGACTTCCACCTCTACCTCCCGTACCGACAGATGTGACTCAGGTGTTCACATTATTTTACCAGATTATGGAGGCTCAGAGGGCCTAGTCTGAGGCATACCAGTGGCAGACCGACGTGTTACGGTAGTGCATTAAGAGTTCTTATCAGCTTGCCCTTGCTGCAGTAGAGAGAGGAGTTCTGGTCCAGCAATAGGTTATTCTGTATGTTGCCTATCTTTGACCGGATAATATCCAGGACTTCAAGAAGCTGGAACCTCGGGCCTTCAATGAGACTGAGGGCTTCTTCTACGCTGATGATTGGCTCAAGGATATTGAGCATCTCATGAGGGTGTCTCATCTTGCTGAGGATCTAAAGGTTGAGGCAATAGGACTTCATCTGTTCGATATCGCTCGCACTTGGTTCAGGAATGAACCACTTCTTGGTGATACGGGACAGTCTTCGAAGGTGTTCAAGGACCTCTTCAAGAGAAAGTTCTTTGCTCAGTCGGACATATTGGACTTGGGAAGACAGTTTGAGGGCCTTACTCAGGGGAGCATGTCTGTGGAGGAATACGCCACAGAGTTCGATTGGCCGAGCCGATTTGCGGAGTATTTGGTGAGGGAGCCAGAGGTTCGAGCTATTCGTTTCTGTGAGGGTCTGAACTGGGAAGTAAAGATCCTCATTCCGTCTTTCTATAAGACCTATTCGGAGATACTTGCCGAGGCACGCAAGGTTGAGCAAGAGTTGGGTTTAAAATCCTAGAGAGATCGCGATTCTTTTCTGGGGGCTAATAGCAACACAGTGACTGCTAAGCGCCCTTATTTCCAGTCCAGGCCTTTATAGCATCTACAGCAACGCCAGACTCCAGCTAGGGCACTATTTTACCACGTACTGCAGCAGCAGAGACAGTCACAACAAGCTTCATATCACTACTTGTCACGCCCCAGTCCCAAAATACGTATGACTAGGAATACGTAAGCATGCCAGCCGTATGTACATGGCAACTCCAATATATTGATACCATAATACACACGTACTCTATAATATGAATATCAAATTCACAAGTGGCAATATACTGTCAACACAAGTCACACGCAATCTATATCTCATCCACAGCACAAATAAGAAATATGAATAAATAACTTAATCTCAAATATGAAGTATCAAAGTATGATAGTCGGATGGAAATAAATCCACTGCAAATCGACTATACTAAAAACTATAGAATGAGAGAAGAGATCAAACTCTAATATAAGATAGATGTCCATAAAGGAAATAGCAACTAGAATATCCATCAGCTGCGATGAATCAAAGGTACTTTGAAGGTAAGACCTCCTCAGTCTGGTATACAGCGTCAGGTCCGAGTCCGTACTCCTGTCGATAATCCTGCAAGTCTATACCTGGAAAGGGACCAGGTCCTCAGAGGGACATAACAAGATACATAGAAGCATGTCAATAAAGTACTGAAAATAAACATCAAATGTGTCGCCTAACCATCTATGTGAATGCAGTTTGAGAACAACTTTCCAACACGTGGGCTATCTGGCTAAAATAGGATTGGCATAATTCTCTCGGAGATTCAGGGGCCTAAAAAGCATGACGTCTTTTGAACCTCATAGGCCGCCTGATAATAATAATATATATAGTGGTCATCATGATCGCGCATCTCCGGCGGAGCGTACGGGTTACACAAGAAAAGTGCAAAGAAGCCCAAACGCATTACTTATTGTTCTCCCTACCCCATGCTCCAAGCATGTCACATCCATGACATGATGAAACCTCTAAATAACTGCCAGGACTTCTAGCATGCAATTTCTATCAACAGTTATCCTTATCCGTCGCACGTCCTCTACGTACCAGTGGCCAGCCGAGTATGCAAGTCCGTGTCCTACATGAGACCCATACTCGTATAATAACAGTATCATGGCTAATGAAATATAAGAATACCTCATGATAATGGGGTGATCCCATAAACTAGGTCAACATGCATATATATATATAATAAAAACAGAATACGACACCACCGTCGTTGCACCCAAGTTATTCTTGAACGTGCAGTTTATATAGCAGTTAAAATATATGACTAAATAGACAGAAATAAAATACATGCATCATATAGAATATAAATTATAGTACAATGGCAAGGTATACTTGCCTGGCAAGCAATCTGTATAGTGTAAGCGTCAAGATGTCAAGTACACATGATCAAAAACTATGGCCTCCAAATAAACGTCTCTGGATACTGAAATAAATATCACCAACGTTCCCGGAATAAGCGAGATAGCTAAAAAACACTACCCTTTCATCCAATTTGAACACAGGAACAAAATAGTAATTTTGGGTCAAAGTGGGGTCCACATGTGGCCTAGTTTGCACCGAAAAGCGTGCCAGAGGTAAAGGTCTCTAAATGGGACAATTTATAGATCAAACAAATTCTAAACGTCAATACAAACTCAACGTATGTCCAATTTTGAATTTCGGTGAGCCTAACATAAATTTGCCCAAAAAGTCAACCGTGGGGCCCACAAATAGGAAGCTTGGTCAACTATCTCAGAATCGCGTGAAACTTGGGTCACAGGACCAGCGTGATACCACGAATCTAATGGCATAAGTTTTGTCGCATTCCGACGAGCATACACTAAATGGTACGGTATTTTACAAAAGTCGTGATACTGAAACTTTTTACGGATATGGGTTGACTCCGACGCGCACACACATCCAAATTAGTTCCCGCGAAAGCCCACACGTCAGGATATACCATATGCACCTTTCAGTACAATTGGTACGTGACGGGGCGGTCCCGTTTGGCGGGGCGCGCTCCGTATCGTAATTTCTAAGTTTTGGAAAACAAGTTTTTCATAATTTTTAACCCAGTTTATTTCTGAATTTAACATAAAATAAAATAATGTAATTAACAGGAAATGATCTCGCTTATATGGACTTCACATAGAAAAAAGTAAATCTGGATTTGGATGTCTGTGGAGGAAGATATCAGTCCTTAAACATAGGTGGTCGCAACAGTTTTCTGTAGTAAAAAGATGTAGTTTTTCTCCAACTTGGCCTCGATTTCTACCTAGTGTTAAGCGCTGCTTGATGGAAACTAATTTACAAAGTTGGGAGGGGGATAGGTTTTGAACATACCGGTGGAGACGGATTCGAATTCGGTCGAACGACGAGGCGGGAAACAGCGTGTAAAGCAGGGCACGTCGCTGCCAATTTCTGTCGCGGTGCTCGTGCGGGTGATGCGGACGCGGCGGTCGCCGGTGCTGGTTCCGGCGGCTGCGGGGTTGCTCCGGTAGTCGGGGCAGCGCTGGATCGTGGGGGTGAGTAGGTTTAGGGTTAGGGTTTGTTCCGTATGTAAATATATATATAGGGAGAGAGGATGAGCGAAGGGGAGCCGCGGGTTTTAGCCGCTGGGTTGGGTAGTTTAGGCGGATCTGGGGTTATCGGGTTAGGGGGGATATTGGGTTTAGTTTATTTATTATTATTTTTTCTTTTCTTTTTTTCCTTTCTTTTATTTATAAAATTACTTTTATATATATATATATATATATATATATATATACGTAACAAAATTTCCAGAAAAATATATTAGTACATAAAAATAATCTTTCATCCTTCTACAAAGATTTCCTACATAAAATAAAATAAGACAAAATATTAGTTTTGTTCCATAAAAATTCTTGATGAGTATTTACCTAGTAATTAATTCAATAAATTCTATTTTCTAATTAACTACGAAATAATGCAATTAAATTCAATGATTAATTAAATAATTAATTAATATTTAAAATTAGGGGGTTTTATATTCTACCCAACTTATAAAAATTTCGTCATCGAAATTAAAACTAAGCCACGATAGAAAAAATCAAGGATGGTGTAAGGTAGAATTGAACAAAGTAAATTCATACCTTGATCTACGAACAAATACAGAAAACGTTTGTGCATGTCGTCCTCGCGCTCCCAAGTAGATTCTCCTGGCACGCCATGCTTCTATGCCACGCGGACCAAGAGAATAGACTGATTCCTCAACACTTTCTCTCGACGATCAAGGATCCCCACGGGTTGCTCTTGGTATGACAAGCTCGGCCCAATGGTGATCTCAGAGTGATCGAGAACATGACTGTTGTCTGCCACATATCGCCTAAGTTGCGACACATGAAATACATCATGCACTCCCTCGAGTGAAGGTGGTAGTGCCAGTCGAAACACCACTTCTCCCACTCTCTCTAGCACGTCAAATGGTCAAATGTACCTTACGCTCAACTTGCCACGCCCTCCGAACCGAATAGTGCCTCTAGTAGGTAATATCCTCAAGAAGACATGATCGTCTTCTTTAAACTCCAAGGGACGATGATGAAGGTCTGCTCACTGCTTCTGCCTATCTTGCGCTGCTCGCAAGTGCCCTTGTATCTTCTTCACTGTCTCAACGGTGTTGACTACCAACTCTGGTCCCAGAATCTGACGTTCTCCTATGTCACTCCAACACACGGAAGACCTACACTTTCTTTCATACAATGCTTCAAACGGAGCCATCTGGATGCTCGCTTGATAGGTATTGTTGTAAGAAAACTCCACAAGATGTAGGTGGTCCTTCCATGATCCTCTAAAGTCTAACATACATGCTCTCAACATATCCTCCATCGTCTGAATAGTACATTCGGACTGTCCATCTGTCTGCGGGTGATAAGATATACTGAACTTCAGTCGAGTCCCATGACTCTCTTGCATGCTTCTCCAAAAGTGAGAAATAAAACGTGAATCCCTGTCTGACACGATGCTGACCGGAATACCGTGCAACCTCGAGATCTGCCTCATGTATAGGTCAGCCAAAGCTTCTGTAGACTGGCCAACTCTAAAAGGCAAGATATGGGTAGACTTGGTGAGTCGATCCACTATTACCCATACTATATCTCTCCTACTTGGACTCTTGGGAAAACCCGTGATGAAGTCCATAGTGATGTGCTCCCACTTCCACTCAGGAATCGAAAATGGTTGCAGTAGCCCTGCTATTCTCTGGTGCTCCGCCTTTACCTGCTGACATACTAGATATTTGGCTACAAAGCGAGCTCTCTCTCTCTTTTCATCCCATGCCACCAATAATGCTGTCGTAAGTCACGGTACATCTTGGTGCCTCCAGGATGAATAGAATATATCGAACTATGAGCTTCTGCCATCAGCTCCTGTCGTATCTCTCCATTGGGAACATATAGACGATCACCACATTGTAATATCCCATCACCATGAATGCGCAATCCCGTCTTCTCTCCGGCCTCTGTCCTTTCTTTCAATCTCCTGAATCTGGCGTCCGTAGTAAAAACTGCTTTGATCCTCTCTACTAGTGATGATTGTACTTGCAAGTTGGCTAATGTCCCATCTGCTCCAGGTAATATTACTTCTATGCCAAGTTCTTACAAGTCCTCCAATAATTCTCTCTGTGTTGTCAAGAAGTAAGCTGCTGGTTTTTGGCTTAACGCGTCTGCTACTACGTTAGCCTTGCATGGGTGATAATGCAGCTCTATCTCAAAATCCTTCATCAACTCAAGCCACCGACGTTGCCTCATATTTAGCTCCTTCTGCGTGAAGACATACTTGAGGCTTTTGTGGTCTGTATAGATCTCTACTCGTTTCCCATATAAGTAATGCCTCCATAGCTTCAGAGCAAAAACTACGACTGCAAGTTCTAAGTCATGGTTGGATAATTCTTCTCATGTACTCGTAACTGTCTAGATGCATATATAATCACCTTGCCATGCTGCATCAACACGCATCCCAAGCCTTTCCTCGATGCATTACTGTAATTCATATAACCTCATGATCCTGATGGAATAGTCAATACTGGTATTGTGGTCAGTCGCTTCTTTAACTCCTCGAAAGTGGCTTGACACTCGTCGGTCCATACGAACTCTTGATCTTGCACGTCAACCGGGTCATAGGCGCTGCTATCCTTGAGAAGTTCTCCATGAAGCATTGGTAATATCCCGCAAGTCCAAGGAAACTCCTCACCTCTGATGTTGATTTAGGAACGCCCTCGACTGTCGAGATTTTCTCTGGATCAACAGAAATACCATCTCCCATAACGACATGCCCAAGAAACGAGACTCTGTCCAAGAAAAACTCATATTTACTGAGCTTTACATATAACTACTCTCTCCTCAAGGTCTCTAGGACAATTCGCAGGTGCTTCTCGTGCTCCTCGTGGCTCTTAGAATAGACAAGTATGTCATCTATGAAGATGACCATGAACTGGTTCAAATACTGATAAAATACTCAGTTCATTAAGTCCATAAAGATAGCTGCAGCATTGGTCAACCCAAATAGCATGACCAGAAACTCGTAGTGCCCATATCTTGTCCTGAATGCAGCCTTCGAGATGTCCTGCTTTCGTACCTTTACTTGGTGATATCCCGATCTCAAGTCTATCTTCGAGAACACCTTGGCTCCACTAAGCTGATCAAATAAGTCATCAATGCATGGCAATGGATATTTATTCTTCACGGTCACTGTATTTAAGGCTCTGTAGTCGATGCACATACGCACTGACCCATCCTTCTTTGGTACAAACAATACTGGTGCTCCCCAGGGTGATGCACTTGGCCGGATGAAACCTTTCTCCTCTAATTCTTTCAACTGTGCCTTCAGCTCATCCATCTCCTTCTTCGCCAACCTATAAACATGCGACGCTATGGGTGCTGCTCCTGGTGTCAATTCAATCGATAATTCTACGTCTCTGTCCGGAGGTAGTCCTGGCAATTCCTCTGGAAAGACGTCTTGAAACTCTGAAATAATGGGGTGATAAATAACGTCGTCCATTGCGAGCTGCACACCATCAAGGGCTTCTATGGATCCTCGTACAAACTCAAGTTCCGGCCGGCCTGGTACCTTAAAAAGAATGCTTCCTCCAAAACAGTCAAAGAAAGCGTGGTACTTGCTTAGCCAGTCTATTCCGAGCACAATATGAAAAGTTGGCATAGGAAGGACTAAGAGTCGGGCATTTATCTCTCTGTCACGAATCACTACAGGACACGATCTACAAATCTGACTAACAGGTACAACTCCTCCTCCGATGAGAATTCTAACACAACTATATAAAGGTGTAGTGGCAATATTGTTTTTGACAATAAAACTAGAAGATATGAACGAGTGGGTGGCTCCCGTATCAAATAATGTCACAGTAGGAAAAGTAAAAGCAAGAGTAATACCTGCTATGACATCAATCTTTTGTTCCATGTCATCCACTTCTAGTGCAAAAGCTTGTCCATTCCTCTGTGGTAGTCCGTGTTTGGCCCTCGTGAACTGATCCTCCTGAGTAGGTATCGGTGGTCCTCGCTAAAATCCTCCGGCTGTTGGGGGTCGAGGTGCTCCTGGTCTTATCACCTATTAAACTGTCTTCGGTGTTGGAAGTGCTAGCCTCTGTATTAGTGGTGGAAGCGTCAATGCCTGTTGCATTGGACAGTCTCTCGCCATATGCTGTCCGGAACCACACCTCATATATTATTCCAAACGAGTCTGACAGTCTCTCAAAATGTATCCGCATTTCCCACAATAACTGCAGTGGGGCTTCTCCGAAATCTGGTACGGTCCTGCTCTGTAATGATGCTGCTGTTGCTGTGCCAAAGAATGTCTGATAGGCCCTCTTTGCTGTGTCCTTGCTGGTCCTTGCTGTGTCTTCAGTTGACCTCCATTTCCCTTGCTGATGGTCTCTTAAAATCTTGCTTCTATCAATAATTCGGCATAAGAGATCCGGGACTGTGAGCTAGTGTAGTGTTGGATCTCCTGGGTCAGCCCGCGGTGAAATCTTTTAGCCTTCTCCAAGTCATTCGGTATCAGGACAGCGCCATATTTACTAAGGCGACTAAACTCTGCTTCATACTCGTCAACTGTCTTATTCTCCTGCTCCATATGAAGGAACTGAGCATACAATGCATCCCTTACAGTGTTTGGGAAGTACTTCCTCTCAAAGCACTCCAAGAATTATTTCCAAGTCTGATACTACCCAACTGGGGCTCTATTGATTCCCCCCAGTGATGAGTGTTACCATCTAGTTGCGTCCTTACGCTTGTCATTCGTAGATCTGTAAGTAGCTACGATGCTTCTAATAACTTCTTGGTGTGGGTAATCCAGTTTGTGGTCTCCTCTGGGCTCTCAGTGCCTTTATACGGCTTGAGACCCATCTGTACAAAGTCCTTGACTGAACCAACTCTAGCTCGCGGTACTGGTACTAGTGCCTGGGCTGGCACAGGTGCCTGTGCAGCCATTCTTTCAAGTGCTGCCAGAAATTCTTGCCTCTGCTCTGTCGCTTGCTGCCTCTACTCTACAGCTAGTGCAGCCGCCTGCTGTCTCTGTTCCTCCATCATCATCTGGAAGAATTGGAACAGCTGTGTCTGGCCATCCTGTGGTGTCGATGAGGCTGGAAAAGTCCCATTAGGTGAAGCGAAAAGATCAGATGGAACTAGATTGTGAGTCTGTCCATCCGGCCCCGAAAGTCTAGGAATCGTCGAGGTCTCCCCTCGATTTTGGCCGTTGACTCCTGAAGGTGTGTCGCCTCCGACGGCAGTATATTCACTACGCAAATCCATCTCTCTACAAGAGGTGGACGAAACGATTAGAAGTAGTACAGGAATCAAACAGGATGCAAGCATTTAAATAGGATAGTTGAAGGGAAAGATGAGCTTTAGTCAAGCGTGGATGAGATCCTATACTCTATTCCTATACGCAGGCTTGTTTGGTAAAGTAACATAACCGAGACAATATATTCGTCGACCTGCATGGGCCACCACTAAAAATATGTCATGCCCCAGTCCCAAAATATGTAGGAATAGGAATACGTAAGCATGCCAGCCGTATGTACATGACAACTCCAATATATGGATACCATAATACACACGTACGCTGTAATATGAATATCAAATCCACAAGTGGTAATATACTGTCAGTACAAGTCACACGCAATATATATCTCATCCACATCACAAATAAAAAAATATAAATAAATAACTGAATCTCAAATATGAAGTATTAAAGTATGATAGTCGGATGGAAACAAATATACTACAAATCGACTATACTAAAAACTAAAGAATGAGAGAAGAGATCAAACTCTAATATAAGATAGATGTCCATAAAGGAAATAACAACTAGAATATCCATCAGCTGCGATGAATCAAAGGTACTCTGAAGGTAAGACCTCCTCAGTCTGGTATGCAACGTCAGGTCCGGGTCCGTACTCCTATGGATAATCCTGCAAGTCTATACCTGGAAAGGGACTAGGTCCTCAGAGGGACATAACAAGATACATAGAAGCATGCCAATAAAGTACTGAAAATAAACATCAAATAGGTCGCCTAACCATCTATGTGAATGCAGTTTGAGAACAACTTTCCAACACGTGGGCTATCTAGCTAAAATAGGATTGGCATGAGACTCTCGGAGATTCAGGGGCCTAAAAAGCATGACGTCTTTTGAACCTCAGAGGCCGCCTGATAATAATAATATATATAGTGGTCATCATGACTGCACATCTCCGACGGAGCGTACGAGTTACACAAGAAAAGTGCAAAGGAGCCCAAATGCCTTACTTATTGTTCTCCCCACCCCATGCTCTAAGCATGTCATATCTATGACACGATAAAACCTTTAAATAACTGCCAGGTCTTCTAGCATGCAATTTCTATCAACAGTTATCCCTATCTGTCGCACGTCCTCTACGTACTAGTGGCCAGCCGAGTACGCAAGTCCGTGTCCTACATGAGACTCACACTCGTATAACAACAGTGTCATGGCCAATGAAACATAAGAATACCTCATGATAATAGGGTGGTCTCATAAACTAGGTCAACATGCATATATATATAATAAAAATAGAATACGATACCACCGTCGTTGTACCCAAGTTATTATTGGACGCGCAGTTTATATAACAGTTAAAATATATGACTAAATGGACAGAAATAAAATGCATGCATCATATATAATTTAAATCACAGTATAATAGCAAGGTATACTTGCCTGGCAAACAATCTGTATAGTATAAGCGTCTAGATGTCAAGTACACAAGATCAGAAACTATAGCCTCCGAATAAACGTCTCCGGATGCTGAAATAAACATCACCAACATTCTCGGAATAAGCGAAATAGCTAGAAAATACTACCCTTTAGTCCAATTTGGACACAGGGTCAAAACGGTAATTTTGGGTCAAAGTGGGGTCCACATGTGGCCCACTTTGCACCGAAAAGCATGCCAGAGGTAAAGGTCTCTAAATAGAATAATTTATAGGTCAAACAAATTCTAAACATCAATACGAACTCAACGGTATGTTCAATTTTGGATTCCGGTGAGCCGAACACAAATTCGCCCAAAAAGTCAACTGTGGGGCCCGCAAATAGGCGGCTTGGTCAACTGTCTCAAAATCGCATGAAACTTGGGTCACAGGACCAGCGTGATACCACGAATCCAATGGCGTAAGTTTTATCTTATTCCGACGAGCGTACACTAAATGGTGCGGTATTTTGCAAAAGTTGTGATACAGAGACTTTTTACGGATACGGGTTGACTCCGACGTGCACACACGTCCAAATCAGTTCCCACGAAAGCTCACACATCAGGATATACTATACGCACCTTTTGGTGCAATTGGTACATGACCGGGCGGTCCCGTTTGACGGGGTGCGCTCGTATCGCAAATTTTAAGTTTTGGAAAATAAATTTTTTATAATTTTTAACCCAGTTTATTTCTAAATTTAATAAAAAATAAAATAATATAATTAACAGGAAATGATCTCGGTTATATGGACTTCACATAGAAAAAAGTAAATCTGGATTTGGATGTCTGTGGAGGAAGATATCAGTCCTTAAACATATGTGGTCGCAACAGTTTTCGGTAGTAAAAAGATGTAGTTTTTCTCCAACTTGGCCTCGATTTCTACCTAGTGTTAAGCGCTGCTCGATGGAAACTAATTTATAGAGTTGGAAGGGGGATAGGTTTTGAACATACCGGTGAAGACGGATTTGAATTCGGTCGAACGGCGAGGTAGAAAATAGCGTGTGAAGCAGGGCACGTTGCTGCCAATTCCTGTCGTGGTGCTCGCGCGGGTGATGCGAACGCGGCGGTCGGGGCGGCGCTGGGTCGTGGGGGTGAGTAGGTTTAGGGTTAGGGTTTGTTCCGTATGTAAATATATATATAGGGAGAGAGGATGAGCGAAGGGGAGTCGCGGGTTCTAGCCGCTGGGTTGGGTAGTTTGGGCGGGTCTGGGGTTATCGGGTTAGGGGGGATATTGGGTTTAGTTTATTTATTATTGTCACACCCTAGTTCCAAAATAATGTGGGACCAGGCCACGTGGCATTGGCCAGCTGACGCATCTCCGAAGAAACCCCAATTTTGGACCCAAAGAGACGTGCTACGCTGTCCTAAAATACTAACAAGTCTAGTACTAGCATATAACAGGTAACATCTAATCTCATCCACAATGTATCAAGGAACACTGAAATAAGTACTGGAATATAAGTGCTAAGTCTGAAATGTCATAGTACAACCCAGATATGTCTGGTGGGAACAAACCCACTACAAAAACTAAAATAAGAGTGCTGAATATAACATGACTAGAGCATCGGCTATCTAGATAAAGAGGCTCTAGCTCTAGATGGCAAGTCTACCCAAGATCAGAGGAACTCGGATGGCAGCACCTCTAGCTCCTCCTCGGATGCGTACCTCGTCTCCTGCCCAGGTCCGTACATCGTGGGATAGTACGTCTCATCTAAATCTGGAAGGGAACCAGGTCCTCAGTGGGACATAACAAGATACATAAAAGCATGCCATATATAATACTGAATAAATAAAGGGTGAGCTAACCATCTAAGTGTATGCAAGTGTGAAGACAACCTTGGTACGTATGGATAGGCGTAGGCATAACGTCCAACGTCCTCTAGAGTGTGGTATCTGCAACGTCCATCATTCCGAAGAATGAGGTATCTGTATATATATAACGTCCAACACTCTAAGGGACGTAGTATCTGCAAAGTATATATACGTCCGTATCACTCCGAAGAGTGCGGTATCTGCAATAAAGAAGGTGGGTGTCCCATACGCCTACTAGTCGTCTTCCCCGCCAAATACGGATATACAAGTCGAATACACGACGTGCATACCACATAACTATATGCCAAGTCATAACTTTCTAGATAATTCTGACTACGTGCTAAACCGTGATGTGTGTTCCACGCACCGGTAGCTAATCGAGTACGCGAACCCGCATCCTAACATGAGTTGCAATCGTGATGCGTGTACCAGTGTCAGGGTCTAGGAGGATATCAGAATACCCTCGCATCTGTAGGTGAGTCTGCTAATGTCTAAGTCAGTTATACTACGTATCGACGTATTTGTCGACTGCACCCGAGTCAATCTCGGGCGCACACAGTTATATGTATATTGCAACAGGATAACATGCAATAATTTATAATTTAAACAGTAAAGATTTGGCAAGGTATACTTGCCAAGTAAGAGATCCGTATAGTACAAGCATCTACAACAGTATTAAGTTGAAGGAGTGAGGTTTAGGGTTTTGGGGTGTATTGCATGGATATATATAGAGAATAAGAGGCGGTGGAGAAACTTAGTGTTTAAGAAAACTAAAACTACTGCCGCTACTGTTTCTTTCTTTTCATTGGTTTCGGTTGAGGGGTGTTTACTAATATTAGTGTTAAGGAGCGGTGGAATGAGAAGCTTACACGTGTGGGAAAGCAAAGCAAAGTAAAATTGGGTTTTGCTTCTGCTGCTGATATTTTCTTCACCTAATGGGTTGGGTTTTGGGTTTTACGCGCGGAGAAGTATACGCGGGGGAGAAAAAGGAAGAGTTTACGCGGGGGAGAAAATGATAGGCGGTGGTTTTGTTACTGCTGCTGCTGCTGTTTACGCGCGTAGAAGTATACGCGGGGTGATGGTTAACGGGTTGCGGGTTTGGGTTTTAGGTTTGATCCCATGAAAAATTCTATTCTAATAAATTATATATATATATATATATATATATATATATATCTAAAAATTACATTGGTGCATAAGGTTAAGCTAACAACTGCCCAAAGGATATCCTTCATGGAATAAATTAGAAAAAATTTATAATAGCTCCATAAATCCTCTAAGTGCTCAAATATCTCAAAATAAAATCTAATAAAATCTATTCTCTCTAATTGGCTCATAATAAAATGTTTTCAGGGTTAGGAATTTTATAATTATTATTATTTTTTCTTTTCTTTTCTTTTCCTTTTTTTTATTTATACAATTACTTATATATTCATATATATATATATATATATATATATATATATATATATATATATATATATATATATATATATATATATATATATATATATATATATATATGTGTGTGTGTGTGTGTGTGTGTGTGTGTGTGTGTGTACGGTAATAAAATTTCCAAAAAATATATTAGTACATAAAAATAATCTTTCATCCTTCTACAAAGATTTTCTACATAAAATAAAATAAGACAAAATATTAGTTTTGTTCCATAAAAATTCTTGATGAGTATTTACCTAGTAATTAATTCAATAAATTCTATTTTCTAATTAACTACAAAATAATACAATTAAATTCAATAATTAATTAAAGAATTAATATTTAAAATTATGGGGTTTTACACTACTGTAAGAAGCCCGGCCACATCTGTGAAGTTTGTAGGAAGAGGTTAGGAGTTTGTTTGTATTATGGTACCAAGGGGCATCAACTGAGAGAGTGTCCTTCTATCCCTCGTCGTGCAGTTCAGGAGCAGCTCCAGCTCCGAGGACATAGGCGAGGCCACCTACAGTACAGCCGAGGGGACCGCTGCTTCCGATCCAGCAGCAGCGTTATGTCCACCACCAACATCATGGAGGTGCACGTCAGGGGCGAGCGTTTGCTATAACGGACGAGGAGGCCGAGCCCACCGGAGATGTCATCGCAGGTTCTATTCTTCTTAATTCTATTCCAGCTTTAGATTTATTTGATAGTGGTACTTTCCATAGTTTTGTATCTGTTTCTTTTGCTCTGAAGCATCGTTTGGTAGTTGAGTCTTTGCTTAGGAATTGCAAGATCATGACCGGGGGAGGCATTATCCTGGTTAGTGATATTTACAAGGATCGAAGAGTTACTCTGGGAGGCCGGAAGCTGAGTGCGTGTCTACTTATAATACAACTTCTGAGCTATAATATTATACTCAGGATAGATTGGTTGAGTAGGCACCATGCTAGTATAGATTGTAGAGGAGGTAGAGTTTTGTTTAGCCCGCCAGGAGAGCCAGAGTTTGAGTTTTTTAGAGGAGCTGTCGAGCAGAGAGAAGGCATTATCTGTGGAGCTATGGTGGAAGACAAGGAGTTGCCGTATCCGTTGATAACAGAGTTCTTGGATGTATTTTCTGAACAATTGCCAGTATTGTCGCCAGATCGAGATATTGAATTCTCTATAGACTTGGTGCCAGGTGCAAAACTAATTTTACAGCATGTCTATAGAGTGAACAACAACGAGCCGGTCGAGCTGAAGAAGCAAGTGGATAAATTATAGGATAAGGGGTTTATCAGATCCAGTCCTTCACTGTGGGGAGCCCCGATATTGTTTGTACCAAAGAATGATGGATCTGTGCGCATGTGCATCGATTACAGGGCATTGAATAATCTCAATATTAAGAATAAATACCCATTTGTAATCCTCCTGATTTTTCAAGAGAATTTTAATTTAGATTTTTACAATTTATCTGGAATTTTCTGGAATTATCTTGGATTTTTCTGTAATTTAAATCAGGTGTTTAATTATTAAAGGATTTTTAAATGATAATAAATATTATTAAATTATTATGAAAATAATATTTTATGGTGTAAAATAGAAAATCGAGCATGGGGTATTTTTCTGGGAATTTATTGGATCCCGGATGAATTTTTAAAGCAATAAATACTATTGATTAAATTTAACTAATTATTATTATTATTATTATTATTATTATTGTTATTATTATTTAACCATTTTTTGGCCCGGCCCAGTGGGCCGAAGCCCAGCCCAGCCCTAGCTTAGCGGGTCGGGCGGGTCAGCCCAACCCGCACCCGTCTACCCGCAGACCCGCCCGATCGAACCCCTCTCTTCCCCGATCTCTTCAGCTTCCCCTCCGGCCGTTACGCCGCCGGCGACCCTCCGGCTACCCGCACCGGTCGACGCACCATGTTCCCGACCCTCCGCCTTCCGCACCCTCCACCGGCCGCCCCACCAGCTCCCCTCCTCTGTCTATATAAACCCTCGGCCCTTCCGGCCAACCTCGATTCCTCCACACCGCCGACGACGTCGAACTTGCCGGCCACTGCATCCCTCGCCCTAGCTACGCCGTGGTCCGCCTCCCAGCCTCAGGCCAGCGCCTCGCCCGGCCTTTCCTCCTCTCTCCAGCACTCGCCAGAGACCCGCAGCGCCGTGTCGACCTCGTCGAACCCCGAGCGCCGCCGTTCAGCCGACGGTCGTCCCGCCTCGCAGACCCTAACTGAGGACACAGCCGGACACAGGGTTGGACACCGACACAGAGAAGCCCTAACCCTAGAACAGTACCCGGACACAGTGGACACTGTGTCGAGTCGACACGAGGACACGAGAAATCCTGATTTTCAAGCCCAGTTCAGGTATTCATAACTTTGTGCTCGTAGCTCGGATTTCGATTCCGTAAATTTTATCGCATAGCCTGTATGACCCTCTCGGTGCCCGGATAAACCGCTCGGGGCATCGCGTCCTGTGGTGATCGCACACCGCGATCCAAAAACAGGAAAAACTAGACC
This sequence comes from Iris macrosiphon, assembly GCA_036927795.1. Lineage (NCBI taxonomy): Eukaryota > Viridiplantae > Streptophyta > Magnoliopsida > Asparagales > Iridaceae > Iris > Iris macrosiphon. The sequence continues at coordinate 89,255,503 of JAYESA010000002.1, read as the reverse complement.
CTGTTTTACCCCGGAATCGAGTACGCCCCACCAAACGGGACGACTTGGTCGCGTGCGGTCTTCACCGACACGTGTGCGTCGTTGATACGGACGTGCGGGATTTCGCAGAAGCTGATTTGGATGTGCGTGCACACCGGGATCAGTGCGTATCCGCGGACACCGCCCCATATCCGTACTTTCTGTTTCTCGCTGTAACTTAGTGTACACAAGTCAGATCGAGACGAAACTTGCGCCATTGGACTCGTAGCAATACGCTGGTCCTGTGAGCCAAGTTTGGTTCAATTCTGAGAACGTTGACAAAATCGTGTGTCGTGGGCCCCACAGGCTCCATCCGACGGGCAATTTTGAGAACGGCTCATCGGAATCCAATTCTGGAAGTTTCGTTGGGTTCGTATCATCGTTCCTGACCTGTTGACACTAAGTTGGACTATTTTTGAGACCTTTGACCCTGACGCGTTTTTCGGTGCAAAGCGGCCCACATTTGGACCCCGCCTTGACCCGAAAATGACGTTTCTGCCCTTGTCTCCAAATTGGACTCAAGGACAGGCGTTCCTAGCTGATTGAAGTGTTCTGGACCTGATGGTGATGTTTGTTTCAGCAACCGGAACAGTCCCTGCAAATCCAGCTATTGACAGAGCCATACTTGGAGCTGAAAATCCAGGCAAGTGTACCTTGCCATAAAATGCAGCATTTAATTCATTTTGATTCTCTTGTTTTAATTTCTATGACTGTTGAACTTGCCCTATCAAGTAAATTAAACTCAGGACACCTGACACAAAGCATGATACATAATCTTCCTGATTATTCAAGGGGGTTTGTATAAGATATAATTTCATGACTTAAGCTTATTTCTTAGAACATAATAAATGACTGACTGCATTAGTTTCAATCTTGCGTAACATGAACATTGAGAACTGTGACGTGAGATTTCATTGGGTAGGGAGAGTATTACCATATCAAGGCTGAATAAATATTATATATTGTTATCTGGAAGTGTCCTAGTCTCTGACACAGAGCTTTGGCACCTGTACTAGCCCTTCGAGAAAACACTGCTATGGTTTCTTGTCACTGATCCTGTAGTAGTCTTAGCCTGAGTATGAATAATAACTCTCACTTGCATTATCACTTAGCTAGTTTAATTATTTACCCAGATTTGTTTGATAGCAACATCGGCATGCCACTGTCTTAGACTTATTAATTTCTTGTGCTTCTCTTGTGTTTAACATTTTGGTTGACTTGCATGCTTATTCATTGTATTATGGCTCGTATTCTTCTGTACCTTGTTACGTCCCGCTGAGGACCTGGTTTTGTTCTCCAGTGATAGCAGACGAGATCTATCCTGAGGTGTACGGAACAGGGGCACTACTTGGAGCAGTACCTGAACCTGAGGACGAGGTGATCGCTGAGGACTTCTCCTGAACAACTGCTTAGCCTTGCTCAGTCTTTATGGCAAAATGGACTTATTTCCTGTTTAATTAAACTCTTTATTTCCTGATTCTGAGAACATTGTAAACAGACTTAATATCGGATTGTTCTCCGATTTTATTTACTTAGACTGTTGTTGTTTAATATTTTTTTTGATGATTTTGCTATCTTTATCTGTGGATGAGAATAGTAAAACCCTGACTGATGTAATACAGCTTAAGTATGCCCGATGGATCCATTAAATTGGGTTTGTCCATTGGTGCATGCTGCTGGCCATATTCACGCATCCAGTCCCTCGGTATTTTGGGACTGGGGCGTGACACCATTGCCACGAATTGATGACTTGTTCGATCAGTTGAGTGGCGCCAAGGTATTTTCCAAGATAGACTTGAGATCAGGCTACCACCAGGTGAATGTGAAGCCGGAGGACATTTCGAAGACTGCTTTTAGGACTCGGTATGGCCAGTATAAGTTCATGGTGATGCTATTTGGGTTGACTAATACCCCAGCGGTATTTATGAATTTGATGAACAAGGTGTTCCACCAGTACCTTGACAAGTTCGTGGTGGTGTTCATCGATGATATACTCATATACTAGAAGACGCCAGAGGAGCACGAGAAGCATTTTCGGATTATGTTGGATATGCTGAGGAAGGAGAAGCTGCATGGAAAGCTGTCCAAGTGTGAGTTTTTTCTGGACAATGTGGAGTTCTTAGGACATGTTGTGACTGATGATGGAATTTCAGTGGATCCGAAAAAGATCGCGTCAGTGGAATCTTGGAAGACCCCAAGTTCAGTGGCAGAGATCAGGAGTTTCTTGGGTTTGGCAGGCTACTACAGAAAGTTTGTACACGATTTTCCAAGGATTGCCGAGTCGATAACTAGACTCACCAGGAAGGATGTAGAGTTTGTTTGGCTAGAGGAGTGTCAGGTTGCTTTTGAGGAATTAAAGAAGAGGTTGACGTCTGCTCATATTTTAACGTTGCCATCAAGGTCAGGAGGTTTCACTATTTATAATAATGCACCGGAAAAACGGCTGGGTTGTGTTCTTTAGCAGAATGGAAAAGTGATTGCCTATACATCCAGGCAATTGTATCCTCATAAGAAGAATTATCCTACCAATGATTTGGAGTTGGCAGCAGTCATCTTTGCCTTGAAGTTGTGAAAATACTATTTGTACGGAGAGCATGTGGAGATCATCACAGACCATAAGAGCTTGAAGTACATTTTTACTCAGAAGGAGTTGAACATGAGGCAGCTTCGGTGGCTGTTACTGATGAAGGATTTTGACATATCTCTGCAGTATCATTCTGGGAAAGCCAATATAGTTTCTGATGCCTTGAGCATGTATCCGGTAGCTATGTTGTTGACGCAGGATCAGTATTTGTTGGAGGACTTGGAGAGCTTGGGCATTGAGGTGATAGTTCCTAGTTTTTCTATACAGATGTGGAGGTTGCAGATACACTCGGAGTTGATGGATATGATCAAGACAGCCCAGTATGAGGATGTATCTCTGAGGAGCATCAGAACTCAGGTGTAAGCATGATTGGAGGATAATTTTACCATTGCTGAGGATGGTTCTTTGTGGCATGGTGTTAGATTATGTGTGCTTAGTGGGGAGTTGCATGAGGAGGTATTGCAGGAAGCGCATCGCTCTCAGTATTCCATGTATCCAGGTGCCAACAAGATGTATCGGGATATGCGAGAAAGTGTATGGTGGTATGGCATGAAGAGGGAAGTGGCATAGTTTGTATCCAGATGCTTAGTGTGCCAGCAGGTGAAAGCCAAGAGGCAAAGGCCAGGTGGTTTACTTCAGCCATTACCAATTCCAGAGTGGAAGTGGGAGCATATTACTATAGATTTTGTGTCCGGAATTCCACGATCTCCAAGAAAAAAAGATGCAATTTGGGTCATCGTTGACAGGTTGACAAAGTCGGCCCACTTTCTGCCTTTTAAGGTGGGTTTGTCTACGGAGAAGATGGCAGAGATGTATGTGAGGCAGATCGTCAGGATACATGGAGTTTCCGTCAGCATAGTCTCGGTTTGGGATAGTCGTTTCACTTCTCATTTCTGGAGGAGTTTGCAGGCGAGTTTGAGCACCCAGTTCAAGTTCAGTACTGCATATCATCTCCAGATAGATGGACAGTCAGAGAGGACCATTCAGACTCTCGAGGATATTTTACGTACCTGTATTCTAGATTTTAGGGGATCTTGGGAAGACCATCTCCATTTGGTAGAGTTTGCTTACAACAACAGCTATCTGGCTAGTATAGAGATGTCACCATTTGAGGCTCTGTACGATCGGAGATATCGTACTCCCTTGTCATGGGACGATGTTGGAGAGAGAGCTTTTCTAGGGCCAGAGATGGTTGTGGATGCAACAATGAAAGTTAAGCTGGCCAGAGACAGACTTCGAGTGGCGCGGGATAGATAGCGGCATTGGGCCGATAGCCACCGGAGACCTTTAGAGTTTGAGGTATAGTTTTATATTTTTGTTTTGTGCTTGATATTGGTTGTTTATTATAGATTAAGTTCTTAAGGTTGCGTTTTGTTCTAGTTGGGTGGTTTGGTATTTCTGAGGATTTCTTCGACACGAGGTACGATTCATTTTGGTGGAAGCGAAAAGCTTAGTTCGCGATTCATTGGACCTTTTAGTATTCTCGAGAGAGTTGGTGCAGTTGCTTACAGACTAGACTTTCCACTTGCATTGGAGGGAGTGCACAACGTGTTTCATGTGTCGTAGTTGAGACGTTACGTGGCGGATCCTAGTCACGTGTTGGATCACTCAGAGATAGAGATGGGCCCTACTCTTAGCTATCCAGAGTAGCCAGTTGAGATTCTGGATCGGAGAGAGAAGGTGCTGAGAAATCAAATTATTTCCTTGGTACGTGTCGCATGGAGGCATCACTCTCCGGGAGAGTCTACCTAGGAGAGAGAGAGGATGAAATGCGAGAACGTTACCCATATTTGTTTGTGTCTTGAGGTATGTTCTTTCTTGATTCTGTTCTATTTTATTTTCTAGGATAATTTTATCTTTGAATTTTGAGGACAAAATTATTTTAAGGGAGGTAGACTTGTCACTACCATATTTTCTAGGAAATAGTATTTTGGTCATTTCATAATTAATTAAATATTATAGATATTGTAAATTTATTTATTATATTATTTATTTATTGTTAGATGTTAGTATTTTATTTTGGACTGTGTTAGTGGACCTAACTAGTTTAGATTAGATCCCTGGGCCAACATTTAATTCTAGTTAGAATTGAGCCCAATAAGAAGCCCAATCATTAGGAGGATGATTAATTAAGTTAAACCAATTAGATAGAACCTTCCTTCCTTAATTATTTTCTTCATGACAAGCCCCATGGAGTATTTTAGACATTTTATAGTAGCTTGGGGAAGGGGGAAAGGGGCCGGCTTAGTATTAGAGTGGAGAAAAATTCTCTCTCTTTATTTTTTTTATTTTAAATCTAGATCTAAATTTTTTTTCTTCCAAATTTCTTCATTTCCACATCAAATTCTACCCAAATTTCTTCCCAATTTCTTCCCAAATCATTATTGGAGGCTATTAGAACAATGAGGAAGTAAGGATCTACAAGGAGGAAGTAATGATCTACAAAGAGGAGAAATGATCTACAAGTTGAAGGCTCTTTTCACTCAATTTGGAGATTTCATTGAAAATCCATCTCCCAATAGGTATAATTCAGTTTTCCCCTCTAATTAGACTCTAAATATGTATTTTAATCATTAGGAACTACCCCATATGCTAAGGCTACCCATATGAATAGGAATTAAGTTCATTGGAGGCCTATGGAGAAAGTTATGTGGTATTTTATGTCAATTTGGAAGAATTCCGAGATTGACACAAATTGTGTTATCAATAGGTCAATTAGACCAAATTGACATGTGTTTAATTGTGTGTGGCTAGTGTTGTATCCACAATTGGATACGTGTAGGCCGTATCCCGATAATTTGGAGATATAGGTTAATTTGGGTGTTTCCTCCGACACGGGGGTTTGAACATGTCATATTTTGACACGGACATGTAGATAAGTAGCTAACTCTTCATATTGTTCATAATTATAATTTTAGACTTGCTCGTATCTGTTGTGATACGTTTGGTTGTGTGGTGGAGCCGTATTGCAAGCGTATCATAGATCTAGTGTGATACGGGTGCGGTGCACTTCACGTGTTTGTTTCTTTGCAATTCAATTCAAATTGTCTTAGTTATAGATATTATAATATTGTAATTATAATTATTATGTGAAATATATTAATATGTATGATTTATAATTCTTGTTGATGTGTTGGTGATCATGGGAGAGTAGGAGTTCATGTGCATCTCTAATATGGTTATATATATATATATATATATATATATATATATGTGTGTGTGTGTGTGTGTGTGTGTGTGTGTGTGTGTGTGTAGATGTGTGTATATATGTATGTGAGCTAGAGGGGAGAAGAAACCATGGAAAACAGTGAAGAAACAATGTAAAACAGTGAGAAAAAGAAATGAAAAGCAACATCAGAAAAGCAGAGAAACAGCAGCAATAGAAGCTAGGCAGCAGAAGCAGCAGCAGAAGCCGCAGCAGTAGTAAGCAGCATAAGCAGAAGCAGAAAGCAACAGCGACAGCAGAAGCAGAAAGCAGCATCGGTAGCGACATTAAGCAGCAGTAGTTTTTAATAAGCATACTAGCTTATTTGATAAGCTAGTAAGTTAGTAAGTTAGTATATATATATATATATATATATATATATATATATATATATATATATATATATATATATATATATATATATATATATATATATATATATATATAAGCATTAGTTAATATTAGTTATTATTATTTCTAGATTACCTTGAGTTACACCAAGGTAATGAGAGTGGATATCTTGGGTACGGGTATTGAATATCCGAAGGGGTATGTTAGTATATAGTTTAGTATAGTATTGTTATAAGTTTAAATATATATTAGTGTATAGTGAGGAGTATGGGTAATTAGTAATATGTTAGATATTGAATTACCTTGTGATACCAAGGTAGTGTCAAGGTAATGAATTTTACTCAAGGTATTGAATTTGAGTATCAAGATGAGAGTGTAAGTGGTGTGATACTGCTTTTGGTTCAAAGCCAAGGTATCCACTTAACATTAGTTTAGCTAGGAGTATTATATATTGTTGTTTTGTATATATATTATAATATTTTTATATCTAATAAATTACGTACCTTATGATACAGTATCTTGTTGGTTTTCTAGTATCCTAGTATAGCTAGTGGCCTAGTTACATAGTGTATGACCCAATATCCTAGAGATAGACTCATACAACCTAGAAATAGCTAGTTTAATCAAGTTTGACTAGTTTGACCTAGAGTTGACCTAGTTTGACTATTTTTACTTAGAAATGGCTTTATGACCTAGTTTTGACTAGTTTAACTTATTTTTATTCCAAAATCTTGTATTGATATAATATTTCATATTTAGGTCTTCGAGGTACCGTACCGGACATCTTTGATATTGTTCATCGGATTTCAGGCAAGTACATTCTCTGATAGTTTCTCATTCATGATATCCTCTATGTCTCTTGTATTTAGTGTAGATATTCTTGATTTCTTGACACGATGGTTACACAGATTGGTATATCCGGATCTCGTCATGAGATATTATTCCTTGGTATTTACGATGTATCTTGTGCAAGCTTTATTTTCTTGTTTTTCTTATACAAATACAGACATTGGTTTATGAGAAGAGTAGCGTCCTTCTTGTGGAATTCCGTGTCATAACGTACCATGGTTGGATCTACTAACCAGTCGGAGACGGAGAATATGTAGTTTAGATATATGATTATAACTTCCTTGTGCTTGTCTTGTTATTTTATCACCTTCTTGTACTATTTTGTCGCCTCCTCAGCCATTTGAACACATCACATATGTTCCATCTAGATAATATATTTAGATTGGAACCAAGTCCACGAAATCATCAGTTTTGTTCCCTACGACATGAACATGGAGACACAGAGAGTCGTTCATTATCATAGATCTCTAAGTAGATGTCCCTTATATTGTTGAACGATTGGCTCATGTTGTCGGTAGAGATTTCTGACATATTGCTAGAAAAACAAGATCACGTTAACTAACATTGCAGAAACACGAGATTTACCCTTGCAACACATTCACCACTAGGTTCTTAGCAACATGTCATAAATTTCGTCTTGGTGGTCCATGAAAATGAGATATCATCCAGCAATTGAGAGTTTGGGCAAATAGCACAGTGAATCATAGTGCAACTCCTCTTGATAATATTTCTTAATTTGTCCACAAAGAAATGTCATAGAATCCACGAATTTAGGATATATAACTTCATCCACATTAATATTTTTACTAAAATAGAGAACAAGTACCCATCATAGGGGATCCCAAGTTGTCGTAATGGCATTCGCAATTTTAAACCTACTTATCTCAATTTTTTGACAAATGTAATTAGAAAGGGGCATCAAAAAGAGCCACAGACATGGGGTTTTCAATTTTCTTACAAGACAACAAAGAGAGATTCAAAACTTTGAATACTGATATCAGATTATCACTCATAGTTGTGATACACGACAATATTTCTAGGATTTTCAATTTTGGTGTGTGTGTGAGTGAGAGAGAGAGAGAGAGAGAGAGAGAGAGAGAGAGATTAGATTTGAAGGATTTCTCTACAACATCAATACCAAGGAGTCGAGCATTGAATTGACGAATGGCATAAATTTTTTTCTCTGGTTTGTGGTTTTTTGGGATAAATTGGAGAGTTGGAGATAAGTGTGCTGCTGGCCGCAGTCCCAATCCACATACTCAGGATGTGGAAAACATGAATTTGGAGGAATTTGGAAGGATTTGGAGAGGAACAGAAACTGCATTGCTCCTGCAGTCCTAATTCCTCTCAACCAACCATGGAATTCCAATTCCAGTGGATGAACAAATCCAACCCCAAATCCTGTTAACCAAACATGCCCTAAAGCCTTTGACATGATACTAAGTGAGCAAGCTGAAACATGCAATCTTTCACTGCTTTTATGATTGCTTGCTGAAGGAACGTTGTTGAGCAACCACATCTGATGGTTTCTTCCTATTTCATGCACAAACAAGGGAGAATGTGACACGACACTGCTCAGTCTTGGCTGACACAAACATTACAGCAATTTTGGTGTCCCGACACGGTATACACATTCATGTCCCATGATGACAAGTTAATATAAAATAATACATAAAACATGGACACATCTGCATAAATATTGGTTGCAAAAAAATGTCCATATTTCATACATTTTCCTCGATTGCATTTTGCATCAAGGAACAATATGAAATATTTAAGAAATATTGACGTTAAAGAATTGTGGATGTTGAAAAATAGGGGATTTCACACGAAATTGAATGCAAAACAAGGCTAACAAGAAACATAAGACAAGTCAAACTTGATTCTAAAACACTAGACACCATATGCATGATATTCCAAAACTTTCAACACTCTTACTATGGTCTACAAACATATAAAAATAACTCTTTTAGTTTTTATTTTTCATGTATCATCTAGATATAAATCTCTACTATTATAAAGTGACGGCTCAAAAATGAGTCATCAAAACCATATATATATATATATATATATATATATATATATATATATATATATATACACACGCAATTAATTAAGAATAAAATCCAAAACTAACTTTTATAATCGTAATTAAAAATTATCTAAATGAGTCATCACTATTAAAAATTAATAAAAACATCCTAACTAATAACTTAACCGATATTATCTAACTACCTACACATAACAAATTCTAACCAAAATATAAATATATCTAAATCCTAATTAAAATATAAACATGTATATACCAAATCTTAATTCAAATATATTCAAATATTTAAACTGTTTTTCAACAATATCATGAAAAAAAATTATTATTTTACATGCACGTGAATTTAATTCACTAGTAATCCGTGCTGTGTCCGGGAATGTAATCAGCTTATTCATCTTTGTGGTTTCTTTGGATTGCCAAAACTTGTAAAGAACACAAAAATCGTTGCCAAAACTAGGACATCCAACAAGAGAACCAAGTATAAGTAGAAATCATATAGTACCACAAGGACTGTCCACATTGCACAAAACCCAAAAACAAATAAACCAACAAGAACCGAAGTTGTGTCCAGGACTAGCATTTACCAGATGTTATGGTACATGAACATAAACCAAAATAATTCTACAACAGAACAATTAGTTCTTCGTGATGGCATCCTTTACACAGATAAAGTCAGAAAAGCTCTCTTAAACCCAGTAAGATTTCTGTACAGTAAATCAAGGAATAAGAACCAGAGTTGGATGTTCAGAGATGCTTTCACTAATGGCACGATAAATGAATACATATTAGCCAACATGCTATCCACAACAGTATAATGAATTATGTATTGGGTTCACCAACTCAGTTGTCCAAGTTCAAAAATCTGAAATTCACATGCAATCGAAAAGAAACTTGACAAACTCTTCTCAATCTCATTTCATGTAATGCTGTGAAAAATCAATATAACAAACTGCCATGTCATGCAATACCTAGATGAAAGGTTTGATCACACTAATGAATGTAAAAGCAACTTGCTAAGCATCAGCAGTGTAACTTTTGAAACATAAAACGATTGGACCTTTCAACCCCGACCTCTACAGCAACATAAGTACAGCAACAGCAACAGCAACAGCAAGTCACCTACAATCGACAGGTCAATTCCCTCTTGTATCTCCCTGGTCAACAGTTGAGGCTCAAATGGCATGTCACATGTTGGAAGGTAACAAAATTAAAATTAAAATCCTAAAATCTTATTGTATTCATCATGACTCTAGTCATAATGGAATGCTAATCAAGGCCTATCAAGGAAATCAATTATTGTTTGCATTCTCATATAGATAATTAAACAGTGAATCCCAGTAGGGCAGCAGCTAATGAGAAGCTACTCAGGCTGCAAGATAGTCCAATTCGCATTAGTAACAGTACAAGGGACAAACCTGGTGTGTCTACAAAGATTTTCGCCTACAGCATGACATCATAAGGTTCTGATACATCACCTTTTCATGTTTGATATGCAGATGCAACCAGTTCCTGATCAGCGTCATGTGCAATGGTTTGTTGACACATCAGCATCACAGGAAGGATGGAAGAGGAAGCTACTTCCTGATCAGCATCATATGCCATGGGTGCATGATCATCACAGCTACAAGTTCACAGCTACCACTACTTGGGAAGATGACAGGAACAATATTAGAGTAAAAACCACAGAACCAAGGGTGAAAGATTGCGAAAAACAATCCTTACCATACAAGAGCCAACCATACATATAACATGGTCTGTCGGAAAACGAAACCTTTTTCTATCTATGTGGGCCATCAAAATCATCACCATCATCATCATTCTAAGGATATCACAATCATCCTCAATACCACCATCATCACTATCATCAGGACAAAAAGCATCAGCAAAGTCATCCATTTGCCTCAACTCCCCTTCCAGCCAACAATCAGCTACTAGGACCTTTTCTCGTACAGAACTAGGAAGTCCAGGATATTAATTTACCATAAGTTAGAGTAAATCAAACCATAATACCAGCAACAAATATGTCCATCGCGGGTAAGAGAGCAGAAATGCAAGTACAAATACAGATAGAACATAAGCCACAGGCGTGCTAGCACCAACATAACAGGCTAAACAGGGTTCTAAAACTACTAGACAAGTACGTAAATGCATAACCTTCAAAAGGAGTTCACAGACTTCAGGGCTACAAACACCATCAAGCAGTTTCTGGCAAACCTCTGAGAAAATAGATAGTGCAATCCTCCACCATTACTTTCAGATATTAGTTCATCAATCCTGTCAAATGAAAAAAAAAGTGAAAATAGTCGACTTACAATAATATGCAAGATACAAGAACGGTAGAAAATTAGAATACACAGATGAACTTGTGGCACACCTCGTCAGAACTGTGCCGTGGACTACGAGAATTAACACGACGGGCACGAGGAGAAAAGCTTCGAGATGGTGAACGTCGTGGATGGCCACGTTTTTCAGGGCTTTTATCATCAGAAGGAGAGGACCTGCGAGGAGACGAGTTTCTTCGAGGACTAGGGCTACGACGGGGTGATGCACTGTGGATATAAATAAGGTTAGACCACAAACTGGGGGACCTCACATTACTAACACAATTTAGGGAGGTAAGTGATACCTGCCAAAGGAACGGCTCCTAGTTCTCCTACGGTCATCATCATACCTGCCTCTGCCACGACTTCCATAGTGATCAGGGCTCAAACTGCGGCTTCGACTTCTATGATGATCTCTCTCCCTTCCCCTATACCTGTCACTGTCATACCTTTCCCTGCTTCGACTTCTGCTTCTTCGTCTGTAATCTCTATCCCGGTAATCATCACGATATCTAAAGGATATTGATTGCATAAAGTGAAACTTTAAAAATAGTCCTAAGAAGTTATAGACTTCTAAGCATATTGTATTAGTCAAATCAAGATGTTTTTTAGAAGAATCAGAGTGGTTCCAAAGCAGTTCAGATTTGTTCTGGCACATTGTAGTATGCATGGTACATTTCTAACGTAGTAGCTGAATCTGAACACTAACCCATTTAATGATCAAATTGACTACTCAGGCCAGAAGCGAACCGTGTAATATGTTGATAGGCTATCTTGCATAGGATTCAGATGAATTAGAGAAGCAAGGTTACTGAAGACTTTAACCTAGGAAAGTACAAGACAAATATAGTCTTTTAAACTATACATATTCACAATTATAATAAATTTACCTATTCAGGTTTCAGAATATGTAGTTTTATCTAAGGAGCTTTATATTAGTTTCTCTCTATGAGGTTCGCTAGCTCTCCCTCAACTTAAAAACATTGCATCCTTCACGTGGGCGGGTCATGAAATCAATGATGAACAGGCCAGAAATGTCTTGATCATTGAAAATGGCACTATTGAGAAAAATCACTTAGCTGACAATTGGTTAGGGAGGAGGGATATAAATTTTTATTATGCAACACGCCCCTCAAGTTGAAACCCAATTTTATGGTTGAGATCTATATATTCACACAGCATTATATTTTTTTGCAAAATCAGCTTAAAATGTGTGCCAAAGATTGAACCTAGGTTGCTCTGATACAATGTTAAAGTTGCCCTGCCCTGCCCTGCCCTGCACGAAAACTCTAGAATGCTGGTGAGGGATGAGGGTTATATGTTTGTATTATTCGACAGGGAGAAATTGGATTTCGTTAATATTCATGAGCAAAAGATGAAAAGTTTGACTAAACATAAAGCCATACCTTGGCCTTGGGCTGCGGCTTCTTGACTTTACCTTGTCCTTAGGAAAAACTTCCACAATTCTCCCCTTTTTACTGCATATGGAAGTTAAACTTAAAAGTGGCCAAAACAATCAAGGAGTGCCAGGAACCACAACAAAAAGATCAAGAGAACACTAGCATGATTTCTATCATACATTGCACTGCAAAAATGTATTTAACTATAACTAAAATACAACATAGAAGATCGTGGTTTGATTTCCCTGCACAAAATTTTGATTAAATACTAAGAATATAATATGTTTCCAACCCAATCGTATATAACTTGTAATTATCTTATTGTCTGAGAATGATATCAAATATCCGAATTTTAGCAAACCTCTATCAGGGTCACTACTGGATCCAACTTCTTAAACGATGGTCTCCTCCCAAGACAACATTATCCCATATAACATAAATTTTTGATGTTAAAAGATACAGTGTAGAGATCTAATTAGTACAATTATAACAACAATATGTATCTCAATAACATACACTTCAAATTAATATGAGCCCTCAATGCACAACACATGCAATAGTGTATTAAAATATCTCAAGCCTAACACAAATTATGATACATAACTGGCACACAATGATGCATACACTTGAAACTCAATTTGCACATTACTCATCAATAATGAGCTATTGATTAATGATTGCATGATTATTTTGAAGTCAAAAGAAGAAATAAACAAATTAAGGAAAGAATCTTAAGAGGCTTTTTATAATTATTCTAATACACTTGTAAAATTTCACAACTCATTTATTTATAGAAATGGGAAATGAGTACTATAGCAATGACAACTACAAATAGGTATGAAAATACCAAAGTGAGTTAGGTAGTCCACTATATATATATATATATATATATATATATATATATATATATATATATATTTTTGAAGGATCCATTATAGTTTACGTGAAACAGGAAAATTGTTGGTGCATGATACATTCCAATACAAAAGTAGACAAGTGAAATTTTGAGTCTTTATAGCTTTAATCTGATAGCCCCTTCAATGCTATATTTAGGAGATCTACAATATAGAATTTACTTAATGCATGAGAGAAGGCACATAAAACACAGGGTTATTCTTTTATAAATGTTTGTAAATGAAACGCCCTGTTTTAATTCACAAAACATTTTCAAGTATTCTAATACATTCATAAATTTTTCCAACAAATGTTGTTTTACTTGTGGAATTGGGAAATGAGTATGAGAACTATGACAGCTATAGATATTAACATATGAAAGTGACTTTAGGGGCTGTCTGGATAGCAGTGGGCGAGAGGGATGTGGAGGGGCCTTATTCCACCTTCCGTGTTGGTTTGAGTGGGTGCTAAGCATTGAATGGTTAGCTTATCCTAAAAACTTCTAATCGAAAAATCATCTACTTTAATCCAATTTGGGTTGTAAAAAACAAAATTATTAACCATATTTAACTCTAGCATAGAACAATTACAATAAAAATGACAAGTATGGTAAAGTGATTGTAATTTACTAATTTTGCATCTTTTTCTTCAAATTTCCCTAGATTCTTACTTGACATAAAACAGCTCATGAAAAGAATGCCATTGATCTTAATTGACACCGTCGTCTTGTTCAACAAAAAGTTGTCCTTCTCTTGAAAAATTCCATGAGAAAGTACACATCCAAAACCATATCAAAGTACAAGAATATAAAATAAAATATATAATTTGAAAAAAACCTAATGTTCTTCCCACCATTCCCCATCTTCGGCACATACTTTACCAGACGATGGATTTATCGATGGTACTACCGCTTGTAGGCCATGGATGTAGAGGAGGTCGGAGATTGCAGGATTACGGTTGTGAGGAAAGAAGGTTGAGACAGTTGGAGAGGGACTTCAGGTTGACGAGATTGTTTGGGGTACCTTGGATAAGGAAGGTCCTTGATTGAAGGCCATGCTCGCTCGAACTTGCACCTTGGACTAAGGAGAAGATTATAAAAAACTTAGGGACTGGAGTTAAGAGGAAAGGAGTGTAGTATTTCCAAACCACAACTTTTTTAAGGTAAAACAATCACAAGTGATTTACAACCTCCATCTATCATGGTTGTTGAATCACAATTGACCATCAGGTGGTTATGAAATCTCATTCTAAAATCAAAATTGACACACACACACTGGATTTCAATTTTCAAACTCACTACATGTGATTATGAAATCGTCTAACACCCTCGCTCCCCCACCCCCCCCACCCCAAACCCAAAAAAAAAAAAAAATGTTTATATTCCCAAATATACCATATTTATATTCAAAAATATAGATAACTAAAATGTACCAAGCAAAAAATAAATTATACCAAGTAAATATCAACTATTTTTTCAACATCTACAAACAACATAGAAGCTCCATAAATCCTAGAACCAAAGTTGCACTAAATTTTTTGAGCAAACATCTTTGGTCATTAGAGAAACATTAACTATACCGACAATCTGAAAAGGGTTTAGTGATAGACACAGCCATAAAACAAAGGTTTTTTATACAAGTGATGCGGAATGCATGCGAGATTGAAATCGGCAATTAAATTGATTAAAGATAAATCCAATTTAAGTCTTGCTAATTATTTGATAATTTCCAGATTCCCAAATGAATTATTACATTAAAGCAAGAAATCAAAACTATCATGCAAGCCTTAGATTCTTGTAGAAAATAGGATCAAATATTGATACCCAATTCAGAATAGTTCTTCATATAATATTTAGAATGATCACAATAAGTTCCAGCTTGATTTTGATGAAGCATTAAATCCTACTTTTGTGGCTCAGTGGTCCATCGATAGTATATTAGATGCAGATATGTCGTTATCTCAACTAGTTGATTCAAATGAAAAAGGATATTTAAATCTGAATTTTCGAAATATTAGATGTAGGTATGTTGTGCCCGGCAGAAGGATAAACTGCGGAGGTCTGTTGGCCTGCGGTTGTCCGGTTGTCACGGGTGCTGGTGAGGAGTGGATGTCGGTTGTTATTTCCAGGGAAGCGAGTTGCTGTCGGCAAAGGGGAGGCGGCCGGCGGGAGGGCCCCGGGTTGCTATCGGCACGTTGCAGAAGAGAGAAGGGGGTCGCGAACATGAGGATGATAATTAGGAGAGAGAGATTCGGCTAACAGCTAGAAAAGTTTTGATCTCATTCAAAATATATTTTTATTAATCCATCTTATCCCAACCACCTGAATGATAAGGATATAAATACTAATAGAACTATCCAAAAAACTAACAAACAAACTCAAAACAAACTAATCACATCAGTAATCATATTGACTAGGACAACTAGTACTCATTTACTACAAAGAAATAAACAGTAAATAAAAATACTACTCAACATCTGAACAAAACCCAGATTCTAATCCACAGCGAGGATGTGTTGCGTCTTCTACACTGGTATGTCTTCGTGACTGATAGCCTTATGTCTTCATCAATTCTTCCAGGGTGAAAGGAATTTGGCTATGGCAAATGACTCTCGTGACTAATGTCATAATACTCCAGTAAATCTGAATCAAGGCGCTGCAGCTCCTCCCGAGAAATCCACGAATCATAGTATTTAGGACAACATTTCCATCGAACCAAATAACATTAACCACCTTCATCTCTAGTAGAGATGATCTAATCATCCAATATTCTATCGATGTGATCTGCTGATTGGGACCATGGAAATGAGGGTAGTGGTGAACTCTCTGGCAAAGGTTCAAGGGTAGGCTCATGTGAATCCACAAGAGGATTATCTTGACTAATTGGGAAACCTTATAAGCCATCAAATCTTCAATATTAAATATGGAACTGATCCTGAATCCAGGTGATAAGTCAATGACATACGCATTCGGTCCAATTCTCTGCAAAATTATAGACGATCCTGCACTGCGAGCATATAATTTCTTAAACGATCTTAGAGGAAACCATTCCGGTCTAATCCGAACCATAACATAATCATCAACTTGGAATTCAAGAAATTTTCTTAATTTATTAGAAGACTTATATTAAGAATTACGTAATTTAATTCTTTTGCTGGCTGATTTCTTTATGCAAGTCATGAATATGTTTAGCAAATGCAGATGCAGAATCAAAAATCCTAGAATATTGAGACATAGGATGAGATCTATAGTCCTCCTAGGTTTAAAACCATACACAACCTGAAATGGACTCATGCCTACATACCTATTAATTGAACAATTATATGCAAACTCGACCCTAGGTAATATAAGATCCCAAATCCTGATATTTTTCCTAACTAAACAACGTAGAAGATTTTCTACGCTCTTATTAAGCACCTCAGTCTGCCTATCAGTTTGGAGATGATAGGTCGTGGTAAAGGTCAACTTCATTCTCATTAAGTGCCAGTGTTTTCAAAAAACAACTTTGAAACTTAACGTCCCTATCGGACATAATCGTTTTCAGTAACCCATGCAACCTAATGGCTTCATCGAAATAAATCATAGTAATTTTGGAGGCATATGATGTTTTAGAACATAACAGAAAGTAGACCATCTTCGAAAATCGATCTACTACCACAAAGAATCGTGTTTCCTAAGGGACTTCAGTAAACCTAGCACAAAACCATATTAACATCTATCCATGGACGGTACAGGAAGTGGATATAGAAGCTTGAATTTTGTTTCTGTTGCTTAGCCAGTTGGCAAGTATGACACTGACCGACAAGCAACATCTCTTTTGACCCCCTGCCAGTAAAACTGATTCTCAACGGCTTCTATAGTCTTATTTCGCCCAAAGTGACCGAACAAACCACCAACATACAATTCCCACACCAAGAAGTATCTCAATAAAGTACGTGGGTTGCATAGTTTGCTAAATCGAAATAGAAAACCATTTATCTCACGAATCAACCCATCTTTCAAAAGTATATAAATCTCACTAAAGTCAAGAAAAGATTCGTATTCTTCTTTAACCTTATCAAAGCCAACAACTTCAGCACTCACGCCAGAAAGTATTAGTTATATGTTGACTAAGTGCATCAGTGACTTTGTTCTCTACTCTCGCCTTATATTTTAACGCATAGGTGCAGTCTTGCATGAACTCAACCCACCTACTGTGTCTAGCATTTAGTTTCTTCTGGGAGTTGAGGTATCACAAGACCTTGTCGTCAGAATAAATAACGAATTCATGCGGTAGCTAATAATGTCGTTGATCGCGAAGGGATTGAATAACTACATAGAACTCCTTATCGTAGGTGGAGTAGCGCTAACTGGCCTCATTTAATTTTTTACTAAAAAAGCTATTGGATGTCCCTCTTGGTGCAAGACTTCCCCAATGCCTATGTAAGAAGCCCCAATGCCTATGTCAGAAGCCTCACATGCAACCTCAAACACTTCAAAAAATAAGAAAGACGCATAACAGGGCCTCCGTCATCTTTTTCTTAATGTCTTTGAACGCTTTGGCAGCGGCAAATGACCATTCAAAAGATTCTTTATTTAAGCAATTGGTTGTAGGGCCATGATGGAACTAAAATCTCGTATAAATCGACGATAGAAAGTCGCATGTGAAAACTCTTAACATCTCTAATGCTCCAGGGTTCGAGCCACTCTTCAATTGCATTTATCTTCTGGAGATCGGTAGAGATTCCCGCGGGAGATACAACAAACCCTAAAAAAATCTTTGTAAAAAATGGGCATTTCTTAGGGTTCACATACAAGCTCTTTGCGTAACGTATGTCGTGGCACACACATGCCTTAAGTGATCTACATGTTAGTCACTCGATTGGTTGTAAATAAGTATATCGTCAAAATACAAAACCAAGAATCTACCCATAAAAGGCCTAAGCACTTGTGTCATAACTCTCATAAATGCGCTTGGGACGTTGTATAGTTCAAAGGACATGTTCAACCAATCATAAAGGCATAAAGGCCGTCTTTTGTCTTGAAAGTGGTCTTCCATTCATTCCTTGGACGAATACGAATCTGATGGTAGCCGCTCTTGAGATCAATATTTGAAAAGATGGTGACGTCCGACATCATATCTAACATATTGCCAAGTCTAGGAATAAAAAAAAAAATGATATTTCATCGTTATTTTATTAATCGCCCAACTATCCACATACAACCTCTATGTACCATCCTTTTTTGGAGTTAAAAGGGCTGGTACCGCACAAAGACTCATGCTCTCCCTGATAAACCCTCTAGCTAATAACTCCTCGTCTTGCCGCCTTAGCTCCACATGCTCAATAGGCTTCAGTCGATAATGTGGTAGATTAGGTAGGATTGCTCCCAGGATAAGATAAATCGAATGTTGTATGTCGCGCATCAGTGGTAAACAGTTAAGGAGATCCTCGGAAAAAATATTCTTAAACTCTTCAAGGATAGGATTGCTTCAGTTGGGACTGGCTCTCGAGTCCTCCTTGACTTCCCTAGCAGCCAAGGTAACTTTGTAGTCCTTTTTGCAATCTCATCCTCCATTTCTTTAGGGCCTATAAGGGCAATCCCTTTCTTCTTGTCAGAGGTTCCACTGTTCTTAATATTTGGATTAAACTTTGGTTGCATATGATTAAGCGTAATCTTTTGACCCTTATACATGAATGTGCAAAGTTGGAACGTCCATAGAGTGACATCTAGATCAAATAATCAAGGTCTTCCTAATATGAAATAATCCGCATCCATCTTAATTACATCGTACCATACCGTGTCCTTATAAATAGCAAACTCAACAGGAACAAAACATCTCCTTAAATTTGATGGATGAGTCGTCTAACCATCTAACCTTATATCATCTAACCTTATATGGGTTAGAGTGAGATTCGGTCTCAAGACCGGCCTTAGCTACTATGTTAGATACAATATGTTGACACAACTCCCACTATCTAAAATTACTTTCCAGGATCGATTACCAATTCTAATAAAGGTGTAAAAAAATAAATATGTGGCGCCAATCGTCAAGTCTCTCTAGCTTGTGACAAGACATATCGAACAACACTAAGCGTAGGGTCCTCACGACCTCTATTAACATCCTAGATATGATTCTACTATGTTGACATCCTGGTCTTCTCAGGCTGATCATCTACGAGGAGGGCCTGAGTCGGACATTAATCTGTGTAATGACTATAACCAAGGTTCTAAATTGCGGCTTAGGCGGCCACCTAGGAGCTAAAGGGCCTCCGGCTGCACCAAAAACCACCTAGGCGACCGGCCTAGATGCTAGGAGGCCGGCCTAGGCGGCTTTAAAATTTCAAAAAAAAATCAAAGTTTTTTCAGAACTTATCTCGTCGACGGCTGGTGGTGGTGGTGCCGGGCGGTGGTGGTGGTGCCGGGCGGTGGTGGTGGTGGTGCTGCTGGTGCCGCCGGGTGGTGGTAGTGGTAGCGGCGGCGTTAAGAGGGAGAGGAGAGGAGGGGAGGGGAAGAGAAGAGGGGGGTTGCTGCCTCTCTCTCTCTAAAAAAAAGTGATGCTTTAAAAAAAATGTGAACATTTCCAAAATTCGAACCACAGACCACCGCCCCCCCCCCAAGGCAGAGACTTATACCAACCCCTGCTAACCAAATGGTCAAATATGATGTGTTTATATTAGCATATACATAATATATATGTAACATATAAATAAATAAATCAGTACGACACCTAGACGCTGCCTAGACGGCCTAGGCGCTAGGCACCCCTTTGGCGCACCGAATCCGCCTAGCAAAATTTATAACATTGACTATAACCATGAAACCTGTAACACTCAGTACGAGGATTGATCTTAGGCGACTCACTAAGAAAACCCTTTTTATTCAGCTTTCTAGATAACGATAGTACACTAGGATTTGGCTTCGGGTGGGGTGATTAAACCTACGCTTTGACTCATTGCGTCTGTTAGGAGTGGTCCACGAATCATGCTGCCTGTTGAAAGAGGATCATTGAAATCGGTCAAGATCCTCAACCAATTGTTAAGTATGCTCTAATGAAGTCACCTCATGCAGAAATAAATCATGTTATAAGTCATCTCGAAGTCCAGACCTAAACCTAGAAAGGGTCATCCCAACAACTTCTGTCACTTCACATCGAATTAAATATTTATTGAATTTGGAGATGTATTCCGTGACAGGACGATTGTCTCGTGTCAAATTCTGCCATTAATCCAAGACTTTGCCAGTAGAAAATTAGTAAATATTTTTCTTTAAATTTCTTTTTTATCTCATCCCATTTAAGAATAGGTTCTTGCCTCTCCTTTGTACCAACAACCGCTCAACATTCTGTCAACACAACTTAGCTTGTCCAACAAGCTTCATTGTGGCAAAATAGATTTTTGTAGCCTCACGCATATCATACCACCGAAAATAGTGGTTTATGTCGGTCATCTAATCAATAAAAAAATTTGGGTACAATTGACCATCAAAAATAAGCACTTCTATTTTTATGCTTCTCATTATCCTCTCATCTCCTAAATCGTGATGAGGTATGGGGTGGCTTCTAGTCATGATGTCTGATGATGATGTCTGATGGGGTCATTCTGATGGTTATCAAAGCCCCTAGGCCTATCCCTATCCAGATAATCTTGGGGTTGTCTCAAGTCTTGATGTCCAATTGGATCATCCTACGATGATCCAAACCCCTCATGTTTGTCTCTATCTGTCACTCGATGGCCACTATGATGAAACTCTCATTCAACATGTCAGGAGACATACGACGTTCATGTTCAAGTCTTTGAATTCTTTCCCTAGTCTCTTCCTTGGATATTCTTAGAGCGTTGAAATCTTTTTTCATGAGGATATCTTTTTAACATTTATTCTTGTTCAAGGGCCATAATAGTAGTGGGTTGGTATTGTCTACCGCACGAGTGCTAATGCAATATATGGGTCCTAAAATATACTCTATATGCGCCTAATTGAAGTAATCTAATGCAAACCTAAACCTAAATAATGCTCTAAACCAAAAAAATTGATACGAAATGCATGCAAGATTGAAATCGACAATTAAATTGATTAAGATAAATCCAATTAAAGTCTATCTAATTATTTGATAATTCCCATATTCCCAAATGAATAATTATACTAAAGCAAGAAATCAAAACTATTATGCAAACCGTAGCTTGTAGAAAATTGGATCAAATATTAATACCCAATTCAAATTAGTTCTCCATATAATATTTAGAATGATCGTAATAAGTTCCAAGTTTGATTTTGAAGAATCACTCAAATCTTACTTTTGTGACCCGGTAGTCCATTAATAGTATATTAGATATAGGTATGTCGTTATCTCAATTACTTGATTCAAATGGAAAAGGAGATTTAAATCTGAATTTTCAAAAATTTACCGATTTGCATGTAATATGAGATCCATGTTGCTGATATGCCCGGCGGAAGGATAAACCGTAGGGGTCTGCTGGCCGGCAAATGGAGGAACCATAGGTGTAGCCCGGTTGCCGGCAGGTACGGCCTAGTTGCCGTGAATGTTGTCCGGTTGCCGGGGTGTTAAAGAGGAGTGGGTTGCGTATGTTGTTTATGGGAAAGCGGGTTGCAGTCGGCAAAGGGGCGGTGTGGCTTGATGGCATGCGTTCTACGGGAGGGCCATGGGTTACTGTCGACAGAGGACTTCCGTAGCAGAGGAGTGAAGGTGGGGAATATAAGGAGGATTATGACAGAAAGGAATATTCGACCAACGGCCAGAAAAGTTTTAATCTCATTCAAAATATTTTTCATTATTCCATCTTTTCTCATCCATTAAATGATAATATAAATAGAACAATCCAAACAAACAACTCAAAACAAACTAACAAACTCAAAACAAACTAACAATCGAAACAATCTAATCACGTCAGTAATCCTATTGACTGGGACAACTAGTACTTATTTACTACAAAGAAATAACAAACAGTAAATAAAAATACTACTCAACATCCGAACGAACACAGATGTCGATCCATAACGAGGTTGTATTGCATCGTCTTCTACGATGTAGGTTTTCGTGGCCGGTGACACGATGTCCTCATCAACAAGTCCCTTAAATCTATCCTATTTTGAGTCAAGTCCCCCAAAATTTAGCTATTTGCTTAAATCCCATTACTCTCAAAAAATTGGATTTAAGAATCCATGTCTCCATTAGCCAAAAATTAACCCAACCAATTAAACCAGCCCTAAGGTTAGCTATGAAGGAGTATTATTTTTTCATAATATTTTTCATATCCCGCACACTCCCCTGCTACTCTTTTCCTCTTTGTCCACCTCCCGTCCCTTCCTCCTCCCTCCCCTCTTACTAAATATAAACATATTTTCTTTGCAAAAAATATCTTTTCACAAACTTAACTTGTTTAGCAAATCATCCAAGTATGGGAAATTTCATGTTTTTCATAACTCGTATTTCTTCTTCTTTCAGTTAAGAGCTACACCTTGTATAGTTTATTGATTAAAGTGAGCACTCATCCCTCATGTTTTCTAAGGGGAGTGGAATAAAGGAGTCATTTCTTTATTAAAGGCTTAGGGTTGACCAAAACAGAGAGAAAAAATCCACACCTTTGGCAATGGTAAGAGTAAGAACATGTATTGTGCAATAAGGGTTGATTTAGTATGAAACTGTCAATGGACAACATAGACATCAAAGATAAAGAGCACATTAACCTTACTGATCTAAGCATTGTTACATGAATACTCATGTTCAGGAATTAATATTAAGGAATGGATGTTACAATTTACAACTTTCACATATGGCTATAAGTTTTAATGAGTTAAAGCTTAGAAGCCTGAAACTCCTCGGATGTCAACGAATCTCAGTAAGAACCTTCGATTCGGCATTTCTTACTTGGGAGCTCGTTTGGAGCTCGTTTCCCCGATGAAGGGAGCTCGTTTCTCCGGAGACGGGAGCTCGTTTCTCCGACGATATGATCGTTTCCCATAATATGACCATAATTTTAAAAGAGCATAAATTTTAGGGGAGAAATTAGAAAATTTTTAATACACATTTATCAAAGTATCAAGAAACTAAAGATTTCTTCCCTTGACATCATAAAAAATTAACATGCGAATGATCTTTCTGTAACTTTGAACTGAACTTTATAAATTATAATGAATATTAAGATATTTATAAATTTTGATAACAATAATTAATAAACATTAAAAATTTATTAGCGCATGCTCCTATCACGTTTTCAACTTTAGAATCTTCTAAGTAGTCGAGCTTCTCCGCTCTCGCTCCCGCTCCCGCCCCCGCTCTCGCTTCTGGCTTCTAAGAGTTAAAGTAGCTCTGCGAACTAGGAAGCACATACCCTACAAAAATTTTAGCCGAATCGTGTCGGACATGTATTCCAAAATACAATAGGACACACTAAAACAGGCATATTCCTGCGTCGCCATGTCTTTCCTTCGTCATATCCGTGTCTATGCAACATAGTTTACTCGTTAACAAACCAATAAGAAATGTAATGGTCAATTCAAAAATAAACTAAAATAACTTGAGTGCTCACGCACGATCAAGTATTTCTAAATTTTAAGTACTCAATACATAAGAGGGGTAAAAAGGAGAGGTCAAAGGGAGGAAAAGGAACAGGTACGTCGACGGAATAGGATACAAGTGGAACAGTTGCAGCTTCAAGCAAAGAGAACGATGAATATTAGGGTAAAATGGTCAAAAATAATAAAGTAGATGGAATATTCTCCTTTCAAATGGGTTAGGACTTAGGACTCTTATAGCTCCAATAATTTTGAGATATGGCAGGCTTCTAAGCAAATATCAAGATTTGGGGACTTAATTCCAAACATGGTAGATTTAAGGGACCTGTATCAAAAAACACTAAAACAGAATATAAACATCTGCACCTACAAGCTAATCAGTGATAAACAATTACAATCCAATCCATTACCAACAGTGATGAAGAACCGACATTTCACGGACACAAAACACACATACAAGCACAACGACATGAGCACAGCACCAATTTCGTGTACTTTTAGGTCTGTGTCATGTCCAATATGCGTATAACATGATGCAACTTAGAAACGGCCCGGTTTTTGGAGTGTCCATGCTTCACAGTCGAGAACCCAAATGCAGAAATAGAGTACAACTAATGGAAAATACATATATAAAGCGCAATTATATAATGAAGACGATAATTAATACAATCCACAAACAAAACTAAAGGAACTCACATTGGTTCCGCATTTGGTCCATATTTTGCAAATTGCACCATGATGTCCCGCCCATCTACATTCCTCCCTAATAACCAAGCGCATTCAGAAACTAACCAAAATTGAAGAAGATCCCATCAAACATTCTAAACATTTACCATCAAGCTTTTCCACAGCTTTCTGTGCCTCCTCTGGATACTTGTACCTCACGAACGCGAACCCTCGCGATTCGCCGGTCCTTCAATTTCAAGTACATGCAAATCTATCAGTAAATTCAAAATAAAAAAGGCTATGCTTTTGCAGGTTACTACTTCGTACTATTTTCACTAGCAAATCTCTACCATGAACTTTTGAAGGTTTGCAACTAACTACCCTCCGTTCACAATATAAAAAACAAAACAAAAAATTGTCCTTTTCTTTTTTTTCATTCAAGGTAGCAAAGTGCTAATAAAAATACAGGACAGCAATCATAAATGAGTTAAAGTGAATGTTGAAGGTACTTTAATGCAAAAATATGCCATTAGAGGAAGACAAAAGAAAAAACGTAAAAATTTCAAGGTGGAAGCCGAACCTACGATCCCTTGGGATGAAGATATCGACGACCTTCCCGTACTTGTCGAAGAGAGGGAATAGATCATCAGCAGTAGTCCCTGATATGGCCAACAAAGCAAAGGAATGAGAGAAGAAAGACAAAATAGATCAAAATTAGGGTTAGGGTTAGGGTTTGGTTTTGGGTTTGGGGGATTACGGAAGGTGATGTTGAGTACGAGGAGGGAGAAGGTGTCCTTGATGTCGGGAGGACCGGATCTTCCGAAGTGCGACATCGTGAGGAGAGGGAACTACGGCTAGGGTTAGTTTCTGCGAATCGGTTGAAGCAATTTCGGGCAAGGGGTTTGGATAGAGGTTAATATTATGGATGATCCTAGAGAAACGAAAGTGAATTTACAAAGATACCCTCTCCTCTGCTGTGTTGTCTTACTCTTTATTAGGGGTAGAGTGATGACAGGGATTTTGTTTAGAAATACATGTTCTGTTTCTCACACTACGTTTCCGTTCTGGAAGAACTTTCTGAATTTTATTTTATTTTTCGAAAATAGTTATCTGAAAATCGTTATTCCTACTATTATCTCTATTTTTACTTCTCTACTATTATAATAGGACTTCTAGACGTCTCTACTATTATAATGCAACTTCTAGACCCCTCTACTATTATAATGCGGCTTCTAGACAGCTCAAAAGTGAGTCATCTAACCCGTAAATAAATACTCAACCAACTAATAATTTTAAAATTTTAAAAAAAAATTAACTATCCGTGTAACGTGTTTTCCGTACGTAGAAATATCTTAAAATTATTATAATTACCTAAACATATATTCAAATGTATATAAAGATATATATAACAAATCCAAAAAAAAAATATTCAATGTTCAAAATATTTAAACTAATTTTTTATCTAAACATATATCCACAATTTTATATATATATATATATATATATATATATATATATATAACAAATTTAAACTATTTTAATATAATTAAAAAATTATTAAATTTTTAATAATATCAAAGAATTTATAAATTAATTTTTTCAATAAATATATATATAACAAATCTTAATTTATAAATATTTAAACTCTTTTCAGCAATATTAAAAAAAATTACGTGCAACGCACGTACATTTACTAGTAAGCTATAAAGTTGTTTTCTGAGTATATAAATTTTGGTTTTGCATTTGGTTACTTTCATTTGAAAAGTAAATTTAAGAAAAAAAAATTGAAAATTATGTTTGGTAAAATATTTTTAGAAAGTGGTTTTTTAATAAAATTTTATAAAGTAATTATGAATGTCCAGTCCATAATTTTGTGTCCAGCCGTGTTCAGTCTCTATGATTGTCCAGCTGTGTCCAGTTTCTATGATCGTGACCGGAGCTCGGCTCGCTCGTGTCCGATTCTGTGTCCATAATTTTGTGTCCAGACCGTGTTCGCGGTGCTACAGGGAGGCGGTCTCTGTGTCAAGGCTCGAAAAAAACCCTCGACACCGGCGGTTGCCTGGTGGTGCGATGCTCATGAGAACAACGGCCGGAGTCAAGAGCCGTAGACGACATAGTCATCCTCGACGATGATCTCCTGGGACTTGCCGCCGACGAAGTCGTCCTACTCAAGCTATGTCGTCATCGTATGAGTGGAACCTAGTGGTCGTCCTCGACAAACTAGGTCGTCGTCCTCGAGCTAGGTCATCGTCGTACGAGTGGAAGCTAGGTCATTAAAGCAATCCACAGTGGCTCCACCTCGAGGTCGTCGTCATCGTCGAGGTTATCCCGACTCCAAAAATTCGCCAGAGCCATCAGAGTAACCTACCTCCTATAGTGTCCCTCTTCCGTTCCGACTGGAAGACACACTACGTGATGGGCTTGTGTCTAGTCTAACTCAGTCTGAATCTTGTATCGTATACCCTCTTCGGCATCGAGTTGATTCGGACGAATGTTATGAGAACCTGTCCAACTAATGGACGGGCTTCTATTGGAATAAGTCCTAGATATAGTGAACTATGTCTCGGCAAGTTAGCTCTATATAAGAGTCCATTCAACGGAACCGGTTCGATGTATGGTTTTCTTGAACGTTTTTGCTGCTTGATTTTGATGAATGTGCTTTCGCGTTAGTCCGCATTCATTTCTGGAAAAAATATAGAATAAGGATTCTAACATGATGCTTGGTGCCATTGTAGGAACGCGTGTAACTGACATTTGATCGTTGTGAAACGGTCTCATACTCTCGGTATATTCTCTACTTGGTGGATGGTTTGACCCCTTCTTCTCTACTCATTCACGTCAATAAATTCTTACTGCCTCAAAACGTTCCTATCGATGATGCCCGATTGAACGTAACTAAATAACGCTAGCCACAATGCATGTTTACCACTTGTAACGCCCTGCAACCGCACGGTGCGCTACGCTGAGTCAGATTGAATAAAACAATAGCTGGTTATATTTGATTTGTTGGATTTTGGGAAGAAGTATTGATTGAGTTGGTTTCATGTGCAGATGGATAGCGGAGTTCGATAGGAATCAGGTGTTCGTTCAGAACAGTATTGAGATAGCTGGATTGGAGCGATAATGTCGTCTTCCTTAGTCCAATCGGTCGGATGATTTGAAGAGCGCGGTCTGCTCGCACGGTCATACCAGTTGAGTAGATCGCGCTTTGCATCGGACCACGGGTTCAAGGGATTGGCCGTATCGGCAGGGCATGATGCTTAACGGAATCAAATATTGTGAGTGGGCTCTTTCCCTTCTCCTCTACTCCTTCATGCCTAATAGTATAGAAAATACGTAAAGGCTTGAACACTTGGACTGGAACTTGGAAATTACTACACTAAGGCGTGCATAGAGTGTACGTCGTTTGATTGGATAGGATTGTGGCTTGAATTGATTTGAGCGTATGGATAGTTGGAGCTAGAGTTGGATTATACATTTGGGGCAGTTGGAGAAGCAGTTGGAAATATACATCTTGGTTGGAATATTGAGAATTCGGGCGAGCGAGTGTGCATCCATACACGAGTATCACTTGGGCGCTTTGTCAAGCAAAGCGTGCAGTTGTGGTTCAAAACCGAACAACTGCATCGACGAGGGCATTGTGCCACGGGTTTGTTCTAAGCGTGGGGTGTTGCACCCAATTTGAAATACTGTGTCGAGAAGCGGCATTGTGCCTATGAGATAATTTGAGATTTGGTGCCTTGGGCTATATGTTGGAAGAATGGTTATGGATTGGTTGGATATTTGGTTGAACGAGTCTTGGATCGCTTGGTGGGGCGAGAATGTTCGATCCTCTCGTCATACCTACTTGGTGTCTGTATGTCATGGACAACCTGTGTTTCACAGGGTTTGGTTTTCTGGAACGGGATGAGGCACCGGGGCACCGGGACCGTTCTACCATGGAGGAGACAAGGGTAATCGCATTTTGTGGTACGGTGTCGGTAGTTCGATACGATACCAGAAGGGAGTAGCTGCCCATGGTTGGATCGAATAGGACTGTCTATTGATTGATTAGTCCGATTAATGTCCTTTATGGCTTGGCCAGTGACTTCATATAGACAACTGTTGGCTTGCTTTACTTTGGTTGGTTTGTGCTTCGTGTAGGCGCGACCACCTTGCCTCGGAAAGGGTGTGCACTTTGAGATTGGATTGTAAGGTTTGGATTGAGGATGGATTTTGAGGCTTGGGAATGGTTCGATAGTTTCTCGTGTTGCTTGGGTTTGAGTAGGACGGTTTGCATGCTAGTTTCCTTCGAGTTGGTTATTTATTACTTGTCGATTGGATTGAGTTGAATGCTTGCATGCTTAAACTACTTTACAGCTTTCCTTAACATGTCATCCCTATGCCATGAAATAAATCTAGGATTCAACTAGAAATATCACCATATAACTATTTGCATTCACTATTTACTTAGTGTCGGCTTAGACGAGTGGGTTACCCCGCTCACTAGTACGGCTGTGTACTAACCCACGTTTGTGGGCATTATTTCAGGTATGCAGGTGTAGTGGCACTGCTTGGATATACGGGACATGATGTATGAACTGTAAGTACCTTTGTGGGCTAGAGAAAGAGCAAAAGTATTTCATCGCCTTTGAGGAAATCGCCTTTGTGGCATTCAATTGGACCCTATCGAGAGCTTCGCTGCGTATTACTCTGATGTGTGCTTAGTACACAGCACTTGACTTTCGTTGCAACTTGGTCGTTTCAATGATAACTTTGGTGTTGACAACATCGCCTTGTACGGGCGCAACTCCATGCTCGTTCGACATCACATCCCGATGAGAATGATTGTCCTGCAGGAGAGCTACAATGTGGTGATTCACGTTCAGTGGGGACTAGTGAGCTTTCGGGAGATTGGGGCATGACAAATTGGTATCAGAGCGCCTGGTTCATTTTCTGGGACTTGGTCCTTCGTTTTATCACAAACTCTAAATAGCTTCCGCGTGTCGTCTAGCTCTTGACTCTACTCAGTGCCGCATTGGAAGTTTCATGCAATAAGTCTATATATTGCTGGTTGTGGCTGCATATTATGCTTTGTTGTATTATTTTTGTTAGTTTTTGTTAGATCGCTTAGCATCGTTAGGCGTTGTTGCATTCGTGCAGCAAGTTGGGTGGTGGTGTTGCATTTGTGCAACAAGTTGAGAGCTGTCGTTGGGTTAGCTTGGCTTGTCGTTCAAGGAGTTTCTGATTGCATCAGTGGATCAGTTGGTTGGCATACGAGATTGGTTATACGGCATGTTGTGAATAGAGCATTCGATTAAGAAAGGATCGTTGCACGAGTTGCTCGTGTAGCGGAAGTATTGGATGGAAGTTTGAATTTTGGCTGGGTGTATCACAGAGAGCATTGCACGAGTTGCTCGTGTGGCGCATTGGTTGAGCAGGTTTGAGTTTGGCTTGGGAATATCAGGATAGTGTTGCACGAGTTGCTCGTACAACAAATATGTGGAACAGTTGGGTATTGGGTTGGACTACTTGGAAGAGATCGTTGCACTGGTTGCTCGTGTAGCGAAAAGTATCAGACGGCGAGAATAGTTGAAAGTATTGAGAACGGGATATGGCACGAGTTGTATCACAAGATTAATGGAAAAAGTTGGATGGTTAAAGAATTGGTTGAGTTTCATGTCAGACTTGAGTTAGGAATGGTAGGATAACGCATAAGGGATGGTTCGAACGGATTTTGGATTAGTGCAAAGAAATCATAATGTGAGTAGCGACTTGATTCGGAGTGGTATATGGGATACCACATAGTGAGCAAGGCATTGAAATATTTTGGATAGACCTTAATGGAAATTGCCTGAACGGACTCGGGTAACAGAAATATAAGTTGGTTGGTGCACATCGGTTGAGTTGGAAAGAATGAAAAATGGAGCAAGCGAATGTTGAGTTGAGCAATCGAGAACGGACTTGTGCAAATAGAAGTATCGTTGGACTTGACAGATAGACGAGATCGGAACGAACAGTTGGGAGACGCTTGAGCGAAGTGATGGGTTAATTGAAGGATAGCGAGCACGGACTACGATTTTGGGTAACACATTTGAGCTGTTGGTTGAGCAATAAAACATGACCTTGGTTTGGAGGGGCAATGCGATGGTTTCACACGGACTAGAAGGATTTTGGATATTGCTGCTCGAGAAGTCGACTCAGGTTTAGCAGAAGTAAAATTTTGGGCAAATGGTACAACGATGGTAAACAGATTCTCCGGAAAGACATGAACGGATTGAGGCAACAACTAAAAGGCAAAGATTGTGGTGGACAAACTTTTGAAGATAGCTAAACGTGGGAGCAACGTCGGAGCAAATCACTGTGCTGCTTGAGAAAGTTGGACGTGTACTGTGAAATACTGCAAACGGATAAGAATTGAGCAAGTCTCGAGTTTCGAGAATCATTGCAATTAGTAGTGTGAGTAGACAAACATGACAATTCGAAAATTTGATGGATTAAGGGCAGAATGACGGATTGATGGAAGACGGTTTCAACGAGCGCAGTTCTCGGATTCGAAAGTTCGCTCGGATGAAATGGTTGGATTATAGTTCAAATTTGCAGAGGGATATAGCATAGTCCATAGTAACTGTCCAATGTGATGACTTACAATTATCGAGCGTAGCTTCGGGACAGCTGACCCTAGCGACTTGACCGCCAAATCAGAGATGAATATGGTAGACCCATAGAACGACCCTTGCAGCGACACATTTGGGAATGCGTCGAGGGCAGATGTGAGTAGTGTGTGTTGGAGATTTGGCTTATTGACTGAGTGTTGGATTTGAGAGATCCTTGGAATAGCCTTCAGCTGAAGATGCAGCCGAAAGATCGGAGTGATGGTGGAAATAGCCTAGTCAACTGATGAGATTCAGAGTCACAGATTTTTGTAGATGGCATCGCCTCTGACTCATCGTGCTCTGGAAGGGAATAACATTCATATGAATTGACGATTGTGAAACTAGCTCGTGAAGTTAAAGCAGCGGCTCGTTTAGATCAGATCTTTGTGAATACTGGAAGGGACAGATGTGCCTCAGATTTATAAGATGCATCGGAACTTAGTCTGGGAAACATGCTTATTCAGAAGGCAAAGGTGATATCCTATGCTTCGAGGCAGTAGAAGCAGCGCGAAGAACTATTCCATGCGCAACATAGGAATTATGGCGAGTGTGTCCACGTTGAAATCATGGCGACACTATCCCTTTGGCGTGGCGGCGAGATCTTCATGGATCACACGAACCTCAATATAGATGTTCACCCAGTAAGGTATTGAGATGGCAGGAAAATGTATTGGACTGAGCTGATATAAGCAAAGTTTGATATTTGGGTAAGTCGCATAGCTAGGGTAGTATCAGTTGTGATGATTCGTTCGATGCATGAGATATATTTGGAGATGTTGCTAGTGCGGATTCAGAGATAGTTGGATGGATTGAGTTGGAACCCGAACTAATTGAGTCAGGGGGGAAATCATCATATTTGAGAATAGTGCTCAAGAGAATATGTTGGAATGAAAATCATGATTTGGTTCAATTGGGAGTAAAGCAAATGGATGCCTCGGACATAAAGATACCCTTGTAACTTGTTCAAATTTGCTATCGCAAAGCTCGGCTGAAATGCATGTATTTTAGGGATGCCTTAAATATGTGTATGATACAAAACTAAGCGATACGAGAAATTCGTATTGAGCTGCAAGGAGGATGTGGGAATATAAAATTTGTACGAGCGTTCAGCAGAGCGAGATGCTGAGTCAGAATCGTGAGTATGAGAGTTGCATAGAGCAGAGTTATGAATTGGACAAGCAGCATGTGATAGGAATGAGTACCAGCACGGTTCGTGGACGAACCTGATTCTAAGTGGTATATTATGTAACGTCCCGCAACCGCACGGTGCATTACGCTGAGTCGGATTGAATAAAACAATAGCTGGTTACATTTGATTTGTTGGATTTTGGGAAGAAGTATTGATTGAGTTGGTTTCATGTGCAGATAGATAGCGGAGTTCGATGGGAATCAGGTGTTCGTTCAGAATAGTATTGAGATAGATGGATTGGAGCGATAATGCCGTCTTCCTTAGTCCGATCGGTCGGATAATTTGGAGAGCACGGCCTGCTCGTACGGTCATACCAGTTGAGTAGATCGCACTTTGTATCGGACCACGGTTTCAAGGGATTGGCCGTATCGGTGGGACATGATGCTTAACAGAATCAAACATTGTGAGTGGGCTCTTTCCCTTCTCTTCTACTCCTTCATGCCTAATAATATGAAAAATATGTAAAGGCTTGAACACTTGGACTGGAACTTGGGAATCACTACACTGAGGCGTGCATAGAGTGTACATCGTTTGATTGGATAGGATTGTGGCTTGAATTGATTTGCGTGTATGGATAGTTGGAGCTAGAGTTGGATTATACATTTGGGGCAGTTGGAGAAGCAGTTGGAAATATACATCTTGGTTGAAACATCGAGAATTCGGGCGAGCGAGTGTGCATCCGTACACGAGTATCACTTGGGCACTTTGTCAAGCAAAGCGTGCAGTTGTGGTTCAAAATCGAACAACTGCATCGACGAGGGCATTGTGCCACGGGTTTGTTCTGAACGTGGGGTATTGCATCCAATTTGAAATACTGTGTCGAGAAGCGGCATTGTGCCTATGGGATAATTTGAGATTTGGTGCATTGGGCTATATGTTGGAAGAATGGTTATGGATTGGTTGGATATTTGGTTGAACGAGTCTTGGATCGCTTGGTGGGGCAAGAATGTTCGATCCTCTCGTCATACCTACTTGGTGTCTGCATGTCACGGACAACATGTGTTGCACAGGGTTTGGTTTCCTGGAACGGGATGAGGCACCGGGGCACCGGGACCATTCTACCATGGAGGAGACAAGGGTAATCGCATTTTGTGGTACGGTGTCGGTAGTTCGATACGATACCAGAAGGGAGTAGCTGCCCATGGCTGGATCAAGTAGGACTGCCTATTGATTGATTAGTCCGATCAATGTCCTTATGGCTTGGCCAGTGACTTCATATAGATAAGTGTTGGCTTGCTTTACTTTGGTTGGTTTGTGCTTCGTGTAGGCGCGGCCACCTTGCCTCGGCAAGAGTGTGCACTTTGAGATTGGATTGTAAGGTTTGGATTGAGGATGGATTTTGAGGCTTGGGAATGGTTCGATAGTTTCTCATATTGCTTGGGTTTGAGTAGGACGGTTTGCATGCTAGTTTCCTTCGAGTTGGTTATTTATTGCTTGTCGATTGGATTGAGTTGAATGATTGCATGCTTAAACTGCTTTACAGCTTTTCTTAACATGTCATCCCTATGCCATGAAATGAATCTAGGATTCAACTAGAAAGATCACCATATAACTGTTTGCATTCACTATTTACTTAGTATCGGCTTAGACGAGTGGGTTACCCCACTCACTAGTACGGCTGTGTACTAACCCACGTTTGTGGGTATTATTTCAGGTATGCAGGTGTAGTGGCACTGCTTGGATATATGGGACATGATGTATGAACTGTAAGTACCTTTGTGGGCTAGAGAAAGAGCAAGAGTATTTCATAGCCTTTGAGGAAATCGCCTTTATGGCATTCAATTGGACCCTATCGAGAGCTTCGCTGCGTATTACTTTAATGTGTGCTTGGTACACAGCACTTGACTTTCGTTGTAACTTTGTCGTTTCGATGATAACTTTGTTGTTGACAACATCGCCTTGTACGAGCGCAACTCCAGGCTCGTACGACATCACGTCCCGATGAGAACGATTGTCCTGCAGGAGAGCTGCAATATGGTGATTCACGTTCAGCGGGGACTAGTGAGCTTTCGGGAGATTGGGGCATGACACCACTAAGAATAGAATATGGGATAATTGTAATCATTTAGTGTATCTTTGCATAAAACTATAACATAATGCTTCGCACATGAAGCGAGCAGTTCTGGTTCAAAACCACGGAACTGCCGAAGGGGATGCAGTATCTAGAACATTTGGTGGCATGGTACCTCGAAACTATTTGGTGCCTACGAGTTACCTAATCGGACATACGACTTTCAGGAAAGATGAATTGTTGCATGATTACTATGATATTACTGAAGATTAAGCCGGAGGACGTCACCAAGTCAGCATTTCGAACCAGATACGGGCATTATGAATTCTTAGTGATGTCGTTCGGTTTAACGAACGCCCCTGCAGCGTTCATGGACCTAATGAACCGTATTTTTGGCCCTTCGTAAACAAAATTAGTCGTGTTCATCGACGACATCCTTATATATTCAAAGAGCATGAAAGAGCACAAAGAACATCTGAGAATCGTGCTACAGACCTTGTGAGAACACCAATTATTTACAAAGCTAAGTAAGTGCGAGTTTTGGAGAACAGTGTGTCGTTCCTTGAACATGTCACCACGGTGATTATCACCAATGACCGTATATAGTTAGGACATGCTAACTTATTGTCTTATGCAGGGGCGGTAAGTATTATCTATGTTTCAATACAGGGATGGGCACGTCGGTTGAGTAAGCAACCGGCGTGAGTCATATATTCAATGTTTACTGCTTTCAAATATACTTCAATATGAACTATAATTCACCGTAGTTCTTAATTGTAAGATCACTTGAATGTATGCTTTTCCTTAATAAGCAGTGTCGATTTAGGCGAGTAGATTCGTACCGCTCACTAGTGCATTCCTAAGAGTACTGATCCCCCAACTCCTCAGGTGTCTTAAATGTTGAGGGGGTACAGTACTAAGTTGAAGCAAGAAGTTTGGATAAATGACTTGAAGCTCTTCCTATTTTGAAGTATAGATGAAGCTGGTTCATTTTGGAGGCATTTTGGTGTAAATCTACACAAGGGTGTAATGTATGGTACAACAAGAATTATTTCATGGCAGCTTGTTAATCTTTTTTGTTATTTCAAAGAATGTAGCCGATACGGCATATCAAATGTATTCAATATCAATGTAATTTTCTACTGCAAGTTATTAATAAAAATACATATTTTCTTCCTATACTCTGTGTTCAACTTTTTGCTGCAATATGATTTATACTCCGAGTTCAAAAGAATTATCACATGCACGTTCTTGCCTTGTGCGCTGCGCAACTTAGGCACGTACGACATCATGCCCGGGGGACAACTATCGAATCTACATAGTCCGGACGTGACAAGTGGTATCGGAACACTAGAAGTTTTGATGCAATTTCTCAATTGAATGCTTTTCGATGTATGTTGTTGCATGAAATATATAGTCCCATACAGTAAGCCCGTAAATATTTTACGAAATACTAACGGGTTTACTCTATTTTGTAGCGATGGCTAAGAAGAAGAACATTGTCGCGGTGAGCAGTGCTCCGG
The DNA here is from genome assembly GCA_036927795.1 of Iris macrosiphon. NCBI lineage: Eukaryota > Viridiplantae > Streptophyta > Magnoliopsida > Asparagales > Iridaceae > Iris > Iris macrosiphon. The sequence continues at coordinate 89,219,297 of JAYESA010000002.1, read as the reverse complement.
CAGTTCCAGTCGAACCACCGAGTTTTGGAGAATCTGGAGGGGCAAGTGAACGATATTATGGAAAGGATAATGCACTTAATGGAGGTGCAACAAAATAAGGTGGCAATTCAACAAGCACAGATTCAAGCCCAATTTGCTACGCAACAAAAGTAAATGGACACCATGATGTAGTTGATCATGACTTTGGTGCCCAGCAACGACGCGGCTGCGGTGGCGCCTACGTCGCGCCCCGTGGCAGAGGAAGACAAATCAGAAGAAGTCCAGCCTTCTATCAAAACTTATGGCAGAGCAGGCGAGTTCACGAAGATGCACCCGCCTACGTTCACTGGGAGGGATGAGCCTGATGTGGTGATGGGATGGATACCTAAGCTCGAGAGACTATTCAACCCAATCGGCATCAAAGGGTCCAAGAGGGTAGCATGCGCAGCAGTGCAGCTAGAGCTGAGGGCGCACAACTGGTGGGAGGCCACCAAGCAAGGGATCTACGATGCCAACCCGAACTATAAGATCATTTAGGAGATGTTCAAGACAACCTTCATTGAGCAGTACATCCCGAAGACAAAATGCCAACAGAAAGAGGACAATTTCTCCGCCCTCAAGCAAGGAAATATGTCCATGGACGAGTACGACTCGGCTTTCTCTAGGCTTGTAAAATTTGCTGGGGCCTTCCTACCTTATAAGCAGTCGTAGTGTCATTGCTTCGAACAGGGCCTGAACGACGAGCTCCGTAGGGATATCATGAACCAAATGTGCCAGACCTACCAAGAGTGCTACGAAACTGCCTTGAATAGCGAGCAGATCTTTGGTCGTGGTTTACAGAAGATGGGACGGTCATCTGCAATAACTTCAACAAGCATCCTCACGACGCAGGCGGACCCGACATATTTAAGCGTCCGAACACGTTCGAGCACAGGGGTCCCTATTAGTGTGATAAGTATGGCAGGTGCAAATATTTGGTAGTTGAGTGTCATTCGATAAGGTGTTACATATGTGGTCAGCACGATCATGAAATTCAGGAATGTTGGGTGCACTAAAAATCCTCTAAGGAACTTCCCAATCAGAATCGCGTGTAACCAACGTGGGGTACAGCAAGTGGCGCAAACACAATACCAGTGAACGGGAATAATCAACGTCCAGGAGCGCAGGGTAGAGTCTTTGCATTGACTCGAGATGAGGCATTCGCGTCTAATACAGTTGTTATAGGTATATTGCTATACAAAAATATGCCTGCTAGAGTACTTTTTATTTATGTACAATGCACAGCTTTATATCTGCTGATTTTGCTAAAGAGAATAAATTAATTATCTCACCATTATTTATGAACCTTTGCGTTAGCACTTAATCGAGAGTAGACATACTTGCTAGTTTCATTTATAGGGACGAATATATCTGCATCGAGGGAAGAAAGCTGTCATTAGATGTCATCGTTCTAGACATCAAGGAGTACGACATAATCCTAGGAATAGATTGGTTAGGTGCACGACATGCGACAATCGACTGTGCAGAGAAGAGAGTTGTGTTTCGTCTACCTGGCAAAGCAAAGTTCTCCTATTCGTGTGGCACAACGTCAAAGACAACAATGGTAGTATTGATAGTAACGGTGAGGCGCATGTTTTATTCTGGCCGTGAAGGGTACTTGACGTATGTTAGAGACACTCGCAAGGAAGTCACAAACGTCGTTCAGACTAATGTTGTGGCATAATTCCCTAATGTATTTCCAGATGAGACGCCTGAAATGCCCCCGGATCAAGAGATCAAATTCACCATCGACACCTTCCCGGATACACAGCCGATATCAAAAGCACCCTACAGGATGGCTCTTGCAGAACTAAAGAAACTCAAAGTACAGTTACAGGAATTGTTATATCGAGGACACATTTGCCCGAGCGTTTCTCTATAGGGTGCTCCGGTGTTGTTCGTAAAGAAAAATAATAGTTTGATGCGGCTATGCATTGACTATCAGGAACTAAACAAAGCAACGGTGCAAAATCAGTATCCGCTACCAAGTATCGATGACTTGTTCGATCAAATCCAGGGAGCGACAATATTATCGAAAATTAATCTCCTATTGGGCTACCATCAACTGAAGATCAAGCCGAAGATGTCGCCAAGTCAGCATTTCGAACCAGATACGGGCATTACGAATTCTTAGTGATGTCGTACTACCAAAATAATACATATTAGTGATGTCAAAAAATGTCGCTAATAAGTAAAAAAAATGTCGCTAAAATATATTAGCGACGTAATTAGCAACGTTTTGGTGTTGTCGAATAATCCATGGTCGCTAACAAGAAATTCGTCGCTATTCGTCGCTATAGCGACATATACATACACGTCGCCAAATTAGAGACGTTCAGCTACGCGACGTCGGCTACGTTGTATATTGTCACATAACGTCGCCAAATCAGCGCCATTATCATCGATGTTTTGCTACACCAATGCTGACCTGACAGAAATTCTCATGTCAGCTTTTTAGCGACGTATAGCGACATTTTGACACAGATTAGTGACGTCCCTGATACTAGTTAGCGATATTTTAACATAATTTAGCGACACACTGTCACGTCGGTAGACGTCGACAAACGTCATAGAACGTCGCTAAATTTTAAAAAAACCAAAAAAATAAAGCATGCAATTTCTAAAATTATTTTTCAACAAAAGTCTGCCTGTAGTTATAAAATCACAGTTTATATAAATAGACCCGGAGCAACGCTTCGTTGAATTCCCTAGGTTCGCCGACCCCTTCGGTGGAACACTCAACACCGGTACATACATAAACACGTCAAGAATATCAAAACATGCATGAATGTTCCAACAAATAAACACATGAATCTAAAATAATGTCACATCCATCTCATCCAAATAATGTAGTAAAAAGTATGAAATAAGTACATAAAAGACCCAAGAATGGGCCAATACACACCAATATACTAAAAAAGTCTCAATAAGAACTACTGCGGACCAGGAGGAGGAGGAGGAATACAGTCGCGCATCTGGGATAAGGGGAAGCCATACTGCTCCTGAGAAAGCATCACCGGTCCCGATAGAGAAGGCAGTAGAATCGATGGAGTCAGTGTCGGTGTCGATGCCGGTGGACCAGGAGGACGTATCTGCTCCAATGCTAGCAATCGAGTATTGTATGAATCCATGGCAGATACCATCCTCGAAGTGTTTGTCTCCACCGTCCGACTCATCAAATCATACGTCGCATGTATCCTCGTAAGTGAGTCACTCATGACTATATGTGACCCCTCTAACTTCGCATGTCTGCGCTCCGTAGACGCGGCCAGAGTCGCCAAGCTGCGCTCTATCGTTTGGCTCATAGTCCTGAGCTCTGTAAGGCTGTGCTTTGTCGTCTGGCTCAGAGTCCTAATCTCATTTAGGCTACGCTCGAGCACATCAAAACGTGTGTTGATCGTAGTATCGTCAGTCTGGGGCTGAGACTGGGGCTGCTCCGTAATCCTCCGTAGCAACTCGTCACGTAGGTCAGCAATCTGACGGTCAACACTCTCTTGGGCTTGTGCCGACGCCTGCGAAGGCTGCGAGAAATACACACTACCAGAGGGGGCCCTGGATGACTGCGTCGTAACAAAGGCATCGTAGGATCCCGTACCATAGTACGTACCCCTTTGAAGACCACCAACGATGGTCATCCAGAGCTCGTCCAACGATGGAGCTGTAGAGGGCTGAGAGAAAGTATCAGCCCCTCCCTCTGCAGGTGCACTAGCAGTCGTCCGCTCACGTAGTCTAAGATACTCTTCCTAGAAAAATGGTTGCTAATGTCTAAGGTACTTTTTAATAACTATATAGATATCTATTTGCATATTTTCAAAGTTATATTAAAACTAACACAAGGTAAAGTAACATACATAGGTCTACGTGGCCTTATCATTGATGAGCTTTTCGCCCTTCCGATGGGTGGCCAGGAAGACGGTCACCATGTTGGCGTCCTCACCCTTTTGTACCTGTTAAAAATTATATTATTTGCTATTAAAATTAAATATCTTATCCGGCTTTTATTAAAATAATATATATTAAATAGAATAATACATACTAGACGACAAAAAAAATTCATCATGGGAATTGAGCCACCACACCACTTTTCTGCCTTCGACCTAGCCGCCTTTTCTTTCTCCAACCTCTCCATGTACCTGGTTTCACTGAATCTCGCCTTCATCGCAGTCCACTACTTAGGCATGATCCAACTGTGGATCGGGGCTCCGTCGTGATCACGAGCCTTTTGATCGTTGATCGCATCACGGATCAGCTTGGCGATGACAGAAGGAAACTGCTCCTCGATCTTCTCATCCTGGTGTGGTGGACAGAAATAGGTTTTCTATAAAAAGTAAGATAGAGAGTTATATAATATGCATAAATAATTATTGATATTAAAAGTAAATATATTTTTACCTTGAAGTATACAAACCAGAATGCCTTCCTATCTTCAGGATCATCTGAGTAGTTGATCCAAGGTCCACCATAGTTCTGCCTCAGAAATACCCTAGTGCTCTCTGTACCGCCGACAGACGATATCTAAACAATGTTAATTCAATTTATGAATATAAAGATATAATCATTTACGATATCTATACAACAATAATTAAATTCATGAATATAAAGATATAATTATTTGGCCCGTTGGTCCAAAATATTAACTAATTAACTTAATTTTGAGGCCCATCGGTCCAAATCTCCATCCTCATCTCGTCCAGAGCCGCGCATGGAGGATCTCTCTGAACATGTGAAGACAGAGTCAATTCGACCTCCTCCATCTGCTCCTCTGCCTCCATGGTGTCGTCAGCTGGAGGAACGCTGGAAGAGGGAGTAGTCTCAGGCCTAGAACTACTCGTCCCAGGAGTACTACCACGTCGTATCGTCGACGGAGTTGGAGATGCTAAAGATCGGTACACTGGAGTATTATGCGAGGAGGATCCGGAACTAGTAGCCTGTACCGGAGAAGCACTCCGTCTAGAGGATCGACCTTCGAACGATCCGTGTCGTCCGACCATACCTGATAATAACATATGATAATAAAACAAATACACAGACTTATAAAAGTTCCTAAAAATAGACAGACCCGGAGCAACCTCCGTTGAATTTCCTGGGTACAAAATATCATAAATGTATATGAAATATCATAGTTACACATAGTCACACAATAAACACAATATAAAAGTATCACAGCCACACAATAAACACAATATAAAAGTATCACAGTCACACAATAAGCATAATATAAAAGTATCACAGTCACACAATAAGCATAATATAAAAGTATCACAGTCACACAATAAGTATCACAGTCACACCATAAGTCTTATCCAATTTCTCAATATCTCAAGGAAATCCAATTCCATATTAAAAATATAGTACATGGGTAGAGTTCTAAAAGGATTTCATTTTATAATCCTCTTCTGAAAATTCATCTTCTTCATTTTCCTCGTCCTTCTTTTCCTTTTCCTCCTCTTCCTTTTCCTTCTCATATTCACTTTCATCTACTTCGTCTTTCTCTTCGGATAATTCTACCTCTTCTACATGATTAGACGTGTAATGAGCAGCTTTCGTTGAGTCAACATCTAGAATATTTGTTATAATATGTAGCTCATCCTCCTGATAAGCTATTTTGTTAACGTCAAAGGTATTTCTAGCTTTCGTCTTACATACTGCCCACCAGTCCGACCTCATTGATCCTCGTTTAGGATAAGTTGTGAAGTATACGAGCTGAGCCTGACTTGATAGGACAAATGGTTCATAGACTTGGTATCGACGCTGGTAGTTTATATCCACAAGACCATGCTTGTCTATTTTCTAACCTTGATCTTGGATCGGATCGAACCAATCACACCTGAATAACACGATCTTAGCAGGCTCTGTTTCATAATTATATATCAACTCTACAATCTCCCGTAAGACGCCATAGAAATTATTGCCTGGATCGAAATCTTTGTAGCTCAAAGATCTGATACACAAACAACTATTTTTCAAAGAATCGAGATCCAAGAAGCTCTCTCTTATTGGGGCTTTTGTTGACTTGAACATAGACTCATTCACACAGTAGCTTGGCCATATTTTAATGGCATAAATTGGTCCCTTGGCTAGAGTTCTAATAGACTCATTCTCGAGTGTTGTGTGGGGACGATCGACCTAAATACCAAGAAAACGATATTAAGTTTAACATTCTATTAAATATTGTGCAAGTGCATACACAAAAAGATCCTTACATATGCACTCAACCAAGAAGGAAAATGAAGTTTCATTTCCTGTTCTACTTTTTTATCTGTTATGCTTGGTCTCATCGACCTCACCTCTTCATTAAATATGCTAAAAAATAATAAAATATTGGCTGATTAGTGTAACAATATTAGCGTATAGTATTACATTAAGATGACTTAAACGTTGATGTATTAATTACTTACCCCTCTAGGTTCTCCACTTCATCCTCATCACAGTTGAGTAATATATACAACTGAGCATCCCTTAGCTCATCGTTATTAAGATATCTTTTCATCATTTTGCCCGAAGACTTACCGAAAGCATTGAATACTTTCAATATTGCATCATTAAATTCCTGATATCTGTCATCGTTTCTCGGAGCTCTTGTTCTATTAGTAGCAACATGCGGCTTAAAATACATCAAGCAAAAGTTTGTAATCTCTTTTAGAACATAGGCTTCACAAATAGAACCCTCGACCCTTGCCTTATTTTTTACCTTTATCTTTAGGTGGTTCAGTTGACGTTCGAACGGGTACATCCACCGATAACCGACAGGGTCACCGACATGTGCCTCGTAGGAAAGATGAATTGGTAAATGCTTCATGGCATCAAAGAATCCAGGAAGAAGCACTCTTTCAAGCTTGTACATTGTTACTACAATATCCTTCTTTTGCTTTTCTAGACGATCGACGATCAACTTGGTAAAACAAAGATCTCTGAAGAATATGCTAGGATCTGTTAGAGGATCCCTAACTACCTGCGGTAAGAATTCTCGAAATACAATCATAATTAACCTCTCCATGAATACGTGACAGTCGTAGCTCTTCATACCCGTCAGTTTATTCTCCTTTGGGTCGACACATCTTCTCAGATTAGACACGTACCCGTCTAAAAATTTTAGCCCCTAAATCTACCTACATAGTCTATCAGTACTCTCATACCAAGACCCCTGCCACTTGTATTGCTTGCTGCCACGGTTCTACTACACTTGAAGTGTTGGCAACCCTAAAATCTGTAGTATCACCCAGTGCAGTACCTGTACTTCATATTGTTGTTGCACACTCTACTGCACCATCCTCCTATAGCACACTAAAGATGTTGTTGCCAAGACTCCTGCAGCAATACAGTTGCTCAACTGAGCACAACACAAACCTTAGCTCACCCCTTACAACATGAATACAAACCGAGCTCTCTACTCTCCAAGTCACTAAACTACAGGCCTACAATGAAACCCTAAAATAGGACACTATTTTAACATCCTCTGCAGCTCTGGAACCAAGCACCAGCACAGCTGCAAGCTCTTAAAATCTGTAGGATACTGTCACTTGCAGATGCAGAGTGCAACAATATATTTGCTGCCTCTGCTGGGAAAATACCTACTACTTTCATCATACAACATGTATAGCTGCTGTGTGATCCTTTCTCAAAATCCCTCATACACACTCATGAACACACAACTAAGTGCACACTCTTAAACACAATAGACTCTCTCCCACACACACAACACTCTAGCACCAACACAACATACACAAACTCTACACACTAACACTAGCATACACAATATCAACATCCTCATATGTCAATTGATACACAACTTCTTGATACCAAATATCATAACCAAAACTACCATAATACTCTTATGATTCTCATTCCCATTTCGTGTCAGTGACATGTCGTGTCAGTGACATATCATGTCAGTGTATGTGTCTGTGTCATGTCTATGTCTGTGTCGTATCCTCTATCAAATGTTATGTCCGTATCTGAGAGAGAGAGAGAGAGAGATAGGGTTAGGGTTTACCTAGAGGAGGAGAAGAAGCCCGAGGTCGTCGGAGAGGAGGAGACGTGCGAGGGGAGCAGCCGTACCGGAGGGAAGGAGCCGAGCGAGGGGGGACTTTGTCGGAGGGAGGAGGACGCCCGGGGGGGGGGGACTAAGACGGAGGGGGGGCTTTGAAATTTTTGGTAAGAGTTCGAGAGATTGGGGGAAAATAAAATTATGAACCCTATATGAAATAATTTAGCGACGTCTAAAATAGACGTAGCTAAACGTCGCTAATATATTAATTTACAGCGACTTGAATACAAAACATAGCTAAACGCCACAATAATTAAAATATTAGTGACGTTTAGCAGTGCTTCAGCGACATCATTTTCCATTTTACTAAAATATGTCGCTGAACGACGCCAAACGTCGCTATTAGCGACTACCTGCGACATTTTATATTAACGTCGCTAAATTAGAAAAAAATTAGTGACATTTTATAATAACGTCGCTAAAAGCGTCGCTAATCCCACATTTTTAGTAGTGTCGTTCGGTTTAATGAATGCCCCTGTAGCATTCATGGACCTAATGAACCTTATTTTTTGGCCCTTCGTAGATAAATTTATAGTCGTGTTCATCGACGACATCCTTATATATTCAAAGAGCATGGAAGAGCACACAGAACATCTGAGAATCGTGCTACAGACATTATGATAACACCAATTATTTACAAAGCTAAGTGCGAGTTTTGGATGAGCAGTGTGTCGTTCCTTGAACATTTTATCTCGGCAGAAGGCATCTCTGTCAACCTGAAGAAAATTGAAGCAGTAGTAGATTGGAGACAATCTACGTCGACAAGCGAGATTCGTAGTTTCCTCGGTTTGGCAGACTATTATTGCAGGTTCGTAAAAGACTTTTCGAGGGTGGCATCGCCTCTGGATCACCTCACCCAGAAGAAAATTGCATTCATATGGAGTAATGACTGTGAAACTATCTTCTAAGAGTTAAAGCAACGGCTCGTATCAGCTCCAATCCTTGCGCTTCCAGGAGGGCCAAAAGTGTTTCATATCTACAACGATGCATCAGGGCTTAGCTTAGGGTGTGTACTCACGTAGAGGGATAAGGTGATCTCTTACGCTTTGAGACAGATGAAGCCGCATGAGAAGAACTATCCTACACATGACTTAGAATTGGCAGCAATTATGTTTATGCTAAAATTGTGGCAACACTACCTCTATGGTGTGGCTTGCAAAATTTATACGGATCATAAGAGTCTCAAATATCTTTTCACCCAAAGGGAACTGAACTTACGGCAGATACGTTAGTAATTGGAACTCATTAAAGATTATGACTTGACGATCAACTACACTCCAAGCAAGGGAAATATTGTAACAGACGCGTTAAGTCAAAAGTTTATGGGTTAAATGTCTATAGCTAGTAGAATACTTAAAGATTTAGAGAGCATGAAATTGAATTCCGAGTGCGGTACCAGGGAGCGCAACTACCTCAACTACAACTTGATCCGAGTTTGCGAGAAAAGATAAAGTTCGTGCAGAAGGATGACCTATTTCTGAAGAATATGCGCAAGCTGAATTCGATAGGAAAGGCGACCGACTTCGCAGAAGACGATAGTGGGACGTTGCATGTGAAGGAAAGAATATTGTAGAAGCATGAAAAATACGCTGAGAAATTATACACGTAAAACCCTCAACATGCAGGAAGCCACGTAAAACAGAGCTCCAGCACTGGGTGGCGTAAGACATGACTTCAGAGCCATTGGCGAACAACAGAGCTTCAACGCTATTTAGCATAAAATATAGCTCCAGAACAACCCACGTAATACAGTATTTCCAGACTGCTTCAGCGTGAAAAGGTTATTACATCGCCACTTCGGCGTAAAACCTACCTGCTTTTAATGCAGCGGGAAATTATACGAGGAACTCTTCGTATTCCTCAAATGAACCTGTCAGATCATGCAGTGAACCTGACTCCTGACAAAGAGTACTGCACAGCGATCGAGAGGACGATTGTAATGATGATTCGGCACAGAGTCCCAGACTGTCGTCTAGTGTCACATCCCAGTCTCAAAATACGTAGGACTAGGAATACGTAAGCATGCCAGCCGTATGTATGTGGCAACTCCAATATATGGATACCATGATACACACGTATGCTGTAATATGAATATAAACTCACATGTGGTATAAATATAGTGTCGCAAGTCACAGATATACTAATCTCATCCACACAACAGTCACAGAAAGGAATATAACTAAACTAGAATAAATAGTCTGAATAATCCATAACTAATAGTCGGGTGGAGACAAATCCACTACCAGTGACTATATCAATACTAAAATAAGGGAGAAGGGTAAATCTACAATATAAATAAGATGATGATAGAAGTGTATCAGCGAAGCGATCCATCGCTAGAGATAATCACTGATGCTCAGAAGGTATGACCTCCTCGGAAAAGATAAGTAGTAAGTCCTGATTCGTGCTCCTACGAATAGTCATAAACATCTACACCTGGAAAGGGACCAGGTCCTCAAAGAGACGTAACAAGATACATAGAAGCACGCCAATTTGAAACATGCATAATGTTTGAAAATAAATAAGTACGCTGTACAAGACAATCTATATGAATGCAAATGAGGACAACTTTTCGACGTATGGGCAAGGGTAGGCTACTCGATCTAAATCTCACAACTCACACACACGTTAGTGGACATCATCAGCCGACATACCTCGGGGGTAGCGACCCTCGTGACTCTATCAATCGACATACCTCGGGGGTAGCGACCATCGGACATGACTACCATAGTGCGTGCTAGTTACTACGGTTCACCAGAGTGGTTATAGCCTATACGCCAAATAATTGTCCTCTATGATACTAAGTGTCAAGTGTGTGTGTCAATATATCTAATATATAGTAATGACTGAAAGAAACTACACATACAATGAATATACATAAATGTAATGAATATATAGAAATATAATAAGTATGTAAAATACTGTAAGCAATTTGGCAAGGTATCTTGCCTGGTCTGAAAAGGATGAAGTCCCAACTCAAGGCGTCATCTGATCTACCCGTCATATAAATTAAACAAGTTAGGTTACAAAAGTGGGTAAATAGGTTCCTTCATTTAATCTATTTTAATTCTGAATAAAATAACCTAAAATAGTATTTTTAATCTTATTATAATCTGATTTTATTGTTAAGCTCTAATTTTGGTCCAAAGAAAGTTAACTTTAAGGATTTGTGATCCGTGGCACGCAAATCGAGGCAATCCGTTGACCAAAAAGTCAACCGACTCAAATCCTAGATTTGTGTATGGAATCCTATATATTTTAATGCTATATGAATACTGGAATAGACGGTTTTATAAAATCACAAGTCAGTAAAGAGTTATGGCCACAAGGGCGCACAGATGATAGTTTTCCGTGGTTTCCTATTTACGTCTACGTTGCACAAATTTTACAGTAGAATAAACTTATATTTTAAATTCTTTAAAAATACTTTTCTGGAAGTTCATTATGTCAGCTTTCCGAAACTTTAAACGGTTTGTAATTCCGAGTTCGGGATCTCCCGAAATCTCGAAAATACCAAAACATGTCTGATTTCGGACAGCTGGCACTTTTAGAATTTTTTGGAAAAATAAGTTCTGAAATTATTAAAATAATTTATATATTCAAAAAACTAACCTTGATATGGTTCTAACAAAAAAAACTGGAGCATGTTTGGAGTCCGGAGCTAGGAGATATCGTCTTTTTAAGTCGTCATAATTACTAGAAAATAATGCTGGATTTATGACGAATTTTGACTCTTTTTGGACGAAAAAGAGAGTATTTTGGAGAAAAAAATATGAAGGATGAGGTATTTATAATGGTTGACACTACTTAATTGAATACGACTAGGATTGGTTAATTTGGATATGATTAGGATCAGTTTAAATAATGATATGATATGCATGAAGTTTCTTTCCTAGTAGACTCAGGATTTGAATTAATTTAAAATAGAGTTTGAGTTTATCTCAATAATTTATAATCTTAAATAAAATTAAGAACAATTCAAATAATTTATATATAATCTTATTAATATCTATTAACACTAAATTATTATCTATCTAATATTAAGACTATATATATCCAAATAAATCCTAAATAATTTCAAAAATCTAAATAAATATCTTAAAATTCTAAATAAATTACAAAAAAATAGAATTAAATATTTTAACCTAAAATAAATATTTGGTAGGAACAATATGCAAGTATGGTCTCATAGTAAATCATGAAAGTCCTAGAAATTTAGGTCCCTTATGTTTTAATTACCTAAAAATTCTAGAAAAATATCCAAAAATATAAAATAGCCTAAAAATGATTCTAAATAAATATTTACATAAGTGAATATACTAAGAAAATTATTTTCTAATTAACTAAGAGAATACTCTAAAGTAATTTAATATCTATAATAAATATAATAATATAAAATATATACAAAATATCTATTTTTGGTGAGGGGGTTTTACATCTAGTGACATAACCTTTGATATAAGACGTTGTTTACGCATTCAAGGATTACGCTGCCTATTTTACACAGGCAAAGATGAGTTTTTTTACGCTCAGGAAGAGACAAAACGAACAACCACGTCAAAAGCTGCTCTTCGTACAGAACTCGAGGCACGTCTCTGCAGTCAATGCGTGAGATGGGGGCAGATCTCTGCATTTAATGCACGAGATTTGGTTCTACTTTTAACGACTGGGTGAGCCATAATTAGGGCTAATACGTCCACATCACCATCTCCGCATATTACGCCATCAGGCTATTTTCAGCTATAAGAGCACGCTATATGCTATCTCCTTGAATTATGTCGACCTGGATATTTTTAACTATAGGAGTATGCTGTACGCTATCTCCTCGGAATACGCCAACTGAGGCTATATTTGCAAAGGTGCGTGATAAGGCTATTTGGCCTAGAATACGCTCAAAATCTCAGTCAAGGAAGGATAATCGATTGTCCTTACGCTGGCTACCTATCCATGCAGCATTAGACTTCTACGCCTACTCGGGTTCTACGCTTACTTGGCTTCTACGCCTACTTAGCTTCTACGCCAACATGACAGCTACTCGGCTTTTACGCCATCAGAACAGCTATTTGGCTTTTATGCCTATGAGACAGTTATTTGGCCTTTATGCCAACCATCTCTATGCAAGGGGCAGTCATCTACGTGGCTTGCATGTCGTGATCTTCGACGAGCAGTTATACGCATTACCTCATAATGGGACATGCATCACACGCCGATTCAGAAGATCATTCATACGTGGGTGGCAGTTATTATAACCGCCGCGTAAAAAGTGCAACTTTCTCCGCTGTTCGGTTTCTACGCCGACTGTATCTGAACTCTATAAATAGAGACATCCGACCACGGAGGTCCAGGATCGGGGAACAAGGTCGAAAGGTCGAATCCAAGATAGAGAGAATTCAGAAGTCACAGACAGAGGTCAAGGTCAAGAAAGCACCTATAGAGAGCTTTGGCAACGAGAGTTCAATCCCTCCTGCAATCTTTGAATCTTCTTTTTCGTCTTCTACAACACTTTTTCGTCATCGTGTGGTCCAAGGGACAAAGTGATCGACCGCAGATCAGACTCCTATAGCAATATTTCCCCAGACTCAAATTTTTGTACTTAACATCCCCGTATAGGATTAATTGTACTTCTTTTTCTTGTTTGTAAACCAAAGAAAGGGTTTCGTATAAACCTATTTTTATTTCTTTCGTTTATTATCAAACACAAGATGACGACTCTACAGGGGACTACTTTCTCATCTGACGAGAAAGCCATTGCTCAACACGATGCTGTATCCGTAGGATCAACGAAGAAGACCTTGGTCGTCCAATTCGACCAATCAGCTTACGAAGACATGCTTCGAGCAGAGGGTAGCTCTCATTCTCTCTCTGTCCAAGACAACAAGAAATTGCGTAAAGTATGGATGCCTAGGACATCCTCTACCCTTCCTGCGGACTCTCTCACTCTGACCAACAAGGTTGTAGCACCGCAACCTCTGCGCCTTGCGCGTAAAACTCTGTCTCCCGTCTGTGACATGGCAGACAAAACTTCTGGCAATGCCTTAGTGCCAATTCAGAAGTCTACTCCGCGCCTTGCGCGTAAAACTCTGTCTCCCGTCTGTGACGTGGCAGACAAAACTTTTGGCAATGCCTTAGTGCCAATCCAGAAGTCTACTCCGTGTCCCGCGCGTAAAATTCAGTCTCCCGTCTGTGACGTGGCAGACAAAAATTCTGATAATGCCTCAGTGCCAACTCAGAAATTACAAACGTGCTCCGCACGTAAAAATATATCTCCCTTCTGTAAAGAGACAAATGGTCCTTGCAATCACCGCAAGGAAAAACAAGTGGCGAATTTCCCGACCTCTCGGCCTTTACGCCATCAAGAGAAGAATCTGCCCGCTCTTCAGATTACGCGGAATGCCGACGGCCGATTGAGGACTTTCTCAGTTTTACGCCAACCTGTGCAAAGTTCCAGATTACACCAGGACAAGTCCGTCAGCGTATAAAAGGCCCAGTTTGGGGATAGATACGCTCCACATGGATCATGTACTACTCATATGGCTGAACTGCTGTATTCGTATGGCAGGAAGAGAGTTATGATTCCCAATATCCATATTCTAATTGATGTAAAAAGGAAGAATAAGCCTTCTTCTTCTGTTAATCCTCCTGACTTGCGTAATCTCCTGATCTAGAAACGCAAAGACAAGGATCAAAATCAAGATTTGGCGCCCCTAACTTCCAAGCGTGGGGAGATCCTGTGGGAAGATGAGTCAACATCTAATATCGTCATGACATATGGGCCACATGAAGATTCTATCTTTATTGTTCCACCAACTCGCGACTATCAGCATCAAATAATCTTCGGTCGAATATGGAATGAACCAATTGTATAAGAAGATTCTCACGAGTCTGATGCTGGAAGAATGCAAATCCACAGATATAGCCCACAGGCTTTAAAGATTATACAAAGCATGGGTTATGATTTAAAGTTGAAACAAGGCCTCAACTATGGAAAAGGCAGACGAACACCGTTGCATGGTAATCCTTACTTTCAACGAACTCGTTTTGGGTTTGGATATACCACATCTCCTGCGAACTCCAAACCTCTACGGTCAGATCCTATAATATCAGAGCCAGGTCCTTCTAAATCAACTTCTGTGGACAAATGCTACGACATGTCTGGGGATAGTCTACCTCGACAAAACGGGGCAGCATCCAAAGCTGGGGGTAGAATTCCTTCTGTGTCCGAAGATAATGCAACGATGACCATCTTCCCGAAAGACCGTCAAACTCAGGCCTCGGGAGCCAGAAGGCTGAAGGTCGAAGAACACCTTCTCCTTCAATGAAGATGACATCATTGAAATCTTCAATGTATTGATGAAGAAAAACAAACTTCAGCTACCCAATATCAGATACCCTGAAAGGGCTGGCAACGCCGATGATCCAGATTATTGCCTCTTTTATCAGTACATTCATCACCCCACAAGGGCATACTATGTACTCAAAAGGAGAATCCAGAAGTTGATCGGCGCCAAAGTCATCACTTTGCATCTATAAACAAAGGGACGGTCATTGCAAATTGATTTTACTCCAACGTGACAATTTGTTCCCTCAAGAGGTACCGGATAATGAGTCCCTAAAGTTTTCCCAGCGGATTCTTCAGGTCTACCCCCACTTAGCAAATCACTCCACAGTAAATTTTCGGACATGAGTTCACGTCCATATTACCTCGGAACTATTGTCCAAATATTTTCCTCAGCTGAATTTGCCATATCCATATAACCTCTGAGCAAACCTCCAGTTTATGGCTATAGATCAGTTCACGTTCATACTACCTCTGAACTACGTCTTTTCTACTTTCTCCAGTAGAGTAAATCTTTCACCACGAAAATGGTCATGTCCATATTTCCTCTGTCTTGTTTTCTTTATCTCCACAGAGTCATATCTTTGTCCTCATTTCCTCTGAGTAAGATATTTTCAGAACTTTCCATGTCCACATTACCTCTGAGTGAAGTTCTTCTCTTCGACTTTCTACTATCATGTTCGCATAACCCCTGATAGTGCTAGTCGTTTCGACTTATTATCTGTACTTAAGGTATGCCATGGGTAATAAGTCTACAACCCGGATGTACAAATTGACTCTTGGTTTTTCATCCCCGGCAAGGGCCTATGTGCAGACATTTTTTCCTTTGTTACAAATTACTGTAAAGAGCCATCATCTGTATCCAAGAGTCACGGGTACGCAATGGATGATGGACCCTCAAAATCTTCCCAGTGGAGAAATCTTTAGGTCTACTTGCACACTCCCGCAGTGACTATTCAAACCAATCTCGTTTGACGATAGCCATGTTCATATTACTATCGTCCCATCGATCTCCCCAGCGGAGCGATCCTGGATCTATTTTCATATTTGGATAGACCACACTCAACGAATCACTCTTTCAAAGAGTTTTTCAGACATGAGTTCACGTCCATGTTACCTCTGAACTGCTGTCATAATATTTTCTCTCAGGCTGAGTTTGTCATGTTCATATTACCTCTGAACAAACCTTCCTAGTCCGGCTATCGATTATCATGTTCATATTACCTCTGATATCGGTTGTCATCTGAACTTAACACCCGTACCTAACTTTAAGTACGCCAGTGGTGTTAAGTCCACAAAAAACTGCCATGTCCATATTACCTCTGAGCAGATATATACCTCCATCCCCAATGGAGTCACAACTCAAAAGTTTGTCATGTTCACATTACCTCTGAGCAAACCTTCCAAGTTTTTTTGGCTATCGATTATCATGTTCATATTACCTCTGATATCGGTTGTCATCTCAACTTAACACCCGTACCTAACTTTAAGAATGCCAGTGGTGTTAAGTCCACAAAAACTGCCACGTCCATATTACCTCTGGCAGGGCTTGTCCTAAACTTATTACTTGCACTCTCGTGCACAAGAAGTAATAGTTCCACCAAAAACCTCCCTGTGGAATATCCGCAATAAAAAAAAATCCCCTAGCAGGATGTCTTTACCAGTCACAATACCTATATGCCGCCATTACCTCTGATATGGTTGGTTTCGAACTTATTATTTGCACTCAACGTGCACAACGAATAATAGGTCCACCAAAGATCCCCCAGTGGGATATCCTCAACAAACCAAAGTTCGCACAAACAATCATAAAGAAATAGGAGGGCCCCTATATGATTTTAAATGGCGCTTACAGATTAGCCAAGCCTAATGGAAATTTGGCAATGGCTCCTATCAACGGCAAATTCCTGAAGAAGTACATTACTTGATCTCCTTTGCTTAACGGAGTGTGATGAAGATCTTATTCTGACGATATCATGCACAAAGGTTAGCTGGATCATATTCTATCAGATTTGTATGACCTCTTAATGGATATGCTTAACTAATTTATAAACCTATCATGTTCATATTACCTCTGATAGTGTTTAGTATACAAATTTAGTTGGATTATATTCTATCCGGTTCATATCACTTCTGAATAGATTTACATTCAGCAAAACCTTAACGAAAGTATGTCATGTTAATGATACCTCTGATATCACTTTCATCTTAGCCTATCATGTTCTAAAGTGATGGGTCCACAAAGTCAGAAAATATGTCTTTATTATCTGTGAGAAATTACAGGAGAAACAAGAAGGTATATCATTGGGAGGAGCAGTTAAATCCCTAATCTGTCGCGCCAAAGCAGCCATTCTATCATTAATGGAGTTCAAAATATAGTTACGAGCCTGTTCCAGCCTTGCTTCTTCATCGCTCAAGCGAGATAGCTCGGACCGAGCATCAACAAAACTGGCATGGATGACACCAGCACGCGTCAAGTTCTGCTGAGCTATCTCCACTTGGCCCTTAAATACATTACGAGCTGCCGATGTCTTGAGAAGCTTCTCCCTGGCCTGAGCGAGTTCAGCTTCCAAATCTCGAACCCTCGCTTCATCTCCCTCATATTCGGCCTGATACTTAGTTAGCTGAGGAATAAAATCCACCAAGACAGCCCGCTCTTTATCCATCTCATGCTGCTGTTCCTGGATGGATTTGTTCAGAGTTTCCATTTGCTCAGCAAGCTCTACAGTTAAGGAATCGTACTCGGCCTGAATCATATCATCAACGTTGCCTCGAGATAATTGCAAATATTCGTTAATGGGTTATTCTAAACCATTAACTATTTGCTCCAGCGCATCAGCTCTCCTATCGTCGTTGAAATTTCTGATCGGCGCTATCGCAAGCTGTGAGGACATCTTCAGAGCCTCTAAGCCTAGATTCTTCTCCAGCACCATTGATATCAGCGTTTTCAAAGTGATGTAGAAAACACTAGTATACTGGTCAACTAGCATGGCGAAATTCGAATGGACGCTGGGAGTGGCTACGATATCGGTAAATCTTCCTCCAGGAATGACTGCAGAGGATGTTGACACGGTCATTGCCTCTACAGATGGCGCTACAAAAGAACAAGCACCAGCAACGGTTGAAGTGGCTGGCGTATTCAACAAAGGAGGTATAGTCGTGATGACAGTCTCATCCTCCTCTGATGATATCTGGACTGTTGTTGGCGAGACAGCACCCGAGGAATACGTTGCCTATTTTACACAAGCAAAGATGAGTTTTTTTACGCTCAGGAAGAGACAAAATGAACAGCCACGTCAAAAGCTGCTCTTCGTACAGAACTCGAGGCACGTCTCTGCAGTCAATGTGCGAGATAGGGGCAGATCTCTGCATTTAATACACGAGATTTGGTTCTACTTTTAACGACTAGGTGAGCCATAATTAGGGCTAATACGTCCATATCACCATCCCCGCATATTACGCCATTAGGCTATTTTCAGCTATAGGAGCACGCTGTACGCTATCTCCTTGAATTACGCCGACCTGGCTATTTTCAACTATAGGAGTATGCTGTACGCTATCTCCTCGGAATACGTCAACTCAGGCTATATTTGCAAAGGTGCATGATAAGGCTATTTGGCCCAGAATACGCTCAAAACCTCAGTCAAGGAAGAATAATCGGCTGTCCTTATGCTTGCTACCTATCCATGCAGCATCAGGCTTCTACGCCTACTTGGCTTCTACGCCTACTTGGCTTCTACGCCAACATGACAGCTACTCGGCTTTTACGCCATCAGAACAGCTATTTGGCTTTTACGCCTATGAGACAGTTATTTGGCCTTTATGCCAACCATCTCTACGCAAGGGGCAGTCATCTACGTGGCTTGCATGCCGTGATCTTCGACGAGCAGTTATACGCATTATCTCATAATGGGATACGTGTCACACGTCGATTCAGAAGATCATTCATACGTGGGTGGCAATTATTATAACTGCCGCGTAAAAAGTGCAACTTTCTCCGCTGTTCGATTTCTACGCCGATTGTATTTGAACTCTATAAATAGAGACATCCGGCCACGGAGGTCCAGGGTCGGGGAACAAGGTCGAAAGGTCGAATCCAAGATAAAGAGAATTCAGAAGTCACAGACAGAGGTCAAGGTCAAGAAAACACCTATAGAGAGCTTTGGCAACGAGAGTTCAATCCCTCCTGTAATCTTTGAAGCTTTATTTTTGTCTTCTACAATACTTCTTCGTCATCGTGTGGTCCAAGGGACAAAGTGATCGACCACAGATCAGACTCCTATAGTAATATTTCTCCAGACTCAAATTTTTGTACTTAACATCCTCGTATAGGATTAATTGTACTTCTTTTTCTTATTTGTAAACCAAAGAAAGGGTTTCGTATAAACCTATTTTCATTTCTTTTGTTTATTATCAAATAACTATGCATTCCTAATGACGCAGAACTCAGGAAAGAAATCATGAAAGAAGCACACTATGCGAAGTATACCTTACATCCAGGAAGTACCAAGATGTATAAGGACTTGCGCACAACCTTTGGGTGATACAGTATGAAGCAAGACGTGGCCACCTTCATGTCTCAGCGTATGGCATGTCAGCAAGTTACGGCCTAACATCAAAGGCCAGGCGGGGAGCTGCAAAACCTCGTCTTTTCAGAGTGGAAATGGGATAACATCGTAATGGATTTCATTGTGGATTTTTCGAAGACGCCACAGGAGAATGATGCGATTTTGGTCATTGTGGATAGATTGACTAAGTTCGCTCATTTCATCACGATCAAAGTTACATGGAGCGTTGATCGATTAATAAAGATTTATATTTATGAGATTGTTCGACTACATAGAGTGTCAGTCACTATAGTCTCAGACAGAGACGGATAATTCTTGTCTCATTTCTGGATGAGTCTGCAATCTGCATTGGGAAAAAAGTTGAATTTCAGTACCGCCTACCATCTGCAAACAGACGGTCAGACATAGAGGGTGAACTAAATACTTGAAGATATGTCGTGGCTATGTGCTAGACTTGAAGACTAGTTAAGACTGACACAACTGTGACTGGTATATTGCTATACAAAAATATGCCTGCTAGAGTACTTTTTTATTCGGGTGCAACGCATAGCTTTATATCTGCTAATTTTGTTGAAGAGAATACATTAATTATGTCACCATTAGATATGAACCTTTATGTTAGCACTCCATCGGGAGTATACATGCCTGCTAGTTTTATTTGTAGAGACGGTTACATCTGTATCGGGGGAAGAAAACTATCATTATAGTCATTATTCTAGACATTATAGAGTACGACATAATCCTAGGAATGGATTGGTTAGGTGCATGCCATGTGATAATCAACTGCCCAGAGAAGAGAGTTGTGTTTCGTCTACCTGGCGAAGCAGAGTTCTCTTATTCGTGTGGTACGACGTCGAAGATAACAATGGTAGTATCGACAGTAATGGCAAGGTGCATGTTGTATTCTGGTTACGAAGGGTACTTGGCGTATGTTAGAGACACTCGCTAGGAAGGCGCAAACGTCGTTCAAACTGATATTGTGGCAGAAATCTTCGATGTGTTTCTAGATGAGATGCCCAAAATGCCCCCGGATCGAGAGATCGAATTCACCATCGACACCTTCCCGGATATACGGCCGATATCAAAAGCACCCTATAGGATGGCTTTCGCAGAACTAAAGTGTCATGCCCCGCTCCCGGGATACAACGAGCAGCATATAAAATACATCCCCAGACTATGTGCATATAAACTTCCCTAACCATATTCGCGATTGTCGCCAGTAAAATCTTGGATAGGATTACAAGAAAAGGTAAACATACTTACTCACATTGACATAACATAACTAATGTACATAGATATTATACATAGACGAGTTCTAGTCTTGTCACTCCCTGATCCCGATATACGTATTTGGGACGTATTATTACTTATATATTTATTAGGTTGTATGAAGACTAGACCCATTCTTTGGTTTAGTGTGGTTCATGGTTTATTTTATGGGTTGATTTAAGTTATGAGAGAACCCATGGTCTAAACCTCAAACCCTAGCTATATAACACAACTTCTTTCTCTCTCTTCCCTTATTCTCTCATTTCTTCTCCTTCTTTTATTTTAGGCAAGTACATCTTGCATGATATGAAAAAAACTCTTAGCTTTTAATCCTTGCTATTTTCTTGTATTTCTCCTCCTTCGTGACCGCCGTACAATGTTTTATACCTTGTACGGGATAGCTGGCCATGTCCGTCTCCATATTTTGGTACTGGGGCGTGACAAGGTTTTAGTTGTAGCCCATGCAGGTCTGTGTTTTTAGACTTGTGGGATGTTATGGTCATAGGAGTCTCAATCAAATACGTCCCCTTTGATATCTTGCTTCGTCTTCCTCGATATCATTGCTTGAACTGTTAAAACTGCTTGCCTACTTGATCCTTCTGTCATATTCTTGATGTTTCTTTTCCTTTCTTTAGGGTTTCATCAGTTGCTGGAGCTGCAGATATGGCATGACAGGGTTCCCTTGGGCAACAACGAAAGGTAGCACCTGCTAAGAGTCAAATTCGGATAGAGCCAGTAGTTGAGCAAGCTGGCATAGTGGAACCAAAAGTTAGATATGTTGAGCAACCAACCCCTGAGATCCCTGTACCCCCAGTAGTACCAGCAATACCAGCGATACTTGATACCCCGATATTATTAGAGATCCTCCGAAGAATGATGGCTACGTAGCATCATCAAATGATGGTACAACAACATCAGTAATTTCAACAACAAGAATAGAATACCTTATTGAGTCAGGGTTTACAGACGCCTCTGGATAGAGGCAGAAGGACTGATTCGGGGGCATTGATTAGATTTTGCTGACTTAACCTGAGGTACTTCAATGGCACGGAGGATACCATCACAGCAGACACATAGTTGCAAGATATTGAGGTTATTTTGGCAGCAGCAAAGGTTCCAGCTGATGAACAAGTTGACCAGGTCCGACTGTAACTTCAAGACCTTGTCCGTGACTGGTGGACATCAGTAGAGGTTAGCTTGAGGCATCCTATCTCTTGGGACAGTTTTAGGACTCAGTTTTGGGTAAGATAATTTAGAGTCATCGCACGATATGGGCTTCAACATTGGTTTATCGGTCTCAAGCAGGCCGGTAGGACCGTGGACAGATATACAGTAGAATTTTGTAGGCTGAGTAGATTTGCTCCGACCATGGTGGCTACGGAGTCGAACAGGCGATGGGGTTCTAGCAAGGACATCATTTGGAGATTCTACAATTGGTAAAGAGGTATGACTACCAGACTTATGAGGAAGTATTGGTAGCAGCTCGGAGAAACGAGCTTACTATGCAGAGGTTGTCGGCAAGGACGAGAGGCCAGAAGAGATCTCATGATCAGAGTGGAGGAGGTGGAGGAGTACCCCGGACATCAGCATCATCATATGACATTCGTATCCATGATACAATGCCACAGAGGATGGCAGTTTTGACAGTGACAGCACCAGCTCGGCAGCAGCCGAGGCATCAACAACAGTAGTAGCACTAGGGAGCACCGATGGGATATACTTACTGTGTCAAGGGAGGCCACACTAGAGATATGTGTAGGGTAGCCAATGGATTGTGTATGAGATAAGGTAGTCCAGATCACCGGATTGCTAATTGTCCAATGATGCAGAGGCCAGGAGGGCCAGTCCAACAGTTGCCAGCACCAGGGACAGTTCAGCACAGAGGGCCAGCGATATAAGTACAACCATTAGCTTAGCGTCTATTACCGATGTAAGCTCATATGTACCAACAATAGAAAAATCAACAGTAAGGCCAGCAGAGGCCACCACAACGCTTCCAAGGGGGGCAACAATGAGGAGCACAACATGGCCAAGGGAAAGCATTCACTTTGTCCTTGGAAGAAGCTTTGGTATCAGGCGACGTGGTGGCAGGTAACATCTCTGTCACATATTTTCCTATTGTAGCATTATTTGATTCGGGTACATCTCATTCATTTATATCTGCATAATTTATGACACGTATTGGATTGGAGTTTGAGGTGTTGCCAGAGTGGTTGAATATACTCACTGGTAACGGGGTCGTAGAAGTTAGTAGAGTGTGTATAGCGTGTTCAGTCGTAGTGTACGAGTATTCATTACCTGCACGGTTGATCGAGATCCCTATGGGTAACCTTGACGTTATCCTTGGCATGGACTGGCTGAGAGACAGTCATGCTATGATAGTTTGCCATAGAGGTAGGGTATTGTTTAATATCCCAGGCATAAAAGGCTTCGTCTTTGATAGATCTGTGGGAGACCAACATGAAGAGAGGATTATAGTGGCAGGATAGCAAAAGAACAGCTTCACGAGATAGTCAAAGAGTTTCTAGATGTCTTCCTAGAAGAACTTTCAGCGTTACCTCTAGTAAGAGATTTAGAGTTTTTTATATAATTGATCCCCGAACAGGACCAATATCTTGTAAGGTTCACCAGATGGCACCATCAGACCTGGACAAGTTGTACTAACACGTAGAAGAGCTGAAAGCAAAAAAGTTTATCCGAACCATTAGATCACATTAGGGAGCGCCAGTTATTCTAGTAAAAAAGAAGGATGGGTCAATATGGTTATGTATCAACAGGTAGCTGAATGCAGTGACAGTGAAGAACAAGTACCCATTACCAAGAATCGATGATTTGTTTGATCAGTTGAGCAAAGCTAGGATTTTCTCCAAGATCGACCTTCGGTCAGGATATCATCAAGTAAGAGTTCGGGAGCAAGACATACCTATGGGCATTACGAATTCTTAGTTATGCCATTTTGACTAACAAATGCTTCGAAAGTGTTTATGGATCTGATGAACCACATCTTCATGCCGTACCTAGATTAGTTCATCATAGACGATATTCTCGTCTACTCCGGTAGCAAAGAGGAACACGAAGAGCATCTTTGGAAGGTCTTACAAAATTTGAGGGAATACCAGTTGTATGCAAAGCTCAGCAAGTGCGAGTGTCATGCCCCAGCCCAAAATACGTAGGGCCAGGTATACGCACACATGCCAGTTATACGAACAAGTATAAAAATCTAATTTAATGGACCTAACCAGTCGTAGTACGTTGTAGAATATAACTAAGTTACAAAATCGCAGTCATGTAATAATCTAGTCTCATCCACAAATATCATCGAATAGGAAACTGAATGAATAGATAAAGTCTCAGAATCCACTACAAAATAAAGTCTAGTGGAGAACAATCCACAAAATATAAGTATGAAAGAATACTAAAAGAAAATACAACTAGACAATAAAGAAATAGTCCGGGTGCCAGCTAACTAGATAAGGACACTCAAGACACTAAGCAACTATCATCCATAGCGCTCAGGGAAACTCATGTGGCTCTACCTCAAGGTCTTCGTCAGCAAAATCTCCAACTCCATAGTCCGTAGGGTACAAGTGCTCGTCTAGATTTGAAAAAGGTACCGGGTCCTTAGAGGGACATAACAAGTACACAAGAAATTGATATGCATAAAAATAAGCAGTAAACAATAAACAGGATAACTAAACCATCTATGTGAAATACACTCGAGACATCTCTAGTGACGCATGATGGGGAGAATAAAAGAATTTGTCACCCCACCAGGCGTTCGATAGAACTCAGGGGTATACCATTTACACTATTTATACCAGAAGAAACAGAAGTCCCATATGCTCACTAGTAGATTCTCTCCTCCCAATATACTATTCGAACTGTATACGCAGTGCAGATATAATGCAATAACGTCAATAAAATCTAGAAAACTAGCCTAAACACCAACTACTAGCACAAGACGTGAACTCACGTATCGATAATCCGTCGATAAGCTAGTCCATGCACTCCCTCACTAAGTGAACGTGTTGAACAAGTGTCAGGTCAGAAGATACCAAGTACCTTCATAATATACTAGGTAAGTCTGCTACTCTAAGACGCGTGCACGCAACTAGCAAATAAAAACTAGGCATATGTATACTGAACAATACAATCAAGCAAGGAGTACTTGTCTTCCAAACCAAACTGCAAGCACAACAAGTCCGGTCCGGAGCTCTCCACAGAAATATCTCAAACATATACTATTTAATTATTACACTAATTAGACTATAATATTCTAGTTAAATTAAGTTATTATCTAGTTATTAATTTTATATTGGGTTGCAGATGCAAGTAGCTACACACCAGAATATTACTAGTCATCAAACATTGCCAAAACTATTTTTAAATTATTAATTATTAAAAACTATTAATTCTTGAATTTTATTGGAATAAGGTTTTTAGTGATAGAGTCGCCTCCTATAAATTTTTATGAGTCCAAAACCAAGTAGAAACAAAAACTAGGTCATAACGGTTTACCTACTATTCACCAAAACAATTTTTTTTAGAAAATAAGGAAATTTGGAATAATACTCAAAAATTCATAATTAAAATATAATAATATAATTTTAAATGCTAAAAATATGAGTTTTTGGTCGAGGTTTAAGTCTGAAATTATCGGGATTAAGTTTTGTCAAAACTAGGTCAAATTATTACGTAAAAACACCTATAATTCTAATTTTTACAAATAGAAATAAAATATGAATATATATGAAAAAATCAAAATTAAATATAATAAATACCCCTTTTCTTTTATACAAAATTAAATAGGGTTTTACTATCTACAAGTTGATACTATTAGGGTTGACAACAAGCTTTGCTAGCATGCATGTCAAGGA
Organism: Iris macrosiphon; assembly: GCA_036927795.1. Taxonomy (NCBI): domain Eukaryota; kingdom Viridiplantae; phylum Streptophyta; class Magnoliopsida; order Asparagales; family Iridaceae; genus Iris; species Iris macrosiphon. The sequence goes on along the minus strand of JAYESA010000002.1, from coordinate 89,193,182 downwards.
ATGATACATTGGTGTTGTGACATCATAGACATCAAAATAATATTGTAACACCCATTTTTTCAAATTTTTTAAAAATGAATTCCTGGATTTTTCGGTGATTTTTAATTAATTATTAAAAATGCCCTTCAGGGATTAACATTTTTATGTATTAAATAAAGTATTAAAATATTATAAAAATTATATTTTTGGGTGTATTATTAATTTTTGATTGTTGTGTAATTTTTCTAGAATTTATTGGACTCAAAAACTATTTTTAAAATGGCTAAAACCCCTGATTTAATTAAACCAGGCTTAAACCGGATTAAACCGGACTGAACCGGACCAACCCAACCCTATTGAACCGAACTCGTCCTAATGGGTCAGATCAGATCCGGACCCGACCCAACCTGACCCGCTAAACCCTAACCCATTCCCCACGATCCCTTCTCCCGACTCCGCCGGCCCTCACCCCCGACTCTGCCGCCCCACACGCCGCCAACCGCCCACGACCCCGTCCACGACCCCCGGCCACCCCTATGACTCCCCGCTCCACCGCCTCTCCCTCTCCCTTCGCCTATTGTTTGATAATAAACGAAAGAAATAAAACTAGGTTTATACGAAACCCTTTCTTATGTTTACAAACAAGAAGTACTATTATTCCTATATGAGGATGTTAAGTACAAAATTTAATCTGGGTAAATATTGCTATAGGAGTCTGATCTGCAGTTGATCACTTTATCCCTTGGACTACACGATGATGAAGAAGTGCTGTAGAAGAAGGAGATGCTTCAAAGATTGCAAGAGGGAGTGGATGCTCGATGTCAAAATCGTCGATCACTACTCTTTGTCGGTGCTCTTCTCTCTCAAGAATTGATTTCTGACCTTTCGACCTTCTGACTTCTATTCTCCAAGTTTCCGACCTTGGACCTCTGTGGACGGAGGTCTCTATTTATAGAGTTTAGTGACAATAACCGTCCAGTCGGCGTAGAAGCCGGACAGTGGAGAGTGTGGCACTTTTTACGCGGCGGTTATAATAACTGCCACCCACGTTAAATGATCTTCTGAATCTGCGTGTGACGTGTGTCCCATTATGAGGTAACGCGTATAACTGCTGCGAAGATCACGGCATGCAAGCCACATAGGTAACTGCCCCTCGCGTAGAAAAGGTTGGCGTAGAAGCCAATGACTGTCACCATGGCGTAGAAGCCAAATAGTTGTCAAACTGGTGTAGAAGCCAGGTAGGCGTAGAAGCCCAGTAGATGTCAGGTTGGCGTAGAAGCCAAGTAAGCGTAGAAGCCTGATGCTGCATGGGTAGGTAGCTAGCGTAAAAGATAGTCGATCATCCTTCCTTGACTGAGGTTTTGAGCATATTCTAGACCAAATAGCCTTATCACGCATCAATGCAAATATGGCCCGAGTTGGCGTATTCCGAGGAGATAGCATACGGTATGCTCCTGTAGCTAAAAATGGCCAGGTTGGTGTATTTCAAGGAGATAGCGTACAACGTGCTCCTATAGCTAAAAATAGCCTGATGGCGTAATATGCATAGGTGATAATATGGACATATTAGCCGTAATTATGGCTCACCCAGTCTTTGAAAATAGAATCAAATCTCTTGCATTAAATACAGAGATCTGCCCCCCCATCACGCACATTAACTGCAGAGACGTGCCTAGAGCTTTGTACCGAGAGCAGCTTTTGACGTGGCAGTTCGTTTTGTCTTCTGCTGAACGTAAAAGCTCATATCTGCCTGTATAAAACTAGGCAGCGTATTCCCTTGAATGCGTAAAAGCAATTTATATCAAGGAAATGTTACTAAACGATGGTTTGGGTCTCTGTGCCAAATCATCATTACAGCCGTCGTCTGGATAGTCGTGCAGTACTCTTTGTCAGGAGTCAGGTTCACTGCATGATCTGACAGGTTCATTCGAGGAATACAAAAAGTTCCTCGTACACCTTTCTGCTGCATTAAAAGCATATGGGTTTTACGCCATAAAGGCGAGATAGCAACCTTTTTACGCTGAAGCAGTCTAAAATACTGTATTACGCGGGTTGTTCAGGAGCTATGTTTTACGCTGTTCTAGCGATGAAGCTCTGCTGTACGCCGATAGCTCTGAAGTCATGTCTTACGCCACACAGCATTGAAAACTCTGCTTTACGCGGATTTTATGCATACTGCATATAATTATGTAGCATATTTTTTATGCTTCTACAAGACCCCCTTCAAAGTTTTTAAATTCCTAGTAATTTGAAATACTTTGAATGAAGCATGAAATAGTCAAGTCTGACTCGTTCTTCGAGGCTGATTTCTCGGCAAATATTTAGGGATTTGTTAGGATTTGGTGTGTTCTCCTCTGCCTATAAAAAGGTGATTGAGTTAACATATTTTTCCTACACTTCCTTCACCATATAGAAATGGTTGCCGAGTTCTATCATGCTGACTTGAGGAAGAAGAAGAAGATCATGTTCTTTCCGTTCATAAGGAGACAAAAAAAAGGCGTCTTCGAGCAAATGTCCTCTGCAATGATAGATCATGGAAGGATATCATAGCTTCCTTTGCTCGGGATGATCAACAATTTCATATGGTTATTCGTCCGAGAGAGAGAAAGGGTCGTATTAGACCATACAGCTTGTAAGCTGTATTTTCTTCCATCATGACGGTGGACGAGGGCAGACAAACTGACCCTGTCTTCCAATATTGAGTTGGGTCTGAATCCCAACTCAATCTGTCATGGCGTACGGAGGGTGGGCTCTTGAATAATTTAGACAAGCCCAGTTTTGTATCCTCCCACCATTAATCATTTTCTTGTTAATCGGTCGCAGAAACCGACTAACTGCTGAAGAAGACGATAAAGATCTCCACCAATACGAGAACCTAACAGAACAGACTCTTGGCGTGATCCTAAGTGAAAATGAGAAACCCTTGGTAGAACAAGGATTTCCATCATATGTAATCATGAAGATAAAAAACCCTTTGTAGACTGGATTTCCATCATATGTAATCATGATTAATAAAATTGTCTTCTTTTACGCATCTGATGATTTGCCATATTTTGCTGTAATAAAGTCTGAATAGTGTGCAGCTTCGGCACGTCTGAATAACTTTGCACCGACTCTGATAAAAAGAGTATCTGATCCCGCCCTGTCTTTTATGTGTAACTGAGGACGCGCAGAAAACTGCTTAGCATTTAAGTCGAATATCCGAACTGTCCTGCTGTTTTGAACGAAGAGTGCGTAGAATTATGAACTGTCACTTCTTTGATAAGAAGAATTCTTGTTCAGACCATCATCTTCAAAAATGATTTCCTAAAAATCCCTTGAAGTAGGGCGAGAAATGGCTGTTAAAACTGACCATGCTTGAACTGTAGAGAAAATATTCAGACTGGATTTTGGATGAACTTCCAATCAACCCAAGAAGAAGAGTCATTTTCAATGCTGAACTCTGTATGTATTGGGTACTTGGGTTGTTTTGAGGCCAAGAAGAAGCATCTTCTGCGTGAACCCTTGTAATTTTTCGTCATAAGAATTGTTCAGATATACGCATACTCTGGCCTGCGTATTTTGAAATATACGAAAAGTCATAGATCCGTAGAGTAGATGAGCGTAAAATCATAAGTTTGAAGCCTCTCGAGCATAAAAGCTGCTGAGCACAAGAGCATTCGGGCCTAAAACCGTAGATTTATAGCCTCTGAAAAGAAAACTTTCGAGCGTGTAGTCGTAGATTTGTACCCTCTGAGCGTAAAAAGCTTCTGAGCGTGAAATCATAGATTTGTAGCCTCTAAGCGTGAAGTCGTAGGTTTATAGCCTCTCGAGCGTAAAAGCTACCGAGCGTAAAAGCATCCGGGCATAAAACCATAGACTTATAGCCTCTGAGCGTAAAATCGTTGATTTGTGGCTTCTCGAGCGTAAAATCTCCTTAGCGTAAAATCGTTGATTTGCTCTACACGAAAAACTTTTTGAATTCGCTGACTGTCCATCTTCCCTAAATGATAGGATGACGTAGTCCCCAATCATAACTGAATATTAAATATCGAATTTGGTTAGGTATTCGAAGAGTTTATCTGAACTCTATAAATACTCCAAGGCCTTCAGAGAAGAAACTCTTCATCTGTCTTTTGCAAAAACTTTCGTCTCTTTGAGAACTCTTCTTCGTTTCTTTCTCTGAGCACTCTGAGTTTTAGCAATGGCACCGAAACAACCTTCCACCACTAAGGAAAAGAAAGCTGCCTCCTCTTCTCGCTCCTCTGCTCAAGCACGAGCAACTCCCATTGGGCTGAACGAACCTTGCTCTGAACGAAGTGTCCCACCGTCAAGCTGTGCACCGGGCGTTATAGGTAAAGCTTTAGGGACGACAAAAACGAAAAACCCTTCGCACACGTTGTACGTGAACGCACTAGGTCATCTTCTATGCTGAAAGCCTCTTCGAGGAAGATGATGCACAGAGATATTTTATCATTTACGCCCACATTTCTAATGTGTCAGCGTAAAAACTCCATATTTTTGCAGTCTGGCGTAAAAGATTTGACTGTCGAAATTTTGCGTATACTACAAATTTAGGGTGTTACGCTCTGGATGAAAATTTCGGCGTAAAATCCTCAAATTTTGGCAGTCTGGCATAAAACACAGACTGTCAGATTTTTTGTGTATACTGCCAATCTTGAATTTTATGCCTAGGAAATAGTTTCCAGCGTAAAAACTCAAGTTTTTGCAGTCTTGGCGTAAAAGCACAGACTGTTGATCTTTGGCATAAGCTGCAAGACTGTAATGTCTAGTATAGAAACTGACATGTTCTGCTTGCATTTTGTAGTTAACTTGCAAATACCTCCGTTGGCTGAGGTGATGGGTTCCGCTGCTGGGATGCTGAACTCCAATTACCTGGAGGATTTATCCCATGTGATATTCCCTATTTCTGGAACCCAGTATCCTGAAGGAAGGAGAATTCTGATATCGTCTCAGGGAGAACGGATGCTATTGAGTATGATCAACGGGGAGCCCCTGACGTATATAGATGGGGCCAAATATATAAAACCAGCTTTTCTATTCAGGGATATGATTGATAAACAATCCCAGACGAAGCCCAAGAAGGAAAACTGGATTTTTACTGCTGGGGGCATGGTCATATACCTGCCCAGGATGCCGAGAGATTATCCTATCTCGGCATTCTTCTATGCCACGCATCCCAGGAGGATGTCATTGACCCTGACCCCTAATCTTCACGGCCAGCCGGGGAAGATATTTTATCAGAAAGGATCAGACCAAGGATTATTTGTGAGCCGCCCTTCAGGCCCTATAATTCCTTTCAGGGGATTATTTTCGGGCAGTGTCCCGAGTGAAGACACGTCACTGCTCCAACCAGTCCAATTACCGACTTTTTGCAATAACTTCATGGGGCATGGAGGAGTATACCCCAAGGTCAATCCTCGGACCAATGGGTGGCTTACCCCTTCAAATCTTCGATGGGCTCGTTTATCTGCCTGGGCCCTGAAGCATTTTCAGACTGAGCTAGAGAGCATTGGTCTATTCGCGGCTGTGAGTGCTACCAGTGTTGGACTGCCTCCCAACCCTAACCTATTTTTGGCTTTGATGGAGCGATATATCTCGCTCACTGGAACTTTCGCCACTCCGCTAGGGGAGTTGGGATTGGCCCTTCACGAGATGGCAGAGATTTCAAGACTGCCAATGGGGGATACTCCTTATGAAGAGTATGTTCCCACAAACTGGGAGCTGGGGGATACAAACCCTCGGGTAGTGGCAGTGTACCAGGAGCTAATAAGCCATTATCTAGCGTGCACCACCTTCTATAATGAGCCCTCTGATTTGGCTCATACCAACAAATGGGTGTCCTATCTCTTCTTTCATCATGCCAGAGATGCTAAGCCAGACAAGGTTGTGGATAGCAGAGATAAGCCTTTGAGCCTTCTGAGCGTGCTTAATGCTCAAGTAGTCGATGATCTTATTGAAGACGCCGGGGCTTCAGATCAGGTTCTTGATGAGGGGATAGGGAATTATCTTGTAGGCACTAAAGCCTACAGTTATATGAGGCATTGCCGTAGGCCTCTGTCAAAGGAAGCTCAACTGGCATTGCATCTTCGGATCGCATTTACCGTAACACCTTATGGCCTGCAGTACGTTTGGTATTTGGGACAAGACTGGGCCTGCTCCCTGCCATGGTATGCCGGATACAAGCTGGCCCGAGGGCTATTAATGATGGGCTGCTTGCCGACGAAATACGGCATGACAGCTTTCCCAGGGTAGAATTACCGTTCCTGTATCTGATGGGATGGTTAATTCTTCATAACCCCAGGGTGATGTCTTCCGGCTCTGCCAGTAGTTAGGGAATAATTTCTTGTTGAATTACAAGAATTCCACTTGGAACATGACCACCGTCGTGGACTATCGACGAGCATTGAATTTTGCTCATAGTTGGAAGCTTTTCTGTACCGTCCCCACTGTACATATCAATCAACAGGGGACGAGACTTCAGGATTCAGGTGAAAGGAAGACCGTTCTTTCTCCTAAAGATTTTATTGGTTGGTCTGCATTAGACCTTTCCATTTGTTATACAGAAGTGAAGACCACTGCTTCTTGGAGCCCTATCTGCCTAGTCGGTTTGCCAGGCAGTTTGGGTATGACCAATTGCATGTGGGAAATGCCCTCACCAGCTTCAAGTCCAGAGGTGGACTTATTGATGGCGCGAGAGGATGGCGGTACTTCATAATGGGTTGTACTGGAGCAACCTTTACTGCCCGCGACTTCTTTCTCCATGGAGTTGCGCATCCTCCATTCGTACGCCCAATTTTATGTGGCCACCAATACCTTCCATCGCGATTTTGATATGCGTGGAAGTTTTAGGATGCCCTCTTTTAAGTCCGCGGAAAGAGAGGAAGTCCCATCGGTTTCCTCTGACGAAGGTGAAGACTCTGTCGATCTAGATGAGTTTTTGTTGACAGTACTGAGAGGCATAATACCTCCACCTGTAGAGCCTCTGGTTATCCCCAGTAAGCGAAGGGATCCTATTCTGAAAAAGGCTTCTCCTCACAAGAAAAAGAAGACTGTTAGTGGTCCTGTCAGGACTTCCAGCCATGAGGCTCCTAGAAGTGAGCCTGCTGTTTCCCCTGTCGGGGACGATTCTTTGATTAGAGGTTTCTCGCCTTTTAGAGAGGGAACCTCCACAATTTCGGCTGCCAGTGCTGGAGATTATTTGCTCGAACCTGCTGTCGCTGCTACCGCTTCAGGTAGTGCTACGAGATCGCCTTCGAGGTCGAGCAAAATAAGGATATCTTTATCTAGCCCAATAATGGGTTCAACGCCTTCTTCATCTGTAAGTATCCCCAGCGAGATTCTACCTGATGAACCTCGATTGGATCTGGGTGAAGACTTGGATGACTACCCTCAGTCGTCATTTGGTGCACCCTCCTCTCCAGGTATGACAGCTTGCTTAACATAATTAAGAGATGATTTAGCTATACTGGCTGTAGACGCGACATATATACCATCAGCCATGGGTAAATATCCACTTTACGCTTCTTTTTAGAAAAATTAACATCAGGTTGATATTAACTTTCTCTTGTCTTCTTTTCAGGGGAAGACATCTATGGAGAGGGCAGCGTCGACGCAACTTTTGGCTTTGTTGTAGCTTCTGCCGATGAGACGGCGATGCTCGACCTTAAAGAGAAAACATTTTTGGGTGTCGGCTCGCCCAATACAGTTCCAATATATTCAGAGGAGGATGAGCCTGTCATCACGACGGTGCCTCCTTCGAGTACGCCAGCCACTTCGGCCGTTGTTGGCGCCTCTACTTTTGTCGCGCCATCTGCTGAAGCGACGACTGTGATGACACCCTCTACAGTCGTTCCTGGAAGGGGATTTGTCGATATTACAGCCACTCCCAATGTCCATTCGGATCTCGCCATGCTAATTGAGCAGTATACTAGTATTTTCTACACCACTTTGAAAACGCTGATATCAATAGTGCTGGAAAAGAATCTAGGCTTCGAGGCTCTGAGGAGGTCCTCCCAGTTTGCGATAGTGCCGATCAGAGACTTCAACGACATTGGGAGAGCTGATGGGTTGGAGCAGATAGTTAATGGTTTGGAATAACCCATTAACAATTATCTGCAACTATCCCAGGGCAGCATTGATGATCTGATTCAGGCTGAATATGACATTTTGACTGCGAGGCTTATTGGGGAGATGGAAACTCTAAGCAAGTCCATCGAGGCTCAGCAGAAAGAGATGAATGAAGAGCATATCGTATTAGAGTATGTCATTCCCCAGCTGGCCAAGTGCGAGGCCGAATATGAGGAAGAGGCAGCGAGGGTCCGCAAATTGGAAGACAACCTCGCTAAGGCCAAGGAGAGGGCTCTCTCTTTGTCGGCAGCTCGAGATGTATTGAATGACCGAAGGGAAGTGGCTCAGCAGAACCTGGCACGTGCGGGTGTCACTCACGCAGGTTTTGTACATGCTCGGTCTGAACTGTCTGCGTTGAACAATGAGGAGGCAAGGTTGGAGCGGGCTCGCGCTACAGTTTTGAGCTCCAGGAATAAGAGAATTGCCTCTTTGGCGCGACAGATTCGCGACTTAACTGCTCCTCCCAAATGATGTACCCTTTGCTTTTATATGTAATTTGTTCTTTCTGGAGATAATAAAGAGACTTTATCTGACTTTGGTGGATCCATCATTTTTTTTGAATATAAATGATAGGTTAGGGTGAAAGTGATATCAGAGGTAATATGGACGTGATATACTTTCGGTAAGCTTCAGCTGGATCTATCTATTCAGAGGTTATATGGACATGATAGAATATGATCCAACTAAATTTGTATACAAAACACTATCAGAGGTAATATAGACGTGATAGGTTTTGGAGTTCCAAATTAGTTAAACATATCTATTCAGAGGTTATATGGACATGATAGAATATGATCTAACTAGTTCTTTGGACGTAGAGATCTTCACCATACTCCATTGAGCAAAGGAGATTAAGCATAGTACCTCTTCAGGAATTTGCCGTTGATAGAAACCATTAACAAGTCTCCATTAGGCTTGGCTAATCTGTAAGCGCCGTTTGAGAACGTCATCTCGATCACATAAGGGCCTTCCCATTTGGGCTAGAATTTACCCTTACTCTTGTGAGTAATGATTATTGGCTTTTTCACAGCTAAAACTAGCTCGCCAACTTTAAATACCTTTTCCTTTACTTTTTAATTAAAAGCTTTGGAAATGCGTGCCTGATAGAACGCAATGCGTTGTTGAGCTAAGAGGCATTTCTTGTCTAATCCTTCCAGCTCTTGAAGCCGTAGTAGGTCATTCTTTTCCTGAGTCAACTCATTAGCTATTGCCATTCTGAGTGACGGAATTTGGATTTCAATGGGGAGAACTGCTTTACTCCCGTAGACCAATGAGAATGGGGTACAACCCGTCAGTATTCGTACCGTTGTGCGGTATGCCCAGAGGCATTCTCCGAGCTCCTCATTCCAATCTCTTTTGTTCGAAGAGACGAACTTCTTCAAGAGTTTGATAATGATTTTGTTGAAGGCTTCTGCTAAACCATTAGCAGCAGGATTATATGCCGTAGAGGCCATATTTTGTATCCGATTTTTATCGCAAAATCGGTGAAACGCTTGGCTGATGAATTAAGGCCCGTTGTCATGAATTATCTTTCGGGGTATCTCAAAGCGATAAATGACATGGTGCTTGATAAAGCTGATCACATTGGATGTCTTTACCTAGGCAAGGGGGATTGCCTTCGCCCATTTAGAGAAATAATCCGTGATGGCCAATATGAACCGATGACCTCTGGAAGAAGACGGGTGAATAGGACCAATGATATCCATACCCCATGCTTCAAAAGGCCAGGATGCAACCGTAGGATGTAAATGTTCAGAAGGTTGATGTATAAAATCTGCATGAACCTGACAGGCTTTGCATTGTCTTACATATTTTATTGCATCTGTGATCATAGTAGGCCAGTAATAGCCCATCCTCCTGATACGATCCTGCAGCTTAGGACCGGGTTGATGTTCTCCGCATACGCCGTCGTGAGCCTCACGGATAATCCGTTGTGCTTCATCACCGGAGAGACATCATAATAGCAGTCCGTCAAAAGTCCAGCGATATAGACATTGTGAAGACGCATCAAAATAGAAGCGTAATGATCGTCTCTTGATGGATACTGCTTCTTTAGGATCCTTCGGTAAGATTCCGTATACTATAAAATATATAAAGGGACTTCTCCAGTCTCTCTTGGAAAGATCTGTGTTCACAGCGTAGCTGCGTTCTATGTGAAAGTTGTTTTTCACACAGAATAAATCTCTGTTAAGAAGGATCATCGAGTTCTTCCTTCTTATAGGAATGGCTAAATCTGCAGCTAGACTGGCCAGGGCATCAGCTTCCAGATTGTAAGATCATGGCACATGCTCTAGGTAGAACCCTTTGAAAGTCATTGCTATCTCGATCGTTGCTTGGTGATAAGGAATGAGGTCTGGGTTACGGATTTCATATATTCCTCTGACTTGATTGACGATCAGCAAAGAATCACCGAAAGCTTCCAGATATTCGATGTCTAATTCTTTAATGACTTGGAGTCTGTCACTACCACATTTCCAGACAAGGGCATTTGGGTAATTTCACTATTTGTAATAATTATGTATTTAATTAATCTGCTGAGTTTTATAAACTATTTATATGTTGTAAGTGATATTTGATTTTAGGTCAAACCCTAAAACGCATTAGGACAAACCCTAATGACTAAACCCTAATTTGAAAACCCAATTCTAGTGAAACCCTAGAATTCTAATTTTAGGGTGGAACCTCAAACCCTAGAAGGCCTAAACCTGAGTTAATTAGGTTCTACATGACCTAACATAGGAGGTTTAACCTAAACTATGCATTAGAAACCCTAACTTGGTTTTAATATAAAAGGGAACCCTCTCTTCCTTCATGTAGAAAGGAGAAACCCTAGCCTCCATCAAGGAAACCAATTCTCCCTCCAGATTTCAGAATCCAGACCTAGGAGATCCCTTTTCCTCCTCCAAAGCAAAGAGAAACAGGGAGTTTGGGTCAAGGAACCTTGGAAAAGAAGAACTTTCATAGGAAAACCATCTCCCTATAGGTAAAATCCCAACTTCTATCCTATTAATTTCTGTTTTTCTGTTGTAAATTGCCATTAGGAAACCCCCTACTGTGTAGTTTTCGATTTAGGGTTTTGATTTGGGTTTTGGTGACCTACGGTTGATTTTTCCCAATTTCGTGAACCCTAACCCTAGGGGTTTGCTAGTATACATGATTACCTTCCCTACGTGTGGTTTAGATCTCATTTCTTAGGGTTTTGATTGGGAATTCATGGTTTCTCATGTGAAACCCGATCCCAGCACTACCTGTGTTTGATGAAATGTTTCTTAGGGTTTTTGCCTATCCCTGTGTTTTAATTCCTGTATTTAGATATACTAATTTATATACATATACATAATGGCACTGTGAACAGGTTGTGTACAGTTGGGGATAGTCTGTGCACAGTTGGGATCTTTCTGTGCAGTGCAGTCGAGTGTTTTGGGACTGTGTACTGTGCAGTCGGGTATTTGAACACTGTGTGTTATTGAGTGCAGTGTGTTTTGTGTGCTGTACATTCCTTGTGTCCCAGTGTGTCAACCTGGGAAGTATTACCTATGTGTAATGTGTGTCTGTGTGTGTGTTCCTACCAGTGTAGTGTGTATCAGTATCCTAAAATCTGTGAGAGTGAGATAGTGTATTATGTATCAGTAAACTGGCTGAGAACCAGTGTGGGTGTGCCAGAGAATTCTGTGTGTGGCTGTGTATGAGTGCCAGTATATGCTGTGTCTGTGTGTTGAGGTAATTAGGAATCCTGTGTGTCAGTGTAGAGGGTTATTTATCCCTAAACCAGAGTGTCTAAGTATCTGTGTTAGTGTGTTTTGTTGTGAGTTCTCTGTATATCAGTATACTGAGATCAGAACTGTGTATCAGAATTTAGTAGTGTATCAGTGCTGAGGTCTGCACACGTGTGTGTGTGGTTTTGGGACATATTGGTATCAGAGGAAGGGGTGTCAGTTCACCTGTGGGTAGATATATATATATATACATAGGCTTGGACCTTATATATGGCAGTTTTGTGGCTATGTGTAGCTATGTATATATGAGTGATAGTATAAATTAAACTATGGTGTCAATGAGAGGAGTGAGTATCATTGATACATGGGCTTTGTGTGCATTGTGTAACAGCATTAGGGGTAATCGGGTTCAGCTCAGTGAGTGTTGGGTTCAGTGAAATATATGCAGACTAGTTGCTAGGTGTGCACTGTGACAGGGGTGTTTTTCTGTGTATTGGTTTAGAGGGGTAGACTGATACTTAGTATCAGTAAGGTTTTTGTGAATTTTTGTGTCTCAGTAATATATGTGTCTGTGAGTGTCAGTCTCCATATTTGGGGGAGATGAGTAGTAGCATCTGATACAGTGAGTGATCCTGCCAGTAGCCCTAAGTTTGTCTCAAAGATTAAGCCATGTATGTGTAGTCTGAACATTGTTCAAACTGTGTAACTGTGTCAGTATATGTGGAAGGAAAGTCTGGGAGCAGTTCAGTGTGTGTTGTGCATATGTTTTTGGCTGTGTATCAATAGATAGGTTAGGCAGTGCTGTGTATCTCAGTGATTACCTATATTATCAGTGTCTTTAACTAATACTATGTATCAGTGAGTTAACCAGGTATGCAGTGTATCAGTCAATTGAAGAGTGATAACTTACCCAGGCTTAGTGTATCAGTATTAAGCACTGTGTGTGTATAGGATTAAGAAAAACAATCTGTGAGTACCTGTGTAGTCTGTGTATCAGTTAGAGAAGTATGCCTGTGAGTTAGGGCCTTGTGTAAATGTGCCAGTATCCAGTGTGTGCACCCTGAGTGATACCTGTGAGTATGTATCAGTGTTATATGTCCAGGTGGTTAGGTAGGTAAGTTCAATACTAGATAATGATACTAGTTAGATTCGATTTTACCAAAGTGTAGCAGCAACATTAGGAGTTAGAGTATAAGATTTGTATGTAGGTATCTTGGGTTGGAATTCAAGGTATTAAAGCTAGTACTTAATAATTTAGGGAAATTGTTAGTATCAGTAGGTATCACTTTAGTGAGCAGTTAAGGCACTATGTAATACAGGTTTACACTTGACTTAGGTTATTATATATATTATATATATTATTTGGTATATACCATATATCAGAATAGCTAGTAACCCTATGTATATTTGTACCTTGGGAATTAACCTAGTATTGACCAGTAGATTTTAGTATGACCTAGAGGCCTCATTTCTTAATTAGTTAAACATGTTATTCTTTTAATTCAATATCTGACATTAATATTCCACAAATAGGTCATTGTGATCCCACCTTGGACATCGATCCTCCCACCTTGCTCAGGACCACAGGCGAGTACATTCTCTGACAGTTTTTATTGTTGATTATTTCTATAATGCAGTTGTATTACATACTTGATTCCGACACTATGGATACACGGGTTAGCACCCTAGATCCCCATCATGAGGAGTCGTGATTAGAATCCATCGTGCTAGCTGGGGGATGGGGAACTATTAGTAGATTATGTGATCATATCCAAATATTTACATGCATCATAGCTCACCCCACTTCTCACGTTGGGTGCGGCCTGACCATTTACATGCATCATAGCTGTTATATATGATTAGCCTGACCACTACATGCATCATAGCTAACCATATGGTTAGCCTGACCTACAAGAATCATAGCTAATCATATATAACCAGCCTGATCTAGTCCCAAGCCGATCACATAATAAACTGATAATTCAAACACTTAGCTAGATGTCTATTCTTTATTTCAGATTCACTTGTTCTAGCATTCACTGTTTATTGTTCATTGCTAGATGCTTTATTGCCTATTTCTTTTCTCCAGTACTTTATACTTCCAGCATTTATTCTCATAATGTATTCTTACACTGTTTATAGTCTTTGTCAATTTAATGAAACTGCTGTTAGTGTTTGTGCTTCACTCCAATCCTGACTGGATAACATTTTTCAGAGGACCTGGAGAACTTGTGCCCCACTCATTACGGCCCAGGTTCAGAGGAAGATTTCACTCCGGAAACCCCAGAAGAGTTGCCTATCCTAGAGGAGATCCTACCTGGCTGTTCTTAGATTATTTTTCTGCATTTATTGTTTTAGACTGAGACTGAGTTATATTTTATTATTTGTGATTTTGTGAGGTCATCTAGACCCAGGATTTGAGTTGGACTTATTGTGGTTGGTTTTTAATAGAACTCTTTTCCATTCTCATCGTGCCCATTATTTTTTATAGCTTGTGATTGAGTATATTTATAGAACTGTAGATTATTTATCATTGTCCTCTGTGCGGAGTTGAGACTATTGACAGGACATATATGTTATGTAGAGACCTAGACAGCGTTCTACCGCCGATGTTGCGGCGTAGGCTGGACGTACCCACGACTCATGCCCAAATTCCGGGTGCGGGTCGTGACAGAGTCCAATGAGTAGGGCATTATACTCTGCCACATTATTAGAGCAAGGCTCGCTAAGAGAATATGCTCGATAGATGACGAGTTTATCAGGAGTTACCAGGACAATTCCTACTCCTGAAACCACATTTCTCCTGGGACCAGTCTTGGAGGCACCATCGAAGAATAGCTACCATGTAACACTTTCCATTGTTGAATTACATTCTGCAACTTCGTCGAGAATGTCCTCGTATAGTTTAAAGATTTTTGAAATTGGATGAGCAGCTAAGAAATCAGCCAATGCTTGACCTTTTATGGACTTTTACGGGACGTACACCATATCATAAGGTGTTAGTGACATCACCCAAGTCGCCAGTCGGGAATTAAGGATACTTGGCTTGTTCATCAATATCCGAAGAGGATTGATCCTGGAGATGATATGAATAGTCTGGCCTGTGACATAATGTCGTATTTTCTGAATGGCGAACATTAGGGCCAAGCATTCTTTTTCTACTGGATTGTACCGGTATTCAGCTCCGACCATCATCCTGCTTAAGTAGTAGATAGCATGTTCATGACCCTCATCGTTCTTCTGTGTGAGGAGAGCTCCCAGAGAATGATCTATTGCTCGAATATATAGCAAAAATGGCCTTCCTATGATGGGAGGCACCAGAACTGGAGGATTAGTGAGGTAGCGTTTGATATCATTAAACGCTTACTGACAGGCTTTATCCCATACGAAGGATACACCTTTCTTCATGAGACGAGAAAAAGGCTGACATCTTCCAGAGAGGTTAGATATGAATCTCCGAATATAAGCCAGACGACCTTGAAAACCCCTGAGTTCTCTCAGATTACGGGGTGGTTGCATTTCTAAGATGGCCTTCACTTTGTCAGGGTCCACTTGAATGCCTTTAGCGGTAATGACAAATCCCAAGAATTTGCCATTGGATACACCAAGAAAAGATTTTGTGGGGTTCATTTTGAGTTGATGTTGGCGCATCAATTCAAACACTGTCTTCAAGTCTTGGATGTGATTATCCTTGATGTGGCTTTTGACAGCTATATCGTCTATGTAATATTCCACTATTTTGTATAGATGCTCGTGGAATATATTACTCATGGCCCTTTGGTACGTAGCCCCGGCATTCTTTAATCCGAAGGGCATGATTGTGTAGCAATATATCCCCAGTGGTGTGCGGAAGGCAGTATGCTTCTCGTCTTCAGGATGCATCTTGATTTGATTGTATCCTGAAAATCCGTCCATGAAAGACATGCATTCAAAACCGCATGTATTATCGATCATGACGTCTATGATGGGAAGAGAAAATTCATCCTCGGGGCAGGTTGCATTCAGATCTCGGTAATCGATGTAGACACGTACTTTCCTACTTTTCTTCATGACTGGGACAACATTGGCGACCCAGTCAGGATGTTGCTCTTCCCGGATGAAGTCACAGGCTATCAACTTCTTGATTTTACCTTCGATGGCGTCCATCATATCCAGACTAAACCGACGTTGATGTTGCTTCACAGGCTTCGAATTGGGCAATATATTGAGTTTATGAGTAGCCACTTTTGGATCAAGACCTGGCATATTCTCATAATTTCACGCAAAGATATTGATATATTCTCTTATCAACTGGATTATTTCTTCTCTTTCTTCTTCGGAAAGATTGTTACTAATAAATATCGGCTTTGGCGAAAGTTCATCCCCAACGTCGATTTGGATAACTTTATCTTCAGTGGGAGGTTCTCTCTGCTCGAACCGGAGTTCCTATTGCGTATCCATTTGCTGAGACCAAGAGTCATTCTCAAATGGTTCAGATTCTTGTTCGTCTGCTTCGAGGGAATCTGTTAATACCATATTTACTGATAATGCTCGTTCGAGATCATCAGATGAGCCGGAGGACGACGAGCTATCTTGAGAAAAGAAAAAGATATCCTTATTTGACTCAGAAGTTGCAAGGGAGGTGGTATACCCTAACCCAAAATGAGTTCGTTGACAGCAGGGATCACCGTGCAACGACATTTGCCTGCCTTTCCCGTAGTTGAGGCCTGGTTCCAGCTTCAAGTCATAACCCATACTTTGCATAATCTTCAAAGCTTGTGGGCTATATCTGTGAACCTGCATTTTTCCAGCATCGTCATTGTGAGAATCTTCTTGTACAGTCGGTTCATTGTGCATGTAACCGAAGACTATTGGATGCTGACTGCTGCGAGTAGGAGGGACAATAAAGATAGACTCCTCTTGTGGCCCATATGTCATGATGACATTAGATGGTGATGCTACTTCTCACACATACGGATGATAGGAATCTATAGCTTTCAAGAATCTTTGTGCTATAGGTTCTATATCATTATGGGGAGAGGATTCCTGATTTGGAATTTGAGCGTCAATGTACTGGAAAAGATGATCTTTATTATCGTCAGAAACCATGTTCCTAGTTATATTTACATCAGTTGACTGCTTGTTGCACCGGAGGTTGATAACCAAAGGTGGAGGCTTCTGGTTCAAAGTGATCACTAGAGGATCACCTTCTTATCCTGACTTGGTTTTGTTCAGGTGGATAGCCATGGGTTCCATGACTTTCGGACGAGTAGTTCGCCCTTTCACCTTGATTGACAAAGGTTGTTCGGCAGAGGGTTCTTCTGGCTCCCGGTGGGATTCCTCCTCTGTCTTGCCTGACACCTCATCCATGTAGTCTTAGGTGTACAACATGGCATCGGAGTAGTAGGATTCTACTCCTTTGAACGGGTTAAGGTCAGCAAACTCCGTTTGTACTGTTCCTTGGGTATCTACATATTTGAAGCATTAATATAGAGTCGAAGGAACGATGTTGTGGTCGTGGATCCACGGTCTGCCCAGCAGAATATTGTAGGACACCTCTGAATCAATAACATAGCATGTAGCCACTGATCTGAGGTAGCCAATCTGGATTCTCAGATGAATCTTTCCTAACGGCTTACTTTTTCTGGCGTTGAAGCCCACGATTGTAGTGGTAGTGTATGCCAATTCGCTGGTAGGAATCCTCAGCGGTCTGAGCAGACTATGAGGAATGATGCTAATTGATGATCCCAGATCTATGTGAATCCGGTCGACCTCCATGGAACCGACATATCCGGTGTAATAGAGGGGTCTGTCATGCTTATTGTGTTTCAACAACATGTCATCTTGAGTGAAAGTGATATTCGAGACCACCTCCATCACACTATGGCATTAAGGATATGCCACAGGTTCTTCATCAGGGGACTTGAGCTGGGTCAAGTATGCATCCGCCTGCATTAATACTTCAATCAGGGCTTGACGAGTGTCTTTAGAGAGCCTGAGTAGTTCAAAAATGGATAATCTGGCTGGTGTATTAGCCAACTGGGCCAGGATATCGAAGTTATATGGCTTCTTCAAACCTTTATTTTGAAAATTCTTCAAAGGTTTGTCAAAGCGCACTTCTTTTTGCTTGTCTTTGTCCGCCGAAGTTGGTCTAGAAGGACCTGCCTCTGGTACGACGGATTCAGGTTCCGGAAGTTTGGCAGCTGAAGTGTTGTTTGTGGTAGAAAACGAAAGAATGAAATGTATTCAAGATGGGGTTTATACGAAACCTGTGTTCTTTGGTTTACAAACAAACTTGTACAATTTAATCCTATACGAGGATGTCGAAGTATAATTTATAAATCTGGGTAAATATTGCTATAGGTGTCTGATCTGCAGTCGATCACTTTAGCCCTTGGACCACACGATGATAAAGAAGTGCCGTAGAAGACAGGAAGCAGCTTCGAAGGTTGCAAAAGAGGGTGGATGCACGATGCCAAAGTCGTCGATCCCTACTCTTTGCCTGAGCTCCGGATTCTTCTCTCTCTCTCTCTCGACCTCTTGTTCGATCTTTCTCGAAAGTTCGACCTTGGATCTGATATTGGATTTCTTGACCAATTTTCTGACCTTGTCCTCTGTTGATAGAGGTCTCTATTTATAGAGTTTTAGTGACAGTGACTACTCCGTCGGTGTAGAAACTGAGTAGTGGAAAGTACAGCACCCTTTTACACAACGGTTAAAATAACCAATGCTTGCGTATAGATGATCCTCTGAATGAGCGTGTGCCGCGAGTCCAACTAAGGGACAAAACGCGTATAATCGCTACGAAGATCACGGCGTAAGAGCCACGTAGGTAGGTATCCCTCGTGTAGAAGAGGTGGGCGTAGAAGCCAATGTCTGTCACCATGGCGTAGAAGCCAAGTAGGCATAGAAGCCGAATAGGCGTAGAAGTCGAGTGGTCATAGAGGCCAAGTGAGCACAGAAGCTGAACGGGCGTAGAAGCCGAGGGAGCACGGAAGCTGAACGGGCGTAGAAGCCGAGTGAGCACAGAAGCTGAATGGGCGTAGAAGCCGAGTGAGCACAGAAGCTGAATGGGCGTAGAAGCCGCTGTGTAACGTGCCAGAGTGCTGATGTGGACATCTTAGCCGAAATTACGGCTTTTGAAGATGTAATCAAATCTCTTGCATTAAATACAGAGATTTGCCACCATCCTGCGCATTAAATGCAGAGGCATGTTTTTGAAGGTCTGCAGGCCTTCTGTGCATCAGTCGCAGAGACGTGCCTCTAGAAACTGTCATCGCTCTGTGCATTAGACGTAGAGACGTACCGACGTGCCTCGAGAAACTGTCACCGCTCTGTGCATTAGACGTAGAGACGTGCCTCGAGCCCCGTACGAAGTGCAGCTTTTGATGTGGCAGGCAGTTTGTCTGCTGTAGAGCGTAAACAGCTCATGTCTGCATGTGTAAAATAGCGTATCCCCTTGTACACGTAAAAGCAGTTTACGCAAAGGAGATGGCGGTAGATGACAGCCTGGGTTGCAGTACCATGCCATCATTATAGCCGTCGTCTGGGTAGTCGAGCAGTATCCCTTTGTCAGAAGTCCAGACGTCAGGTTCATTGCAGGATCTGACAGGTTCACTTCGGAGAACACGAAGTATTCCTCGTACGCTTTAATGCTATATTGAAAGCGGATGTGTTTTACGCTATATAGGCGATGAAGCACCCCGTCTACGCTGAAGCGGCCCGGACATACTGCATTTACGTGGATGGTCCCATCATATTTTACGCCGTACTCGACGGAAAAGCTCCGTTGCACTCTTGATGGCCTTGAGGTCCCCTGCTTACGCTACCCTGTATTACCATGTTGCGTAGAGCTATCCAGCGTATTTTTTATGCTTCTACAAGACCCCCTTCAAAGTTTTCAAATTTTTTCAGAATTTGAAACGCTTTGAATGAAGCATGAACTGCTCCTCGTAACTCGAAACATTTTTGAATGGAGCGTTGAAACGGTCAATGCTGACTTTATGGCGAATTTATTGGGGACCGGTGTGACCTCTCTCGCTTATAAAAGGCCGAGGAGTTTAATCTGTTCTTCCCGCATTCCTTTTGCCACACAAGGATGATCGTCGGAGTCCGTCGGGTTAATCTGAGGAAGAAGAAGACCATGTTCTTCCAGCATGTAAGGAGCCGAAAAAGACGACGTCTTCGAGCAAGTCTCATCTGCAACGATGGATCATGGAAGGATATCATAGCTTCCTTTGCTTGGGATAATCAGCAACTTTGTATGGTGGTTCTTCGGGAGAGACAAAGAATCGTATTTCACCACGCTGCTTGCAAGTGGCACCTTCTCCCATTACCTCCGGGGATGAGAGCAGCAACTAGCTCTGATCCCGGGCTTTGAGTGGCGGCGGTCTGTAGGTAAGCAGATTTACCTTACTTTCCTTCTGTTGGAGGATGGGTCTATGCCCATTTTTGTATCCTCCCGCCACTGATCATCTTCTTGGAAGAAGAGGAAGACCTTCGCCAGCGTGAGAACCTATCAGAACAGCTTCTCGGTGCGATCTTCAGACGATGATGAGGAAGCCCTTTGTAGACAGGGTTTCCCTCAGATGTAATCATGAAAATGGAGAAAAACCCTTGTAGACTGGATTTCCCTCATATGTAATCATGACTTTAATCTTTAATAAAATCGTCTTTCTTCTTCATATGATCATTTCGCCATACTTTGTTGCTGTGAAGTCTGAATATGTGTAGCTTCGACACGTCTGATTCTTTACGCCGACTATGTTTAGTAAGAGTGCTAGGTCCTGTCCTGTCTTTTACGCATAACTAAGGATGCGTAGAAAGCCGCTTTAGCATTCGAGTGTCCGAACTGTCCTGTTGTTTAGGAGTGAGGAACCGCGTAGAATTCTGAACTGTTACTTCTGATAACAGAATTTGATTGTTCAGACATCATCTTTAAGAATGATTTCTCGGAAATCCCTTGGAACAGGGCAAAAAATGGCTGTCAAACTGATTTGCCATCTTGGTAGATGAAATATTTAGACTGGATTTCTGGATGAACCTCCAATTGACCCGAGAAGAGTAATTTTTCAATGTTTGAACTCTGTATGCTTCGGGTACTTAGGATATTTTGAGGTCAAGAAGGAGTATCTTCTATGTGAACTCCTCTAATTGACCGCTTTGAGGATCGTTCAGATGTACGCGTACTCTGGCCTGCATATCTTTCAGATGTGCAGGAAGTCACGGAGCGCGAAATCATAAGTTGGTAGCCTCTGAGCATAAACTAAACACCATCGAGCGTGAAATCATAGACCTGTGGTTCCTGAGCGTGAAGTCATAGGTTTGTAGCCTCTCGAGCATAAAAGCTTCCGAGCACAAAGGCATCCGGGCGTAAAACCCGACTTGTAGCGGTCGAACGTAAAGTCGTAGATTCGTAGCTGTCAAGCGTAGAAAGCTCCTTAGCGTAGAACTGTAGATTTGTTGCTTCTGAAAAGAAAAGTCTTCCGAGCGTAAGGTTGTGGATCTGTTGCCTCCGAGCATAAACTAAACGCCATCGAGCGTGAGACCATAGATTTGTATCTGCTGAGCGTAAAGTCGTAGGTTTGTAGCCTCTCGAGCGTAAAAGCTACCGAGCACAAATGCATCCGGGCATAAAACCATAGACTGATAGCTTGCGAGCATAAAACCGTAGATCTGTAGCTGTCGAGCGTAGAAAGCTCCTTAGCGTAGAAACCATGAACCTGCTTTGCACAAAAAACTCTTCAAATTTGCTGACTGTCCGCCTTTCGAGAGTAGTGGGCTGACGTAGTATCCAATCATAACCAAATATTAATTGTGAGATTTGGTTAGGGTTTCGAGGAGTCCGTCCGAGGATTCGAGGAGCCGGTCCGAACTCTATATATATCCCAAGCTTTTGAGAGAAAAAACTTTTCATCCGTCTTCTGCGAAAGAGAGCCTTCGACTGTTCGAGTTTTTTCCCTCGTTCTCTCTCCGAGCACTCCGAGTTTTCAGAAATGGCGCCGAAACAAATCCCCTCCACTAAGGGAAAGAGTATAGGTTCTTCTTCTCGTTCTTCTGCCCCAGTGAGAGAGTCTTCGGTCGGGCAAGGTAAACTTTCTTCTGAGTGAAGTATCCCGCCGACGAGCAGCGCACCCGGCCTTAGAGGTAGAGCCTTTGGGATGACAAAAAATGACGAAAAATCCTTCGCACACGTTGAACGTGACCGCGCTAGGTCGTCTTCTGTGCTGATAGCCTCTTTGAGGAAGATGACGCACGGAGATATTTTCATCTTTTACGCCCACATTTCTAATGTGCTAGCGTAAAAACTCCATATTTTCGCAGTTTTGAGCGTAAAAGCTCTGACTGCTGAAAACTTGGTGTATATTATAAATTTTTTGCTTTACGCTTGTGGATGGGACCTCTGGCGTAATAACTAGAATTTTGGCGGTCTGGCGTAAAGCACGGACTGTATACCGCCAATTACGCTTCTGGATGCGACTTCCGGCGTAAAATAACCAAATTTGTACAGTCTTGGCGTAAAGCACAGACTGTCGTTTCTTGGCTTTCATGTTGCAAGATTTGTAATGACGTATTTTCCTTGCACTTTTGCAGTTAACTTGCATAAGTCTCCACTGACCGAGGTGATGGGTTCCGCTGCCGGGATGCTGCACTCAAATTATCTGGAGGATCTGTCCCACGTGACATTTCCTATCTCCGGACCCCAGTATCCTGAAGGAAGGGGGATCTTGATATCGGCTCAGGGCGAGCGGACGTTGCTGAACATGATTAACGGGGAGCCCCTGACGTATATAGACGGAGACCAGTACATAAAGCCTGCTTTTCTCTTTGGGGATATGATTGACAAACAGTCCCAGACGAAGCCCAAGAGAGAACCCTGGGTTTTCCCCGCCGAGAGTTTGGTCTTGTATCTGCCAACGATGCCGAGAGATTATCCCATCTCGGCTTTCTCCTATGCTACACATCCCAGGAGGATGTCGTGGACGCTGACTTCCGATCTTCACGGCAAGCCGGGGAAGATCTTTCATCTGAAAGGAGCTGACCAGGGGTCGTTTGTCAGCCGCCCTTCCGGCGTTGTGACAATGTTCAGGGGACTGTGCCCGGGCAGCATCCCGAGTGAAGACAGTTTAGTGATCCAGCGGTCCAATTGCCGACTTTTTGTAATAACTTCATGGGGCAAGGGGGTATACCCCAAGGAGAATCCTCGGTGCAATGGGTGGATCATCCCAACAAACCTCCGATGGGCTTGCCTAGTTGACTGGGCTTTGAAGCATTTTCGGAGAGAGCTGGAGGGCATTGGACTGTATGATGCTGTGAGTGCGACGAGTGTTGAGTTGCCTCCCAACCCTAACCTATTTCTGGCACTGATGGAGCGATATATTTCGCTCACCGGGACCTTCGCCACTCCACTGGGGGAGTTAGGGTTGGCCCTCCATAAGATGGCAGTGATCTTGAGACTGCCGATGGGGGATACCCCATATGAAGAGTATGTTCCCACCAACCGGGAGTTGGGGGACTCGGACCCTCGGGCGGTGGAAGTGTATCAGGAGCTGATGTGCCACTACTTCGCGTGCACTGCTTTTTATAATGAGCCTTCTGATTTGGCTCACACCACTAAGTGGACGTCCTACCTCTTCTTCCACCGGGCCAGGGCCGCCAAGTCGGAGAAAGTCTCGTGGGGCAAAAATGAGCCTGTGAACTGTTTGGGCATGCTCAGTGCCCAGGTCGTCGAGGATCTTATGGAGGATTCTAAGGCTCTAGATCAGTTTCTCGATGACGGGGTAGGAAAGTATCCTGAAGGCACTAAGGCCTACAGTTACTTGAGGCACTGCCGCAGGCCTCTGTCTAAGGAAGCCCGGCTGGCTGGTTTCCTCTCCATATGGCTGCGTCGAGTAGTGGTGCCCGGCATTGCGTCTGTGGACCGTATTCACCGGAACATCCTGTGGCCTGCCGTGCGTCTGGTGTTCGGGGCAATACTGGGCTTGCTCCCTGCCATGGTGTGCCGTATACAGGCTGGCCTGAGAGCCATGACTGATGGACTGCTCGTCGATGAAGCTCGACGTGATAGCTTTCCCAGGGTAGAATTACCATACCTGTACTTGATGGGATGGCTAATTCTCCACAACCCCCGGGTGATGTCTCCCGGCCCTGGTAGTAGATCAGGGGGTAGTTTCTTGCTGAACTACAAGGACTCTCCCTAGAACGTGAACACAGTTTTAGACTGTCGGCTGGTGCTGAACCTCAGTCACGGCTGGAAGCTCCTCTATATTGTCTTCTCTGTACATCATAATCAATCGGGGATTAGGCTTGAGGATTTAGGTGGAGAGAAGACCAATCTTTCTCCGGAAGCTTTTAATTGGTTGGTCTGCATCAGACCCTCCTATTTGCTGTACAGAAGCAAAGATCATTGCTTCTTCGAGCCCTACTTGCCCAGTCGGTTTGCCAGGCAGTTTGGGTACGATCAGTTGCACGTAGGCAATGCCGTCACCAGCTTCAGGTCCAGGGGCGGACTCATTGATGGAGCCAGAGGATGGCGGTATTTTATCATAGGTTGTACGGGAGCAATCTTCATCATGCCGGTCGTCACACTCTCCACGGAGCTGCGCATCCTCCATTCGTATGCCCAGTTCTACGTGGCGATCAACACCTTCCATCACGATTTTGACATGCGTGGAAGCTTTAGGGTGCCTTCTCCAAAGTCTGGGGGAAGAGTCGAAGTCCCCTCGGTTTCGTCTGACGAGGGTGAGGGGTCCGTCACTCCGGATGAGTCTCTGGTGCCGGTGTCGAGGTGTGAAGTGCCTCCTCCTGCGGGGGCTTTGGCAGTCTCTGGGAAGCGAAGGGCTCCTGCTTCGAAGCAGACTTCCCCTCGCAAGAGGAAGAAGAAGACGGTTGCTCGTTCTCTCCGGATTCCTGGTATTGAGGCTCCTAGAGAGGAACCTGCTGTCTTCCCTGTTGGGGATGTCTCTTTGATTGGAGGTTCCTCGCCTTTCGGAGAGGGACCCTCAGTTTCGGCTGGCGGTGCTGGAGAACTCCTGCTTGAGGCTGCCGTTGCTGCCACTACCTCCGGTAGTGGAACGAAGTCGCCTCCGGGGCTGAGTATAAGGTTCCATGTACCTTTATCCGGATCAGTATCGGAAGAGACCCCTTTCGTGCCTGTGAGTGCACTTGGCGAGATTCCAACCGATGAGCCTCGGTTGGAATTTGAGGAGGACTTGGAAGACTACTTGCCAGTGTCAGCTATCAGACCCCTTTCTCCAGGTAGGATAGCCTGCTTAGCATCATTAAGAAGTGATTTAGCTGTACTGGCTGCAGATGCGACATATATGTCGTCGGCTGTAGGTAAATGTCGTCTTTACGCCCTTCTTTTTTAGAGAAATTAACATCGTGTCGATATTAACTTTCTCGTCTTCTTTTTAGGGGCAGATGTCTACGGGGAGAAGAGCGCTGAAGAGCTTTTTGGCTCTGCTTCAGCTTCTGGTGGCGACACGGAGGTGCCTGAGTTTGAAGAGAAAGCATCTTCGGGTGCCGGCTCGCCCCGAGTAGTTTCGACATCTCAAGAGGAGGATGAGCCTGTCATTGTGACATTGCCTCCTGCGAGTATGCCGATGACTTCGACTGTCGTTGTCGCATCTTCTTTGGTCGCACCACTTATTGAGGCGATGGCCGTGGCCACATCGTCTGCAATCACTCCTGGAGGAGGATTCGCCAATATCGCGGCTACTCCTGGCGTCCAATCGGATCTAGTTGCGCTGACCGAGCAATATACCAGTCTCTTCTACGCCAGCCTGAAAACGCTGATATCAATGGTGTTGGCGAAGAATCTAGACTTTGAGCGTCTGAAGAAGGCTTCCCGGTTTTCGATCGGGGCGGTCAGGGAATTCGGCGACTCTGGGGTAGCTGACGCCCTGGAGGCGATGGTTAATAGTTTAGAGCAACCTATTAACGAATACGTGCAGCTGACTCGGGGCAGCATAGAAGCTGAGGTCCAGACTAGATACGACTTCATGACTGCGCGACTTACTAAACAGCTGGAAAGCCTAGATGAATCTATCAAAACATACCAGCTGGAGATGGATAAAAGAAAAGCTGTCGTGGAGGAGGCTCTTGCTCTTCAGACGAAGTGCCAATCTGAGCATGAAGGGAATGCAGCGAGGGCTCGCAAGTTGAAGGAAAAACTCGCCCAGGCAGAGGAGTGGGCTTCTCAGTCGTTGGCAGGTCTAGATGTAGCGACTGGTCGACTGAGCACAGTGCGATGAGATTTGGAGCGTGCAGAAGTCGCCCGTGCGGGTTCTCTTCGGGCAAGGGCCAAACTGTCCTTTATGAGCAACCACGAGGCACGGCTGGAGCGGGCCCGCGCTGATGCCTTGGTTTCCAGGAATGAGAGGATAGCTGCACTGGTGTAGCTGATTCGCGATCTGACCGCTCCCCCACTATGATGTACCCTTTCTTCTTTTTGCTTTCCCAATGTAATTCTGCTCTCTTCTTTCTTTTCTTTGGGAATAAATAAAGTGACTCTTTTCTGACTTTGTGGACCCATTATTTCGGAATGTAAATGACAGGTTTGGGCGAGAGTGATATAAGAGGTAGTATGGACGTGGTAGACTCTCGATAAACCTTCAGCAGGATATATCTATTCAGAGGTCATACATACATGATAGAATATGCTTTGACTAAAGTTTGTAGACAAGATACTATCAGAGGTAATATGGACGTGATAGGTATTGCCTTTCTAAATTAGTCAAACATATCTATTCAGAGGTTATATGGACATGATAGAATATGACCCAACTAGTTTCGTTTTGGAAGTAGTTTTGTCAGAATTGAGATTCTCGCTATATTCCACTTGAGCAGAGGAGATTAAGCATAGTACCTTTTCAGGAATTTACCGTTGATAGGAGCCATTAACAGATCTCCATTAGGCTGGGCTAACCTGTAAGCGCCGTTTGAGAACGTTGTCTCGATCACATAAGGGCCTTCTCACTTGGGCTGGAATTTGCCTTTACTCCTGTGAGTAAGAATCATCGGCCTTCTTACGGCTAAAACTAGCTCGCCGACTTTGAACACTCTTTCCTTCACTTTATGATTGAAAGCTCTGGAAATGCGTGCTTGGTAGAGCGCGATGCGCTGTTGAGCTTGGAGGCGTTTCTCGTCTAATCCTTCTAGCTCTTGAAGCCTTAACAGGTCATTCTTTTCTTGAGTCAGCTCATTAGTCACGGCTATCCTGAGTGACGGGATCTGGATTTCAATGGGGGGAACTGCTTCGCTCCCGTAGACCAGTGAAAATAGGGTACAACCTGTCGATGTTCGTACCATTGTGCGGTATGCCTAGAGACATTCCCCCAGCTTCTCATTCCAATCTCTCTTGTTTGAAGAGACGAACTTCTTCAAGAGTTTGGTAATAGTTTTGTTGAAAGCTTCTGCCAAACCATTAGCAGCTGGATAATATGCCGTAGAGGCAATATTGTGTATCCGATTTTTATCGCAAAATCGGTGAAACGCTTGGCTGATAAACTGAGGCCCATTGTCGTGAATTATCCTCCGGGGTACCCCGAAGCGATAAATGACGTGATGCTTGATGAAGCTGATTACATTAGATGCCTTTACCTCAGCAAGAGGGATCACCTATGCCCATTTGGAGAAGTAATCCGTGATGGTCAGTATGAACCGATGACCTCTGGAGGAAGACGGGTGAATAGGACCAATAATATCCATACCCCATGCTTCGAAAGGCCAGGATACAACCGTAGGATGTAGATATTCAGACGGTTGATGTATGAAGTCTGCATGAACCTGACAGGCTCTGCATTGTCTTGCATAGTTGATCGCGTCCGCGATCATAGTGGGCCAGTAATAGTCCATTCTTCTGATACGATCCTGTAGCTTAGGAACGGGTTGATGCGCTCCACATACGCCGTTGTGAGCTTCCCGGATAATCTGCTATGCTTCGTCATTAGAGAGACATCTCAATAGCAGTCCGTCGTAGGTCCGACGATATAGGCATTGTGAAGATGCAACGAAGTAGAAGTGTAATGATCGTCTTTTGACGGATACTGCTTCTTTGGGGTCCTCTGGCAAGATTCCGTATGCCACGAAATCTATAAAGGGACTTCTCCAGTCTCTTCTAGGGGGATCTGTGTTCACAGCGTAGCTGCATTCTATGTGAAAGTTGTTCTTCACACAGAATAAATCTCTGTTAAGAAGGATTACCAAATTCTGCCTTCTTATAGGAGTGGCTAAATCCGCAGCTAGACTGGCTAGGGCATCAGCTTCCAGATTCTGAGATTGAGGTACATGCTCTAGAAAGAACTCTTTGAATGTCATGGCTATCTCGACCGTTGCTTGGTGATAGGGGATGAGGTCTGGATTCCGGACTTCATATATTCCCCTGACTTGATTGACGATAAGCAGAGAATCACTGAAAGTTTCCAGGGACTCGACCCCCAGCTCTTTAGCGACTTGGAGCCCGATTAGCAGAGCTTCGTACTCTGCCACATTGTTGGAGCATGGCTCGCTAAGAGAATATGCTCGGTAGATGACGAGTTTATCAGGAGTGACCAGGACGATTCCTACTCTTGAAACCACATCTCCCCTTGGACCAGTTCTGGAGGCACCATCGAAGAATAGTTGCCATGTGTCACTTTTCATTGCGGAATTACATTCTGCAACTTCATTCGGGATGTCCTCGTATAGTTTGGAGGTCTTCAGGATCGAATGAGCGGCTAGGAAGTCGGCCAACGCTTGGCCTTTGATGGACTTCTGCGGGACGTATACAATGTCATATGGTGTTAACAGCATCGCCCAAGTCGCGAGTCAGGAATTAAGAGCACTTGGCTTGCTCATCAGTACTCGAAGAGGGTTGATCCTGGAGATGATATGAATAGTCTGGCCGGTGACATAGTACCGCGTCTTCTGGATAGCGAACATCAGAGCCAAGCATTCTTTCTCCACTGGGTTGTACCAGTGTTCGGCTCCCACCATCATCCTGCTGAGGTAGTAGATAGCCTGTTCATGACCCATATCGTTCTTCTGTGCGAGAAGAGCTCCTAGCAAATGATCCATCACTCGAACGTACAGCAAGAATGGTTTTCCCATGACGGGAGGCACCAGAACTGGCGGACTGGTGAGGTAGCGCTTGATATCTCCGAACGTTTGCTGACAGGTTTTGTCCCATATGAAGGATACACCTTTCTTTATGAGATGAGAAAAGGGCTGACATCTCCCTGAGAGGTTGGATATGAATCTTCGAATATAAGCCAGACGGCCTTGAAATCCCCGGAGTTCCCTCAGATTACGGGGCGGTCGTATTTCTACGATGGCCTAGACTTTGTCAGGGTCCACTTGGATGCCTTTGGCGGTAATGACAAATCCCAGGAATTTGCCACTAGATACACCCAGAAAGGACTTCGTAGGGTTCATCTTGAGTTGATGTTGGCGCATTAACTCGAATACCGTCCTCAAGTTTTGAATGTGATCATCTTTGAGGTGACTCTTGACGGCTATGTCGTCCATGTAACATTCTACTGTTTTGCGTAAATGCTCTTGGAATATGTTACTCATAGCCCGTTGGTATGTAGCCCCGGCGTTCTTCAATCCGAAGGGCATGACCGTATAGCAATATACCCCCAACAGGGTCCAGAAGGCAGTGTACTTCTCGTCTTCAGGATGCATCTTGATCTGATTGTATCCTGAGAATCCGTCCATGAAATACATGCATTCAAAACTACAGGTGTTATCGATCATGATGTCTGTGATGGGAAGAGGGAACTCATCCTTGGGGCAGGCTGTATTCAGATCTCGGTAATCGATACAGATACATATTTTCCTATTTTTTTCATGACTGGGACAACGTTGGCGACCCAGTCGGGATGTTGTTCTTCCCAGATAAAACCGCAGGCTATCAACTTCTTGACTTCAGCTTCGACGGCGTCCATCATATCCGGGCGGAACCGGCGTTGGTGCTGCTTCACAGGCTTTGAATCGGGCAATATATTGAGTTTATGAGTAGCCACCTTTGGATCAAGGCCTGGCATGTCCTCATAATCCCATGCAAAGACGTCGATATATTCTTTTATCAGCTGGATAACTTTTTCTCTTTCAGCTGAGGAGAGATTGTTACTGATAAATATCGGCTTTGGCGAAAGTTCACCCCCAACATCAACCTGGATAACTTCATCTTTGATGGGAGGTTCTCTTTGCTCGAAGCAGAATTCCCACTGCGTATCCATTTGTTGGGCCCAAGAGTCATTCTCAAATGGCTCAAATCCTGTTCGTCTGCTTCAAAGGGATCTGTCACTACCATATTCACTGATAATGTTTGTTCGAGAGCATCAGGTGGGTCAGAGGGCGACGAGCCGTTCTGAGAAGAGGAAAAGATATCCTCGTCCGACTTAGAGGAGGTGGCATACCCTAACCTGAAATGAGTTTGTTGATGGTAGGGGTCGCCGCGCAGCGGCGTTCGTCTGCCTCTTCCGTAGTTGAGGCCTGGCTTCCGCTTCAAGTCATAGCCCATATTTTGCATGATCCTCAACGCTTGCGGGCTGTATCGGTGAACTTGCATTTTTTCAGCATCGTCATTGAAAGAATCTTCCTGGACAGTCGGTTGATTGCATATGCGGCCAAAGACTATTGAACGCTGACTGCTGCAGGTAGGCGGGACAATGAAGATAGAATCCTCATGTGGTCCATACGTCATGACGACGTTGGATGATGACGCTACTTCCCAGACATACGGACGGTAGGAGTTCATAACTTCCAAGAATTTTTGCGCTATGGGTTCTACCTCGTCACGGGGAGTGGATTCCTGATTTAGAATTTGAGCGTCAATATACTGGAAAAGAGGATGTTTATTATCATCTGAAACTCCGTTCCTGGTTGCATTTACATCAGTCGGCTGCCTGTTGCGTCGAAGGTTGATGACCAAGGATGGAGGCTTCTGGTTCAAAGTGATCACTAGAGGATCACTCCCTTTTCCTGACCTGGTCTTGTTCAGGGGGATAGCCATAGGCTCCATGGCTTTTGGACGAGTGGTTCGTCCTTTCACTCTGATTGACAGCGGTAGTGTGGCAGAGGGTTCCTCATGCTCCCGATGGAATTCCTTCTCTGCCTCGCCTGACACTTCTTCCGTATGGTCTTGAGAGTACAACACGGCATCAGATAGTAGGATTCTACTCCTTTAAACGGGTTTAAGTCAGCAACCTCCGTTTGTACTGTCTTTGGGGGTCTACATATTTAAGACATTGATGTAGAGTTGAAGAAACGATGTTGTGGTCGTGGATCCACGGTCTTCCTAGCAAAATGTTATAGGACACCTCTGAATCGATGACGTAATATGTGGCCAACGATCTGAGGTTGCCAATCTGGATCCTCAGGCAAATTTTCCCTAACGGCTTACTTCTTCCGGCGTTGAACCCCACGATTGTAGTGGAGGTGTAAGCCAATTCACTGGTAGAAATCCTCAGCGGTCTGAGCAGACTGTGAGGGATGATGCTGATCGACGATCCTAGATCTATGTGAATCTGATCGACCTCTATGGAACCGAAGTACCCGGTGTAATAGAGGGTCCTGTCATGCCTGTTATGTTTTAACAGCATATCGTCTTGAGTGAAAGTGATATTTGGGACTACCTCTATCACACTGTGGCATTGAGGACACGCCATCGGTTCTTCGTCGGGGGACTTGAGCTGGGTCAAGCATGCCTCCGCCTGCATCAGTGCTTCACTCAGGGCTAGACGAGTGTCTTGGGAGAGCCTGAGTAGCTCGAAGATGGACAGCCTGGCTGGTGTATTAGCCAGTTGGGCCAGGATGTCGAAGTTGTATGGCTTCTCTAAACCTTTGTTTGGAATGTTTTTCACAGGTTTATCAAAGCGCACTTCTTATTGCTTCCCCTTGTCCGCCGGAGTTGGTTTTGAGGGACCGACATCTGGTACGACGGGACCTAGTCCTGAAGGTTTAGCAGCTGAAGTGTCCGCCGGTGCATCTTCCTGACTTGCTCCGTAGTCGTTGAGGTAGGCTTTCCCTGAACGGGTCGCAGCAAATACCTCGTCTTCGTCTGATGCCGAAGAAGTTGCGACCATATGGCATAGTTTGCATTTGGAGCTCTTTCTAGACGTAGCCTTAGTAGCTTTAGTCTCCTCCTCGAGCTCTGACTCCAAATCTGGATGAACCCACATAATCTCGCCCTGTCGGGTGGTTAGGGGTACCAGGTCATGATTTTGACCCCTAGCTGGAGGGAGATTGACGAGGTTCATCGTGGTCTGGGAAATGGGTGTAACACCATCCGAGACTTCTTGGGAAGGCAGATTGCCAAACCGCAGAGAGATCATGTTGGCCGTGACCATCTTCTCGGTGTTGTGCAGAGTGATGGCCTTAGCATCGATCAACCCCTGGATCTTCCTTTTCAGTATGTAACACGCCTTTGTCGGGTGGTGTACGTATCTGTGGAAGATGCAGTATTTGGGGTCGTTAGTACTGCCGACTTCTTGGGGCTGCCTCAGCTCCGGAAGGGTGATCTTGCCACTTTTGACGAGACACTCGACTATACTTGGGATATCGTCGTCGTCGAAAGAGTAGACTTCGACGGGCCTGGAAGTCCTGGGTCTCATTTGTGCGGTTGCCGTAGTCTTTTGCCTGGCCGTATTGATCGCCAAAGCTTCTTTTCCTTTGGAGCTGCGAGGATGGTCGCTGCTGGGAGATGACCTCTTGCCTCTGTCAGAGGCGGAGATCATGATGCCATTATCGCACGCCTTGCGACTGTTGTCTTCGGCGGCTACGGCCGAGATGATGAACGAGGGCCAATCATGGAACTGATATGGTACCATAAACACCAAGACTACGGAAAGGAGGTTCTTCCTGCAAATGTCTACCAACGCAGAGTCTGGAACTCCTGGAGGCATCTGTAAGGTGGCCTGACGAAAACGTTCGATGAAGGTGCGAACGTCCTCCTTTTCCTTCTGCTTGACTTCGATGAGAGAGGACATAGACATGTCCATCCCTCCCTCGTAGAATCGCGTGAAGAATAAAGCTTTGAAGTCCTCGAAGGAAGTAATGCAGTTGTCCGCCAAGCTACGGTACCACTGATAGGCTACTCCTGAGAGACAGCCTTTGAACACCCGAGTGAGGAGGGCGTCGTTCCCTTGTAGCAACACCGTCATCATACTGAAATAGTTCATGTACTGACTTGGTGATGTTTTTCCCTCGAATAGAGCCATAGTCAGAGGTTTGTACCTCGAAGGGAAAGGGACCTCTTCCCAGATAGCTGGGTAAGGCTGGTTGATTCCCAGTTTCTTGAGCTGATCTTTGTGCTTCAAGGCATCAAACTGGGCTTTCAACTCCCGTACTGCCTGCATCGGATCTTCAGTTGGAAGCGGGACTACGGTGTGGTGCGGAGTTGGTTGTATCGTGACTCCAACGGGAGGTAATATATTCTTCGAGTGAGGAAGCGGAGGAACTGCTGACTCTTGATCTAGAGCAGGCTCTTGGCTCGGGTTGGATGGTGGTAAGTCCACCCCCACACTTATCTGAGTTGGCGGGACCAATGCTTGAGCTATGGCAATTGTGTGCTGAGTTAGCATCATCTGGTGCATGTTCTCCATTATGGATTGCATTTGTTTCAGAGATATCTCCAGTATAATGATGCGTTGTTCCGCGTTTCCTGACGGTGAAGCTTCCTCGCGTTCATCTTCAATGGCATAAACTCCCATTTCCCTGGGTGTCATTGAAGGATTAGTATAGGTCGCTGCAGAATTCGACTCTATACTCTCAGCATCTGATCCGGGAGACTGGCGACCCCCAGCGTCGGAATCAGACGAGTACAAAGCTGGTTGTTGTGACCTTGCACGGGTGTTTTAGAACACCCCAGCTTCAGCGTTCTTGAGGAGCTCATTGAATCTCCTTTGGCTCGGAGGCCTAGAGGGATGACGTCTTGAGCTCGACCCTCCTCTAGGTATGTGTAAAGCCATGTTCACAGATGCATGCGCGGGCTCTTCTTCCTGGAAAGACAGAGAGTAGCTCAACTGGTCGAAAATCGACCGTTTTGCTTTAGAACAACAGCAATCAATCACAATCTTATGACTATTACAACAGTGGTCGCCAGGAGGCGTAATAGACATGTTGAAAGGTCCCCTCTCCTTACGCTTCTGGATTAGATATTTGCGCAGGTCAGGAGGAGTTGCAGAAGAAGAAGACGACGGCTTGTTCCTTCTGTCCCCATCAGTGGGCATGCAGAGGTTGGGCACCATGGTCTTCCCTGTGCCACCTGTGTACAACAGGTTGGCCATCTGGGTGGCGGATAATCTCCGAGGAGCGTGTCTTTCCGTCAATCGAGCCTTTTGTACCCTTAGGGACTTAGCCTGGCGTAACTTCGAGCTTCGCTCTGGTTGGCGTAAGGCTGAGGATGTCCTCAGGCGGCCATCAGCTTCTCGCGTAATCCGGAGGGTAGGCAGATTATTCCCTTGCTGGTGTAAAGGCCGAGAAGTTGAGTACTCCGCCGCTTGCTTTCCCTTGCGTAGATTGCAGGGGTCATCTGGTTCCCCGTAGAGGTCAGATATTGTCTTACGCATGGAGCGTGCTTTGTACTTTCGATTTGGCGCTGAGGCATCATCAGAAGTTTTGTCTATTCCGCCATGGACGGGAGACTGGCTTCTATGCGTAGAGCGCAGTGGATATCTCTGGGTTAGCGCTGAGGCTTTGCCCGAAGTTTTGTCTGTACCGCGCGTAGCGGGAGACTGATTTCTACACGTAGAGCGCAGTGGATACTTCTGGGTTAGCGCTGAGGCTTTGCCCGAAGTTTTGTCTGTACTGCGCGTAGCGGGAGACTGGTTTCTACGCGTAGAGCACAGTGGATACTTCTGGGTTAGCGCTGAGGCTTTGCCCAAAGTTTTGTTTGTACCGCGCGTGGCGGGAGACTGAATTTTACGTGCAGGGCACGGAGGGAGCAATGTTACAACCTCATTGGTCGGAGAGATCGGAGAGTCCACAGGAATGGTAGAGGATGTCTTGGGCATCCAGATTTTGGCGCAGCTTCCTGTTGTCTTGGACGGAGAGAGGGTGAGAGCTACCCCCGGTTCGAAGCATGTTTTCGTAGGCAGACTGGTCGAATTGGACGACCAGTGTCTACTTCACGGTTCCTACAGATACCGTATCGTGTTGAGCAATTACTTCCTCATCAGAAGAGAAAGATGTCCCCAGCAGAGTCGCCATCTTGTTTGTGGTAGAAAACGAAAGAATGAAATGTATTTAAGACGGGGTTTATACGAAACCCGTGTTCTTTGGTTTACAAACAAACTTGTACAATTTAATCCTATACGAGGATGTCGAAGTACAATTTATAAATCTGGGTAAATATTGCTATAGGTGTCTGATATAAAGTCGATCACTTTAGCCCTTGGACCACACGATGATGAAGAAGTGCCGTAGAAGACAGGAAGCAGCTTCGAAGGTTACAAAAGAGGGTGGATGCACGATGCCAAAGTCGTCGATCCCTACTCTTTGCCTGAGCTTCGGATTCTTCTCTCTCTCTCTCTCGACCTCTTGTTCGATCTTTCTCGAAAGTTCGACCTTGGATCTGATATTAGATTTCTTGACCAATTTTCCGACCTTGTCCTTTGTTGATAGAGGTCTCTATTTATAGAGTTTTAGTGACAGTGACCACTCCGTCGGTGTAGAAACCGAGTAGTGGAAAGTACAGCACCCTTTTACACAATGGTTAAAATAACCAATGCCTGCGTGATCCTCTGAATGAGCGTGTGACGCGGGTCCAACTAAGGGACAAAATGTGTATAATCGCTACGAAGATCATGGCGTAGGAGCCACGTAGGTAGGTATCCCTCGTGTAGAAGAGGTGGGCGTAGAAGCCAATATCTGTCACCATGGCGTAGAAGCCAAGTAGGCATAGAAGCCGAATAGGCGTAGAAGCCGAGTGGTCATAGAGGCCGAGTGAGCACAGAAGCTGAACGGGCGTAGAAGCCGAGGGAGCACGGAAGCTGAACGGGCGTAGAAACCGAATGAGCACAGAAGCTGAATGGGCGTAGAAGCCTAGTGAGTACAGAAGCTGAATGGGCATAGAAGCCGCTGCATAATGTGCCAGAGTGCTGATGTGGACGTCTTAGCCGAAATTATGGCTTTTGAAGATGTAATCAAATCTCTTACATTAAATGTAGAGATTTGCCACCATCCTGCGTATTAAATGCAGAGGCGTGTTTTTGAAGGTCTGCAGGCCTTCTGTGCAGCAGTCGCAGAGACGTGCCTCGAGAAAATGTCACCGCTCTGTGCATTAGACGTAGAGACGTGCCAACGTGCCTCGAGAAACTGTCACCGCTCTGTGCATTAGACGTAGAGACGTGCCTCGAGCCCCGTACGAAGTACAGCTTTTGATGTGGCAGGCAGTTTGTCTACTGCAGAGCGTAAACAGCTCATGTCTGCCTGTGTAAAATAAGGCAGCGTATCCCCTTGTACACGTAAAAACAGTTTACGCAAAGGAGATGGTGGTAGATGACAGCCTGGGTTGCAGTGTCGTGCCATCATTATAGCCGTCGTCTGGGTAGTCGAACAGTATCCCTTTGTCAGAAGTCCAGACGTCAGGTTCATTGCAGGATCTGACAGGTTCACTTCGGAGAACACGAAGCGTTCCTCGTACGCTTTAATGCTATATTGAAAGCGGATGTGTTTTACGCCATATAGGCGATGAAGCACCCCGTCTACGCTGAAGCGGCCCGGACATACTGCATTTACGTGGATGGTCCTATCATATTTTACGCCATGCTCGGCGGAAAAGCTCCATTGCACTCTTGATGGCCTTGAGGTCCCCTGCTTACGCTGCCCTGTATCACCATGTTGCGTAGAGCTATCCAGCATATTTTTTATGCTTCTACAAGTGTCTGCCGATGCATCTTTCTGACTTCCTCCATAGTCCTCGAGGTAGGCTTTCCCTGAACGGGTTTCAGTAGCCAAAATCTCATCTTCTAATGTCGAGGATATAGCAACCATATGACATAGTTTATATTTTGAATTCTTTCTAGACTTAGCCTTAGCCTTAGCAGCTTGAGTCTCTTCCTCGATCACTGACACCAGATCTAGATGAACCCACATAATCTCACCGTGTTAGGTAGTTAGGGGTACCGGGTCATAATTTTGACCCTGGTTGGAGGGAGATTAACAATATTCATCGTTGTCCGGGAAATAGGTACAACACCATCCGAAACTTCTTGGGGAGGCAGATTGCCAAATTGAAGAGACATCATATTGGCTGTGACCGTCTTCTCGCTATTGCGCAGAGTGATGGCCTTAGAGTCGATCAACTCCTGGATTTTCCTCTTTAGTACATAATACGCCTTTGTGGGGTGATGAATGTACCTATAGAAGATACAGTACTTGGGGTTATTGGTACTGCTGACTTCATTAGGCCGCTTTACCTCAGGGAGGGTAATCTTGCCGCTTTTGACTAGACACTCGAATATGCTTAGAATATCGTCGTCGTCAAAAGAATATACTTCAATGGGCCTGGAAGTCCCAGGTTTTGTCTGTGTGGTTGCCGCAGTCTTTTGCCTGGACGTATTGATCGCCAGAGCTTCTTTTCCTTTGGAACCACGAGGATGGTCGCTGTTGGAGGATGACCTTTTGCCTCTATCAGAGGCAGATATCATAATTTCATTATCACGCGCCTTCCGACTGTTGTCTTCAGCGGCCACCTCTGAGATGATAAATGAGGGCTAATCATGGAACTGATATGGTCCTGTGAACACCGAGATCACTGGAAGAAGGTTCTTCCTGCAAATGTCCACCAATGCCGAGTCTGGAACTCCGGGAGGCATTTGCAAAGTGGCTTGACGAAAACGTTCGATGAAAGTGCAAACGTTCTCTTTCTCCTTTTGCTTTACTTCAATGAGAGAGGACATAGACATGTCCATCCTCCCTTCATAGAATCGCACAAAGAACAGAGTCTTGAAATCTTCAAAGGAAGTAATGCAGTTGTCCGCAAGACTACGGTACCACTGATAAGCCACCCCCGAGAGACAGCCTTTGAATACTCGAATGAGAAGGGCGTCATTCCCTTATAATAACACCGTCATCATACTGAAGTAGTTCATGTACTGGCTCGGTGATGTCTTTCCCTCAAACAAAGCCATAGTCTGTGGTTTGTATTTAGGAGGGAAAGGGATCTCATCCCAGATAGCTGGATAAGGCTGGTCGATTCCCAATTTCTTGAGCTGATCCTTATGCTTTAAGGAATCAAATTGGGCTTTCAATTCCTGTACTGCTTGCATCAGATCTTCAGCTGGCAGAGAGACCGCGGAGTGGTGAGAGATCGGTTGTATCATAACTCCAATAGGAGGCAATACTGTCATGCCCCAGTCCCAAAATATATGGAACCAGGCCACGTGGCAATAGCCAGCTGACACGTCTCCGAGGATATCCCAATTTAATGGATCCACGAAGAGTGCTACGCTGTCCTATAATACTAACATGTCCAATATCAGTCAATAACAGGTAATATAATCTCATCCACAAAATAAAGAGCAAGAAACACTAAATAAACTGCTGGTTGATAAATACCAGTCTCAAGATATCATAGTACAACCAGTGATATCTGGTGGGAACAAACCCACTACTATGACGAATTAAAGTACTGAAATGAGATATAAAAGATAATGACTAGGGCATCAGCTGAGTAGATAATGAAGCCCTCCAACTAGGCTAAAGGCCTGCCAACTGATCACAGGAACTCTGACGGTTGTACCTCCAACTCCTCAGCTATAGCAAATCTCGTCTCCTGTCCTGGGCCGTATACGGTGGGATAGTAAGCCTCGTCTAAATCTGGAAAGGTACCAGGTCCTCAGAGGAACGTAACAAGATACAAGAAAACAACATGCTATATATATGAATACTGAAGAAAATAAATACAATAAGGGTGTACTAGCCATCCAAGTGAATGCAATATGAGGACAACGCTGGTGCGTATGGGTAGGCGTAGGCATAGCGTCCATGCTCCGAAGAGAGTGGCATCTGTACAGTATATCGTCCATATCGCTCCGAAGAACGTGGCATCAGTATAAAGGGAAAGTAATTGGATCCGAGGTTCCTCCGAAACTACGGCTCCAATGTGT
The DNA here is from genome assembly GCA_036927795.1 of Iris macrosiphon. Lineage (NCBI taxonomy): Eukaryota > Viridiplantae > Streptophyta > Magnoliopsida > Asparagales > Iridaceae > Iris > Iris macrosiphon. Next base: position 89,154,280 of record JAYESA010000002.1, on the reverse strand, counting down.
GTATCCCATATGCCTACTAGTTATCCTCCCCGTCCAATGTAGATATGCAAGTCGACTACTCAACATTCATACCATATATCTATATGCCAAGTCTCAAATCTATATCCTGACTACATACTAACCGTGATGTAGGTGATACGCAACGGTAGCTAGTCGAGTGCGCAAACCCGCATCCCAATATGAGTATATCTCAGTGTCCGTGTAAGGTGTCAGGTCTCAGACAATAACAGAGTATCGTCCAATGGGTTGAGTCTGCTAAGAGCTAAGTCCATATATATATTCTAACATCGACATAACCATCGAATGCACCCGAGACAACTCGGATGCGCACAGTTGTATAAACTACAAGCAACAAGAATACAATACAACAGATGCATATTTAATTTCAACAGTAATTATAGCAAGGTATCTTGCCTGTATTCGGAAGCTGTGAATGCCAGAAGCCTGCTCCTGCGGTGTCTTCCGTCTGATCCAATGGTCCTAAACACACAATATAATATAGAAATCTTACATCAGACACTAAGACAATAAGCAGACTCTACGTTGCTCTTAGGAACTGTCACAAGTTCACGATTGATCAAAGACGGCTTTACGTGTGCATGTAGCTAGGATGTACACATGTTCTGTCCTTGTCAGCGTGTGTCTTGAGACAATAATTACTAAGGTTAGGGGTTACCACTAATTTGGATTTACGAATACATGCCTTTGGTTCCCATGTCCAAACGTACTCGGTTTGTGTCAAAGCTTTCAGGTGAATTACTAGTCTTGGTGATAGGTCTCATAATTTAGGTGTTTGCTAGTTATTAAACAAATTCTACATCTTGTTAAACAGCATACTAGCATGCATATAATTAGGGTTGATTCAGTTTATTATTATCTACTTTAATTATTAGCACACATATATATATCTATATTTATTTCATTCTAACTGGTTTGTGTCGACACTGGACACGTCGATACGACGACTCGAATAACCAGTCTTACAACGATACTACGCGAGAACGAGTGGGGAATCGAATACCTGACTGTTGGGACGAGGTCCTGTTCGTCCTCCTCGCGACAGAGCTCCGGCGTCGACCGTGGGTTGACCGACAGCGGCAGCAGCGGCTTGGTGGCAGCGGCTGCAGCGGCTTGGTGGCAGCGGCTTGGTGGCGTCGGGCGGGCTGAAGCGGCGCGGGGTGGCTGACAGTTTGTTGGGTTAGGTCAGGGTGACCTGAGGGTGGTGGTTGGCGGGGTTTGTGAAGTCGGAGGTGGTGGGTGTCCGGTTGGGAAGGAGATGGTTCGGCTAGAATGCGTGGGGTGATGGTGATGGTGCGGTGTTCGATGGGTGCAGGCGGACGGGGTATTGCTGGCGGTGTATGGCGGTCCAGCAGTGGGGGTCCGGTGGCAAACGCGGCGTCGGGCAGTCGGGGGGTAACTCGGGTGTTGGGGAATGGCTAGGGTTTGGGTACTTGATGAATAGCAACTTTAGGGTTTCATGGTAGGGAGGATGTATATTTATAAGGGGGTTGATGGGTTGGCCTAAGGACTTGGGCCTGTCTGCCCTAGCTGAGGTGGGGCTAGTCCATGTGAAAGAGTATATATGGCTTGGTAAAGTTCTGCTTAGGGTGAAATTAGCCTCCAAAAATTTACTAGATTAAAATTTACTGCTCAAGGTGAAAATTAATGAGCATTGCGTGGCTAAGGAATTATCATGGTCAGTGGGGTATTTATAATTGCCGTTCATTAATTCAAATTGAATTACAAATAATTCCTAGTCTCCGGATTAAATCCAATTGACCCTAAATTGGTTGAGGGGGTTTACAATCTACCCTCCTTAGAGCATTTCGTCCTCGAAATTAAAATATACGCAAGACAAGAACTACTGGCTGAATCAAAATGCTAATACGTACCTAGTCCTTCGAAGAGATGGGGGTGGCGCTGCCTAATATCCTCCTCGCGTTCCCAAGTCGACTCGCCTGGTGCATGATGCCTCCATGCAATACGCACTAGGGGGATAGTCTGCCCTCGTAGTACTTTCTCACTTCTGTCTAGAATCTCCACAGGCTTCTCTTCATATGATAGGCTCGGGCCGACCGTGATCTCGGAATGGTCAAGCACGTGACTAGTATCCGATATGTACCTCCTCAATTGAGATACGTGGAAGACGTCGTGGACTCCTTCCAAGGTCTGCGGTAACGCTAATCTGTAAGCAACCTCTCCGACGCGTTCTATTATGTCGAATGGTCCGATGTACCTCGGACTCAGCTTCCCTCTGCCTCCGAATCTAATGGTCCCTCGAGTAGGAGAGATCTTTAAGAATACGTGATCTCCAACCTGAAACTCTAAGGGTCGTCGGTGCGCATTCGCCCAATGCTTCTGTCGGTCTTGTGCTGCTCGAAGGTGCCCTTGGATCTTCTTTACCTTCTCTACCGTCCGAACAACCAACTCTGGTCCGAGAATCTATCGTTCACCTATATCACTCCAGCATGCTAGAGAACGACATTTCCTTTCATACAACGCTTCATAGGGAGCCATCTGAATGCTAGCTTGATAGCTGTTGTTGTAGGAAAACTCGACCAAATGTAAGTGGTCCTCCCATGATCCTCCGAAGTCCAGCATGCACGCTCTTAACATGTCTTCTAGCATCTGAATGGTGCACTCCGACTGGCCATCTGTTTGTGGGTGATACGCTGTGCTAAACTTTAGGCGAGTACCAAGACTCTTTTGCATACTCCGCCAAAAGTAAGACGTAAATCTTGTATCCCTGTCTGACACAATGCTAACTGGCACTCCATGTAGGCACACAATCTCTCTCATGTACATATCTGCTAAACCTCCGTCGATTGTCCAACTCTAAAGGGTAAAAAGTGTGCGGACTTGGTGAGTCTATCCACGATTACCCATACTGTATTTCGCCCACTAAGACTCCTCGGAAAGCCCGTAACAAAGTCCATGGTGATATGCTCCCATTTCTACTCCGGTATAGGAAGCGGTTGAAGCAATCCTGCAGATCTCTGGTGCTCAGCCTTGACTTGCTGACACACCAGGCACTTGGCCACGAAGCGTGCTATCTCTCTCTTCATTCCGTGCCACCAGTAGTACTGTCTTAGATCTCTGTACATCTTCGTGCCTCCTGGATGAATGGAGTAGGTAGAACTGTGTGCCTCTGTCAACAATTCCTGCCGAAGTTCTCCATTTGGAACATAGAGACGATCTTCGCACCTCAGTGTTCCGTCTTCGTGCATCCGCAATCCTGTCTGTAATCCAGCCTCTGTCCTCTGTCTGAGTCTCTGAAATCTGGCATCTGTCGGCAAAGCGGCCTTGATTCTCTCTACCAGTGTCGATTACAATTGGAAATTCGACAACTGTCCGTCTACTCTGGGTATAACAACCTCTATACCCATCTGTTCTAGATCTCTCAACAGATGTTGGTGGGTAGTCAAGAAGAATACCATAGGTCTTCTGCTCAATGCGTCTACTACTACGTTGGCCTTTCCTGGGTGGTACTGTAGCTCTATTTCGAAGTCTGTCATCACCTCGAGCCAACGTCTCTATCTCTGATTTAGATCCTTCTGAGTGTAGACGTATTTCAGGCTTTTATGATTAGTAAATATCTCTACTCTTTCTCCATATAGGTAATGCCTCCAAATTTTTAACGCAAAGATCACCGCTGCAAGCTCCAAGTCATAGGTGGGATAGTTCTTCTCATGTGTCCTCAACTGTCTAGAAGCATAAGCTACAACCTTTCCATGCTGCATCAAGACGCATCCTAATCCTTTCCCGGACGTATCGCTATAGATTACGAATCCTCCGGGTCCGGAAGGTATGGTCAAGATGGGTGCTGTAGTCAAGCGCTTCTTCAGCTCATCGAATGCCTTCTGACACTCCTCTGTCCAAGTGAACTCCTGTTCCTTATGGGTCAAGTGGGTCATTGGCTCTGCAATCTTCGCGAAGTTCTCTACGAACCTCCGATAATATCCGACAAGTCCTAGGAAACTCCTCACTTCTGAGACATTGGTAGGGGTTGGCCATGTCTCTACAGATAAAATTTTCGCCGGATCTACTGAGATACCGTCTCCTGAGATGACGTGTCCAAGGAAAGCGACACGATCTAGGAGAAACTTGCACTTGCTCAGCTTGGCATAAAGTCTCTCTCTTCTCAACGTCTCTAACACTAGTCTCAAGTGCTTCTCGTGCTCCTCGTGGCTCTTTGAATACACCAAAATATCGTCGATGAAGACTACCACGAACTGGTCTAAGTATTGATGGAATACTCTGTTCATCAAGTTCATAAATACAGCTGGCGCATTCGTCAGTCCAAAAGGCATCACTAAGAACTCGTAGTGACCATAACGAGTTCTGAATGTTGTCTTTTGAATGTCTTCTCTTTGCACCTTCATTTGATGATAACCCGATCTCAAGTCGATCTTTGTGAACACCACTGCTCCTGTCAACTGGTCGAATAAGTCGTCAATCCGCGGCAGGGGGTACTTGTTCTTAATAGTCAAAGCATTAAGGACTCTGTAATCAATACACATACGTACTGTTCTATCCTTTTTAGGCACAAACAATACTGGTGCTCCCCATGGTGATGCACTAGGACAGATAAATCCCTTGCTCTGCAACTCCTCCAATTGTAGCTTCAGCTCGTCTAACTCCTTCTTCGCCAATCGGTACACATTAGAAGATACCGGTGCTGCTCTTGGTACTAGCTCAATGGTGAACTCCATGTCTCTATCTGGTGGTAAGCTTGGCAATTCTTGGGGAAAATGTCCTCGAATTCTGCAACTATTGATGGGGGCGCAATCTCCATAGTCATGCAAGTTCCAGCTGTCTGTCCTACTCCTTGTTCGACGGTCCCTCGCATGTACTCGAACTCTGGTTGATCTGGTGGTCTAAAAGTGATGCTACCCTTCCGGCAGTTCAGTACGGCGTTATACTGGCTTAACCAGTCCATACCTAACACAACATCAAAGTACGGCATAGGCAATACCAGGAATCGCGCTCTCATCTCTCTACCACATACGACTACCGAGCATGTTCTAATAGTGCTGGTAACCGGTACGATACCTCCTCCGGTAAGAATCTTCCAACTCTTAGGTAGGGGGGAAGTCGCTACTCTATGCATTGCTACAAATCTACTAGATATAAATGACAATGTAGCCCCAGAATCAAACAATGCTGACGCAGGTAAGGATGTGACTAAAATGGTACCTGTGATTGCTTCTCCTTTTGTTTCCTCCTCAGCGGCTGCTAATGCAAAGGCCTGTCCCTGTCTCTATCCTCCTGCCTGCTGTCGGGCCCGATCAAACTGTGCCTGCTGTGGGGCCAAGGGTGGTCCCCTCTGGAATCCTTCGGGTGCTGGTGGACGCTGGCCTCCTGGTGGGGGTAGTATCCTCGGGGCTAGTGCTGTTGGCCTTTGTCCGGCCTGTGGGGCTGCCTCCCTGCGTTGTGGGCAATCTCTGGCAAGGTGCTGACTGGCTCCACAAATCATGCATGTCCCAAGTCTCTTTCCGCAATCCTTCTCGAAGTGACCTCTCTTACCACAGAAGTGGCAAGTCGGAAGTTCCTGGTGTAGATATGGTGCTGCTCTCTGTTGTGTCTGCACTCCGGGATGACGGATGGGTCCTCCTGCTCCGGGCTGGACTCTAGCTGGCGTGGTCGTACTGGAACGCCTAGCTCTTCTGACAATGGCCTCCTGGATCCTCGCCTCGGCGAGAACCTCCTCATAAGAAATCCTCGCCTGTGCGGTGGTATATCTCTGTAGCTCGAAGTTGAGGCCGTGGTGGAATCTCTGAGCCTTCTCTAGATCATTGGGTATCAGAACGGCTCCAAATCTGCTAAGGCGGCTAAACTCCGCGTCATATGTGTCAACAGTCATATTTCCCTGTTCTAGATGTAGGAACTGGGAGTACAGGGCATTTTTGACTATTGCTGGAAAATACTTCGTATTGAAGTATTCCAAGAACCGTTCCCAAGTCTGGTTCTTGCCTACACTGCGCTCAATGGAATCCCACCAGTGATGGACATTGCCTTTTAGTTGGGCCCTCACTGCGGTCATCCAAAGGTCTGGATGCAGTTGTGAAGCTTCTAATAGCATCTCTGTGTTGGCGATCCAATCGGAGATCTGCTCTACAGTCTCATTGCCTGAGAAGGTATCTGGTCCCATCTGTCGGAACCATCTAACAGTGCCACCTGTCGGGGCTGGTGGAGGTGCTGGTGCTGGTGTCGTGATAGGTGTCCTCTCTAGTACTGTCATCAAACTCTGTCGTAATGTCTCTGTCTGCTGCCACTGTGCTTGCATCATTGCCTGGAAGAACTGAAGCATCTGTGGCTGGCCATCTAGCTGCGGCATCTGGGGTGGATAAGGTGGAGGCGGTGGTAGTAGAATCTCTGGTTGTGCAGTAGGCGTCTCCTCAGAGGTCGGCCTCTTAGTCTACGGCATCGGTGTAGCTCCTGAAGTCTGGCCCTCACAATGCTGCGTGAGGATCGTCCGGGAAGTTTGTCCCTCAGGCTGCGGTATAGGATCGCCTCTCGTGCCAATGTATCAGCGGGGTCTGTAGCGGGTGTTGCCCTTGGGGTACCTCATCTCCTTGAGTGGTGTTATCTGGCATCGCGGCACGGGGTGCTCCTCGTCCACTGCGCAAATTCATCTTGCTGCAAGAGATATAGCTTTATTAAAAGAGTACGAAAGCAAACAAACAGGATACAGATATTTAGAAGCAGTATGAAGGAAGTTCAAGGACGAAGCAAAAGTGGATGAGATCTAATAATTTCTATCTTATTGCAGGCTCGCTGGGCATGTTACCATACCACAAGCGAAAAGTCGACCTGCATGGGCCACCACTAAAACCATGTCACGCCCCAGTCCCAAAATATATGGAACCAGGCCACGTGGCAATAGCCAGCTGACACGTCTCCGAGGATATCCTAATTTAATGGATCCACGAAGAGTGCTACGCTGTCCTATAATACTAACATGTCCAATATCAGTCAATAACAGGTAATCTAATCTTATCCACAAAATAAAGAGCAAGAAACAATAAATAAACTGCTGGTTAATAAATACCAGTCTCAAGATATCATAGTACAACCAGTGATGTCTGGTGGGAACAAACCCACTACTATGACGAAATAAAGTACTAAAATGAGATATAAAAGATAATGACTAGGGCATCAGCTGAGTAGATAATGAAGCCCTCCAACTAGGCTAAAGGCCTACCAACTGATCACGGGAACTCTGACGGTTGTACCTCCAACTCCTCAGCTGTAGCAAATCTCGTCTCCTGTCCTAGGCCGTATACGGTGGGGTAGTAAGCCTCGTCTAAATCTGGAAAGGTACCAGGTCCTCAGAGGGACGTAACAAGATACAAGAAAACAACATGCTATATATATGAATACTGAAGAAAGTAAATACAATAAGGGTGTACTAGCCATCTAAGTGAATGCAATATGAGGACAACGCTGGTGCGTATGGGTAGGCGTAGGCATAGCGTCCATGCTCCGAAGAGAGTGGCATCTGCATAGTATATCGTCCATATCGCTTAGAAGAACATGGCATCAGTATAAAGAGAAAGTCATTGGATCCGAGGTTCCTCCGAAACTACGGCTCCAATGTGTGTATCCCATCCGCCTACTAGTTGTCCTCCCTGCCTAATGTAGATATACAAGTCGACTACTCAACGTGCATACCATGTATCTATATGCCAAGTCTCAAATCTATATACTGACTACATACTAACCGTGATGTAGGTGATACGCAACGGTAGCTAGTCGAGTGCGCAAACCTGTATCCCAATATGAGTATATCTCTGTATCCGTGTAAGGTGTCAGGTCTCAGACAATAACAGAGTATCGTCCAATGGGTTGAGTCTGCTAAGAGCTAAGTCCATATATACATTCTAACATCGACATAACCGTCGAATGCACCCGAGACAACTCGGACGCACACAGTTGTATAAACTACAAGCAACAAGAATACAATACAACAGATGCATATTTAATTTCAACAGTAATTATAGCAAGGTATCTTGCCTGTATCCGGAAGCTGTGAATGCTAGAAGCCTGCTCCTGCGGTGTCTCCCATCTGATCCAATGGTCCTAAACACACAATATAATATAGAAATCTAACATCAGACACTAAGACAATAAGCAGACTCTACGTTGCTCTTAGGAACTGTCACAAGTTCACGATTGATCGAAGATGGCTTTACGTGTGCATGTAGCTAGGATGTACACATGTTCTGTCCTTGTCAGCGTGTGTCTTGAGACAATAATTACTAAGGTTAGGGGTTACTACTAATTTGGATTTACAAATACATGCCTTTGGTTCCCATGTCCAAACGTACTCGGTTTGTGTCAAAGCTTTCAGGTGAATTACTAGTCTTGGTGATAGGTCTCATAATTTAGGTGTTTGCTAGTTATTAAACAAATTCTACATCTTGTTAAACAGCATACTAGCATGCATATAATTAGGGTTGATTCAGTTTATTATTATCTACTTTAATTATTAGCACACATATATATATCTGTATTTATTTCATTCTAACTGGTTTGTGTCGACACTGGACACGTTGATACGACGACTCGAATAACTAGTCTTACAACGATACTACGCGAGAATGAGTAGGGAATCAAATACTTGACTATTGGGACGAGGTCCTGTTCGTCCTCCTCGCGACAGAGCTCCGGCGTCGACCGTGGGTTGACCGGCAGCGGCAACAGCGGCTTGGTGGCAGCGGCTGCAGCGGCTTGGTGGCAGCGGCTTGGTGGCGTCGGGCGGGCTGAAGCGGCACGGGGTGGCTGACAGTTCGTCGGGTTAGGTCGGGGTGACCTGAGGGTGGTGGTTGGCAGGGTTTGTGAAATTGGAGGTGGTGGATGTCCGGTTGGGAAGGAGATGGTTCGGCTAGAATGCGTGGGGTGATGGTGATGGTGCGGTATTCGATGGGTGCAGGCGGACGGGGTGTTGCTGGCGGTGTATGGCGGTCCAACAGCGGGGCTCCGGTGGCAAACGCGGCGTCGGGCAGTCGGGGGGTAACTCGGGTGTTGGGGAACGGCTAGGGTTTGGGTACTTGATGAATAACAACTTTAGGGTTTCATGGTAGGGAGGATGTATATTTATAAGGGGGTTGATGGGTTGGCCTAAGGACTTGGGCCTGTCTGCCCTAGCTGGGGTGGGACTAGTCCATGTGAAAGAGTATATATGGCTTGGTGAAGTTCTGCTTAGGGTGAAATTGGCCTCCAAAAATTTACTGCGCAAGGTGAAAATTAATGAGCATTGCGTGGCTAAGGAATTATCATGGTCAGTGGGGTATTTAAAATTGTCGTTCATTAATTCAAATTGAATTACAAATAATTCCTAGTCTCCGAATTAAATCCAATTGACCCTAAATTGGTTGAGGGGGTTTACAAATACATTCTCCGAATTAGAAAGTGGAGGAGATGCTGACTCCTGATCTAGAGCAGGCTCCTGATTCGCATTGGATGGTGGTAAGTCCACCCCCACACGTATCTGAGTCGGACGGACCGATGCTTGAGCTATAGCAGCTGTGTGTTGAGTCAGCATCATCTGGTGCATATTCTCCATCATGGACTGTATCTCTTTCAGAGATGTCTCCAACACAGCGATGCGTTGCTCAGTACTTCCTGACGAGGAAGCCTTTTCGCGTTCATCTTTAATGGCATAGACTCCCATTTCTCTGGATGTCATTGAAGGGCTAGTATAGGTCTCTGTAGAGAATGACTCTATACTTTCTGTATCTGATTCGGGAAACTGGCGACCCCCAGTGTCGGAATCAGAAGAATACGAAGCCGGTTGTCGTGACCTCGAACGGGTATTTCGGAACACCCCAGCTTCAATGTTCTCAAGGAGTCTATTGAATCTCCTTTGGCTTGGAGTTCTAGAGGGATGACGTCTTGAATTTGACCTTCCTCTAGGAACGTGTGAAGCCATGTTTACTGATACAAATATAGCATCTTCTTCCTGTAAAGGCAAATAGTAGTTCAACCGGTCGAAAACTGACCATTTTGCTTCAGAACAGCAATAATTAACTATAATTTATGACTATTACAATAGTGCTCCCTAGGGGGCGTAATAGACATATTGGAAGATCCTCTATCTTTGCGCTTCTGGATCGGATATTCATGGAAGTCGGAAGGATTAACAGAAGAAGAAGAAGGCTTGTTCTTTCTGTTTACATCAGTAGGAATACGGATATTGGGAACCCCAACACTTTCTCTACCACCTATATACAGCAGTTCAGCCATATGAGTAGCACATGATCCATGAGGAGCATATCTATCCACAAACCGGGCTTTCTTTACGCTGAGGGGCTTGACCTGGCATAATTTGGAACTCTGCTCAGGTTGGCATAAAACTGAGGAAGTTCTCAATCGGCCATCAGCTTCTCGCGTAATCTGGAGAGCGGGCAAATTCTTCTCTTGCTGGCGTAAAGGCCGAGAAGTTGAGAGATCCGCCACTTGTTTTTCCTTGTGTAGATTACAGGGCCCATCTGCTTTTCCACGGAGGAAAGATGCATTTTTACGCGCGGAGCGCATTAGGAATTTCTGAATTGGTGCTGAGGCATTATTAAAAATTTTGTCTGTCACGTCACAGACGGGAGACTGAGTTTTATGCGCAGAGCGCGGAGCAGACTTCTGGACTAGCACTGAGGCATAACCAGAAGTTTTGTCTACCACGTCACAGACGGGAGACAGAGTTTTACGCACATAGCACGAAGTAGACTTCTGGACTAGCACTGAGGCGTGGCCAGAAGTTTTGTCTGCCACATCACCGATGGAAGACAGAGTTTTACGCGCGGGGCGCGGAGGTTGCGAAGCTACAACCTTGCTGGTCGGAGAATCCAGAGAGTCGGCAGGAATGGTAGGGGATGTTCGGGGTATCTACACTTTATGCAGTTTCCTGTTATCTTGGACAGAGAGCGAGTGAGAGCTACCCTCTGTTCGAAGCATGTCATCGTAGGCGGTTTGGTCAAATTGTACGACCAAGGTCTTCTTTATTGATTCTACCGATACTGTATCGTGTTGAGCAATTGCTTTCTCGTCAGATGAGAAAGAGATCCCCAGCAGAGTTGCCATCTTGTGTTTGATAATAAATAAAAGAAATAAAACTAGGTTTATACGAAACCCTTTCTTAGGTTTACAAACAAGAAGTACTATTAATCCTATACGAGGATGTTAAGTACAAAATTTAATCTGGATAAATATTGCTATAGGAGTCTGATCTGCGGTCGATCACTTTGTCCCTTGGACCACACGATGATGAAGAAGTGCTGTAGAAGAAGGAGATGCTTCAAAGATTGCAAGAGGGAGTGGATGCTCGATGTCAAAATCGTCGATCACTACTCTCTGTCGGTGCTCTTCTCTCTCAAGAATAGATTTCTGACCTTTCGACCTTCTGACTTCTATTCTCCAAGTTTTCGACCTTGGACCTCCGTGGACGGAGGTCTCTATTTATAGAGTTTAGTGACAATAGTCGTCCAGTTGGCGTAGAAGCCGGACAGTGGAGAGTGTGGCACTTTTTACGCGACGGTTATAATAACTGCCATCCACGTATAAATGATCTTCTGAATCTGCGTGTGACGCGTGTCCCATTATGAGGTAACGCGTATAACTGCTGCGAAGATCACAACATGCAAGCCACGTAGGTAACTGCCCCTCGCGTAGAAAAGATTAGCGTAGAAGCCAATGACTGTCACCATGGCGTAGAAGCCAAATAGTTGTCAAACTGGCATAGAAGCCAGGTAGGCATAGAAGCCCAGTAGCTGTCAGGTTAGCGTAGAAGCCTGATGCTGCATGGATAGGTAGCTAGCGTAAAAGATAGCCGATCCTCCTTCCTTGACTGAGGTTTTGAGCATATTCTAGACCAAATAGCCTTATCACGCATCAATGCAAATATGGCCTGAGTTGGCGTATTCCGAGGAGATAACATACAGCGTGCTCCTGTAGTTAAAAATGGCCAGGTTGGCGTATTTCAATGAGATAGCATACAACGTGCTCCTATAGCTGAAAATAGCCTGATGGAGTAATATGCAAAGGTGATGATGTGGACATATTAGCCGTAATTATGGCTCACCCAGTCTTTGAAAATAGAACCAAATCTCGTGCATTAAATACAGAGATCTGCCTCTCCATCACGCGCATTAACTATAGAGACGTGCCTCAAGCTCTGTACCGAGAGCAGCTTTTGACATGGCAGTTCGTTTTGTCTTCTACTGAGCGTAAAAGCTCACATCTGCCTGTATAAAACTAGACAGCATATTCCTTTGAATGCGTAAAAGTAATTTGTATCAAGAAAATGTCACTAAACGACGGTTTGGGTCTCTGTGTCGAATCATTATTACAACCATCGTCTGGATAGTCGTACAGTACTCTTTGTCAGGAGTCAGGTTCACTGCATGATCTGATAGGTTCATTCGAGGAATACGAAGAGTTCTTCGTACACCTTCCTGCTGCATTAAAAGCAGATGGGTTTTACGCCATAAAGGCGAGTTAGCAACCTTTTTACGCTAAAGCAGTCTGAAATACTGTATTACGTGGGTTGTTCAGGAGCTATATTTTATGCTGTACTAGCGATGAAGCTCTGCTGAGAACGCCATCAGACTCGTAGCGTTATGCTAGTCTTGTAACCCAAGTTTGGTTTGATTCTGAGAACGTTGACGAAACCCCGTATCGTGGGTCCCACGACTCCACTTGACGGGCGATTTTGTGATCGGCTCATCGGAATCCAGTTCTGGATATTCTGTTGGATTCATATCATCGTTATGGACTTGTAGACACTAAGTTTGACGAATTTGGAGAACTTTGTCTCTGACATATTTTCCGGTGCGAAGTGGGCCACATGTGAACCCCACTTTGACCAGAAACTGTCAATTTTGCCCCCGTATCCAAATTGGACTTATGGGTTGGCAATCCTAGCTATTTTATGTCTTCTGAGAGTGATGGTAATGTTTGTTTCAGCATTCAGAGGCATTCCTGGATATTCCACATACACTAGAGCAACTGAAGGAGTTCAAACCATAGGCAAGTGTACCTTGCCAACTTACAGTAATTCTTGTTATAGTATTTGCTCGGATTCTTTATATATATATATATATATATATATATATATATATATATATATATATATATATATATATATATATATATATACTCTTGATGTATCTGTTCAACCCAGGACCGTGTGAAATTACTTAGCGTCTGAATAATATTCGGGTGTCGACGCCGTAAGCGGAGTCGTATAACGTCACATAGAGAGTTGATATCGCGACCCTATACGTTTTCGTGCTTGCATTATCAAGTACGTCATACCATAGGACACCTGACACTATTCATGTGACATAATCTTCTGAGTTATTCATGGTGATTCTGTATAGGCTACATGATTTGTGACATAGATTTTACATATGCATAGCTATCATTATGACTTGCTGCATTAGATTTGATCTTGCGTGTTATGGACATGAGATGTCGTGGACATGAGATGTGTGATTACATTGGGTGGAGAGAGACACACATGCTACAGGCTGTTTATATATATATATTTATTATTGTGGTATGGTAGCCACTACAGAGCTAGGCCCATTACGTGATATTACTGCTACCGACTCCCCGACACAGAGCTTGTAGTAGTCTCAGCCTGAGTTCTAGTGATGCTCTTATTTTGCATATCGCTTAGCTGGTTACATAGTTTAACCTATTGATACATTTTATATACTACATTTATTTTGGCATGCTGTTTCTTGTACCTTGTTACGTCCCTCTGAGGACCTGGTCCCTTGCCAGTTTTGCAGCATAGACCGTTGTGGAGCCTGCTTAGAGTTACTGATGAGTGTTGCTTTGTCTTGCAGGAATTGGTGACAGGTACTTATATCATTACTTCCGGATTCATGGTTATTATTCATATTGTTTATTCATCTGCTGATATAACCTAGTTTTATAGACTCATATTCCTTTCTCGAGTCTATTCGAGCATATGGGTTACTGGCAGCCGACTTTAGCACATGTAGCTCATTCTTGTATATTCCGTTCATTGTGGATTAAGGCATAGGTATTTATATTTACTTGATTATATAGATAGTGACCCTTCTAATACAGCTTATATGTATTCGAATCGGACCAGAGTCTGATCGAATACGTAGCTGGCATGTTACGTATTCCTAGTCCTACGTATTTTAGGACTGGGGCGTGACATATTTTGTAGTGGCCCATGCAGGTCATAATTAAATTATTTCAGTTACTTTTCGGTACTGAGCGAGGCTGTAATCAAAGTTAGCAGTGATAGCATCTCAATCCACAACTGACTTGTAAATTTTTTTAGCATTTGATTATCGCCCTTAGACTTCATAATTGTACTCTTTTAATCCCCTCGACATCCTTATTATTGTTTATCATCTCTTCCTATTTCGGAGAGATGAATGTTCGTGCACGGTGTTTCCTCCAGAAGCAGATCCTTGTCAAGGCAGAAGAAGATATGCTGGATATAAATTTTTGCGAAAATGGTTACCCTTAGTAGGATAGTAGATAGGTTATTCCTATATGCTAGAGTTAGTATAGAGTTTAGCATGAGAATTGAATATAGTATCAAGGGCCTAGAACTAATAAAACCTTACCCTTCTTTAAAGATAGAAAGTAATTTAAAAGTATTGGAAGAGAGGATAGAGGGTTTAATTCTAATGCACCAGAATACTTTAGGTAATACATAGCTAGATGCTAGGGATCAGATGTGGCTCATGATGGTGATACAAGGAATTGCATTATGACCTTAAGAAAATGAAACCTTACGTAGCATGCCATAGTGGTTAAATCCTTAGTTGTCTTGTGACTTTTAGTATCAAAATTAGATCTTATGACCCAGCTATTACACCCCTACTATTTGTGCCGAAGAAGGATGGGACGGTACGCCTGTGTATTAAATATAGGGTACTGAACGCTGTAACCATCAAGAACCGATATCCCTTGTCACGCATTGACAATCTATTTGATAGGTTGAGTGGTGCGAGTGTATTCTCAAAGATAGATCTTGGATTCGATTATCACCAGATTAGAGTGCGTAGAGAGGATATACAGAAAACAGGCTTCAGGACCAAGTAAGGACACTATGAGTTCTTAGTTATGCCGTTTGGTTTAACCAACGCGCTAGTTGTGTTCATGAGTTTGATGAACGAAGTTTTTATTAGTACCTGGAAAAGTTTGTGGTTGCGTATTGATGACATCTTGATATATTCCAAGAGCCACATAGAGCACGACCAGCACTCTTTCAGCAGGCCCAACAACAGAAGAGGGCACGACCGCATGGGCGTGAACATGCTTTTACGATGACAGTGGAGGACACACAGACTCGAGGAGTAGCGAATACGAGTAAGATTTGAGTTATTCATAGCTATCTATTCCTAGTAATGCTTTAGTACGTGCCTGTAAGATCATTACCCTAGTCTAAGCCTAGTATTGTGTTAACATGAACTTGTTAGTCTAGATTAGTATCTGGTGCCCAAGTTTTCGTAAGCTGTAGTTGATATTCATTCTAACCAGGCTCCTTTACTCTTGAGTTACTTATCTTTCATTACCTAGGAAAAAGTTTATATTTCTTCCCTATGTGTTCTGCTTGAACAAATTCCTCACCCTTTCTCTCGATTTTCTTGTTCATGATTTCTTATTCTCTGTGTCGTGCTTCAACCAACATGTCTTGCAACCGCGTCATCTCTGCTGCTGGTTATGTTTTATTTTTCTTAATTGCGAGGACGCAATTCTTTTACGGTGGGTAGATTGTAACACCCATTTTTTTCAAATTTTTTTAGAATAAATTCTTGGATTTTTCGGTGATTTTTAATTAATTATTAAAAATGCCCTTCAGGGATTAATATTTGTATGTATTAAATTAAGTATTGAAATATTATAAATATTATATTTTTGGGTGTATTATTAATTATTGGTTGTTGTATAATTTTTCTAGAATTTATTGGGCTCAAAAACTATTTTTAAAATGGCTAAAACCCTTGATTTAATTAAATCAGGCTTAAACCGGATTAAACCGGACTGAACCAGACCAACCCAACCCTATTGAACCGAACTCGTCCTAATGGGTTGGATCGGATCCGGACCCGACCCAACCCGACCCGCTAAACCCTAACCCATTCCCCACGATCCCTTCCCCCTACTCCGTCGGCCCTCACCCCCGACTCTGCCGCCCCGCACGCGGCCAACCGCCCACGACCCCCGGCCACCCCCACGACTCCCCGCTCTACCGCCTCTCCCTCTTCCTTCGCCTATAAAAGACCCCCCCCGAGCCCCCGCCATCTCCCCGCTGCCACCGCCACCCGAGCACCCCTCCGGCGTCACACCGCCCGACCCCGACTCCGTACGACCCTTCCCCGACCATCGGCTACGACCCCCACAGCCCCAGCAGCCGCAGCCCCAGCAACCACCGTCGCCGTGCCACGCCGCACCACCCTATCGCGAATCAACAATAAGGTATACCCCTTCCCAGCCTCGTATATCTCTGTACATAGACCCGTATTCCGTTCTGTCGAATCCTGTGCGAAGATCGCGTGACCCTCTCAAAATCCGTGTAACTCTTTCGGGGTATCGCGTCCTGTGTCGGTCGCAAACCATGACGCAAAATCAGGAAAATATTTTCTAATTTCTGAAAATTCAGAATTTGTCCCAAACTCCCCAGTTCACGGCTGTTTTACGACCAACCTAGTTAATATTTTCAAATTTTACTTGAACGGTTATGTAGACCATATAACCGAGATTGAAACCCTGTAATTAGATTATTTTAGGGTGTTGTATGTTGTGTTTTATTGGCGGGTGAAATTGACCAAAAACTTGGTTATCTAAAAACCTATTTTTTTCGGAACTGGGGGTGCTCCGCTAAACGAGACAACTTGGTCGCATGCAAATTTCACCGAAAGGTGCACATTGTCAATACGGACGTGTGGGATTTTACGAAAGTTGATTTGGATGTGCGTGCACACCGGAATCAACGCGTATCCGTCGACAACGCCCCGTATCGGCCCTGTTTTGAAACTCGTTGTAACTTTGTGTGTGCTCATCATTTCAAAATGAAACTTGAGCCATCAGACTCGTAGCGTTATGCTGGTCCTGTGACCCAAGTTTGGTTCGATTCTGAGAACATTGACGAAATCCCGTATCGTGGGCCCTACGGCTCCACTTGACGGACGATTTTGTGATCGGCTCATCGGAATCCAGTTCTGGACATTCCGTTGGGTTCATATCATTGTTCTGGACTTGTAGACACTAAGTTTGACAAATTTGGAGAAATTTGTCTCTAACACATTTTTCGGTGCGAAGTGGGCCACATGTGGACCCCGCTTTGACCAAAAACTGTCAATTTTGCCCCTGTGTCCAAATTGGACTTATGGGTATGCAATCCTAGCTATTTTATGTCTTCTGAGAGTGATGATAATATTTGTTTCAGCATCCGGAGGCGTTTCTGGAGATTCTACATACACCAGAGCAATTGAAGGAGTTCAAACCATAGGCAAGTGTACCTTGCCAACTTGCAGTGATTCCTGTTATACTATTTGCTCGAGTTCTTTATACATATATATATACTCTTGATGTATCTGTTCAACCCAGGATCGTGTGATATTGCTTAGCGTCCGAATAATATTCGGGTGTCGATGCCGTAAGCGGAGTCGTGTAACATCACATAGAGAGTTGATATCGCGACCCTATACATTTTCGTGCTTGCATTATCAAGTACATCATACCATAGGGCACCTGACACTATTCATGTGACCGAATCTTCTGAGTTATTCATGGTGATTCTGTATAGGCTACATGATTTGTGACATAGATTTTACAGATGCATAGCTATCATTATGACTTGCTGCATTAGATTTGATCTTGCGTGTTATGGACATGAGACATCGTGGACATGAGACATATGATTACATTAGGTGGGGAGAGACACACATGCTACAGGCTGTTTATATATATATATTTATTATTGTGGTGCGGTAGCCACTACAGAGCTAGGCCCATTACGTGATATTACTGCTACCGGCTCCCCGATACAGAGCTTGAAGTAGTCTCAGCCTGAGTTCTAGTGATGCTCTCATTTTGTATATCACTTAGCTGGTTACATAGTTTACCCTATTGATACATTTTATATACTGCATTTATTTTGGCATGTTGTTTCTTGTACCTTGTTACGTCCCTCTGAGGACCTGGTCTCTTGCCAGTTTTGCAGCATAGACCGTTGTGGAGCCTGCCTAGAGTTACTGATGAGTGTTGCTTTGTCTTACAAGAATTGGTGCAAGGTACTTATATCATTCCTTCCGGAGTCATGGTTATTATTCATATTGTTTATTCATCTGCTGATATAGCCTAGTTTTATAGACTCATATTCCTTTCTCGAGTCTATTCGAGCTTTATGGGTTACTAGCGGCCGACTTTAGCACATGTAGCTCATTCTTGTATATTTCGTTCATTGTGGATTGAGGCATAGGTATTTATATTTACTTGATTATATAGATAGTTACCCTTCTAATACAGCTTATATGTATTCGAATCGGACCAGAGTCTGGTCGAATACGTAGTTGGCATATTACGTATTCTTAGTCCTACGTATTTTGGGACTGAGGCATGACATATTTTTGTGGTGGCCCATGCAGGTCCTAATTAAATTATTTCAGTTACTTTTCGGTACTGAGCGAGGCTATAATCAAAGTTAGCAGTGATAGCATCTCAATCCACAACTGACTTGTAAATTTTTTTAGCATTTGATTATCGCCCTTGGACTTCATAATTGTACTCTTTTAATCCCCTCGACATCCTTATTATTGTTTATCATCTCTTCCTATTTCAGAGAGATGAATGTTCGTGCACAATGTTTCCTCTAGGAGAAGATCTTTGTCAAGGCAGAAGAAGATATGCTGGATATAAATTTTTGAGAAAACGGTTACCTTTAGTCGGATAGTAGATAGGTTATTCCTATATGCTAGAGTTAGTATAGAGTTTAGCATGAGAATTGAATATAGTATCAAGGGCCTAGAACTAATAAAACCTTACCCTTCCTTAAAGATAGCAAGTACTTTGAAAGTATTGGAAGAGAGGATAGAGGGTTTGATTCTAATGCACCGAAATACTTTAGGGAATACATAGCTAGATGCTAGGGGATCAGATATGGCTCATGATGGTGATACAAGAAATTGCATTATGACCTTAAGAAAACGGAACCTTACGTAGCATGCCATAGTGGTTAAATCCTTAGTTGTCTTGTGACTTTTAGTATCAAAATTAGATCTTATGACCCAGCTGTTACACCCCTACTATTTGTGCCGAAGAAGGATAGGACGGTACGCCTGTGTATTAACTATAGGGCACTGAACGCTGTAACAATCAAGAACCGATATCCCTTATCACGCATTGACGATCTATTCGATAGGTTGAGTGGTGCGTTTGTATTCTCAAAGATAGATCTTGGATTCGGTTATCACCAGATTAGAGTGTGTAGAGAGGATATACAAAAAATAGCCTTCAGGACCAAGTATGGACACTATGAGTTCTTAGTTATGCCGTTTGGTTTAACCAACGTGCCAGTTGTGTTATGAGTTTGATGAACGGAGTTTTTATCAGTACCTGGACAACTTCGTGGTTGGGTATTGATGACATCTTGATATATTCCAAGAGCCACGCAGAGCACGAGCAGCACTCATTCAGCAGGCCAAACAACAAAAGTGGACACCACCGCAAGGACGTGGACAGGCTTTTGCAATGACAGTGGAGGACACACAGACTTGAGGAGTAGCGAATACGAGTAAGATTTGAGTTATTCATAACTATCTATTCCTAGTAATGCTTTAGCATATGCCTGTAAGATCATTACCCTAGTCTAAGCTTAGTATTGTGTTAACATGAACTTGTTAGTCTAGATTAGTATCTGGTGCCCAAGTTTTCGTAAGCTGTAGTTGATATTCGTTCTAACCAGGCTCCTTTACTCTTGAGTTACTTATATTTCATTACCTAGGGAAAAGTTTATATTTCTTTCCTATGTGTTCTGCTTGAACAAATTTCTCACCCTTTCTCTCAAGTTTTCTTTTTCATGATTTCTTATTCTTTGTGAAATGCTTCAACCAACATGTCTTGCAACCATGTCATCTCTGCTGCCGGTTATGTTTTATTTTTCTTAATTGCGAGGACGCAATTCTTGTAAGGTGGGTAGATTGTAACACCCGTTTTTTTTCAATTTTTTTAAAAAATGAATTCCTGGATTTTTCGGTGATTTTTAATTAATTATTAAAAATGCCCTTCAGGGATTAATATTTTTATGTATTAAATTAAGTATTAAAATACTATAAAAATTATATTTTTGGGTGTATTATTAATTATTGGTTGTTGTGTAATTTTTCTGGAATTTATTAGGCTTAATGTCACGACCCGCTCCCGGTTTAGGGGTACGAGTGCGTGGGTACGTCCAGCCTACGCCGCAACATCGGCGGTAGAACGCTGTCTAGGTCATGTAACTATCTAATCAAACTCACGTGAATACCCAACTCCATAAGGAGACGTGGATATCATAAAATAATGCTAGAAATACTCAATCACATAAACTAAAGCACGATGAGATATCAAGGCAAGCAAGAAATACAAGACAAGTCTAACGACAAAAATAATCATACCTGCAATCATTAACTTCCAATCCTCAAGTGTGTCAGAAACCAGTCTACTAAGGTCACAGTCTGGAAAAATATTTTCCAGTCAGGAAGGAGCAAAGTACATCTCTAAATAGCAGTTCTATATTAATGATATAAACTATGTAGCAGTTCTAGATGGAAATATACCAGAAGCATGTATAGATACGAGAAATAAAAGAAATACTGGAAATACTGTAAGTAAATGCAGGAGAGAAATAATATGTCCATGAGCAAGAACCTATGACTAAGTGTATGAGTACTAGCTTTAACATGTGATCGGCTTGGGAACTTGATCAGGCTGGTTACATGTGATTAGCTATGATTCTTGTAAGGTCAGGCTAACCGTTGGTTAGCTATGATGCATGTAGAGGTCAGGCTAATCACACGTAACAACTATGAAGCATGTAAATGGTCAGGCTGCACCCGACGTGAGATGTGGGGTGAGCTATGATGCATGTAAGGTTGGGTATGATCACATATCTACACTAAAATACTCTCCACCCCCGACTGGTATAGTAGATCCAATCATGGTACGCTATGGCACGGGATTCCCTAGGGAGGTAGCAAGTCTCCCCAAAAATCAGTGTCTGTACATGCACAAGATAACAAGAAAACAAGTCTTGTACAAGCTACACCATGAATAAGAAATAACATCTCATGACGAGATCTATGTATACCAATCCGTGTAACCAACGTGTCAAGAGCATGGATGTCTACACTAGATACAGTGAACATAGGAGATATCATAAATTAAAAACTAATCAGAGAATGTACTCGCCTTGGGTCCTTAGCTGTCAATACCAATGTCCTGTCCCAGAGTATCGTCTGGAGAATCCGACAGTCCTATAAACATATAATAGTATCACTTGTATCAGATGCTATACTAACACACAATAGAAATACACTGGCCTCAGGGCTATGCCAGGCATGGCTCTAGTCAACTAGGGTCATTTAGTAGGGATACGTATATAATACACATTTACACTCAGAGTATATACCAATAAAAATGTATATAATATATATATGTAAGTGTCTATTAGTAATTGTACAAAATACGTATTTGTGTATATACATTAATAGATGTATATAAATATATATTTTTATACCAAAATACATATTTGTATATATATATCAATCAAACATTTTATATATATATATAACTAATCAAAGAATATACATAATGTCACACTTCTCAAGGTGATCCCAATTGAAGTAACAGTTAGTTCCAATGGGTCCGGAGCAGTCCAAATAGCTAGAAACTATATAAAGAAGTTCAAGATCGGAGTTCGGCACGAAAATCGAGATAAGGATACCAGACTAATAGGGGAAAGGGTCGTTTGTTTGTAGTTAAGGTAACACCTTAATTTAATGAAAATCATTTCGAAACTATTTTGAACCATAATTGCAAATAAAAGTTTATTAATAAAAATCTAGAATTTATGTAAAAGCCATCATATATTTTTTTATATCTATAGTAAAATTGGTTACCAGCCCAATTAAACAAATTTTGATCTTATTTTTATTATTGAAACTATATTTTAATTAATAACATAAACCAGAAATTATTATTTTTACATAGTCAAAACCCTTATAATTATTCCGAAATTACTGATTACATAAAAACTAACTAATTGCATATTGATATAACCAAGTCCTTATATATAATACATAACTAATTTCATACACATAATAAATAACTAAATTCATACATTATAAACAATAAAACTAATTATATTTTAATTACTAAACTAATTACATGAAATTACTAAATTAACTATATTTAATTACTAAACAAATTACAAATTAACTAATTGATTAATAAATTAATACTGATTAATAACTTAATTAACTGATTAATAAATATAACTGATTAATAATATAATTAACTAATCTAATTATAAATTAACTAATGATTAGATTAACTACTGATTACTAAATTAAACTAATACATTACTAAACTAACTAATTACATAACATCACTATAGCCTCTGTACGAAGAAGGAGAAGAGGGAAAATGGGCTCACGATGGGTTTTCTCCGGCGTCGGCGCGGCGGGGTCTCGCCGGGGTCGGGCCGGCAAGGCGTCGGCGCGGTCTGCTGTGGCGGGCGCTCGGCTCGAGGCGGCGGGGTCGAAGCTCGTCTCGGCGGCGACGGTCGACAGATCTTTGAACTCGGCGGCGTCGGCGGAGCTCGTATCGACGGAGGCGGCCACGGCTCGACGGATCTGAGGCGGCGGCGGTCTGCTCGACGCACGCCGGTGCTCGGTTCGAGGAGGTTCTAGATGGTGGTTGCAGGCGGCCACCGACGGTCGAGATCTAGGTTAGGTTTTGGGATTCTGTGTCGGGGTGTATCATGTCCGAGGCTGGACACGATGGTTTTGCTGTACTGTGGACTTGTCCGGGTGTTGGACACAGGGGTCTGAATGTACTGTGGTGTGGTGGTTGTGTCCAGACGGTGGACACGAGGATGATGTTTGCTGTGGTGGAGGTGGATGTGTCCGGGTGTGTCGGACACGAAAAATCTGATTGTACTGTTGTAAATCTGGACACAGGAAATGAATGGATACGATAGGACACCCGGGGTCGGACCCGAGGCCAACACGGCTGACACGGTAATGCTGGACACACGGACACGAGCACACAAAATGGTGGTGGCTTGTTGGCTTGTGGGGATTTGTGAGGGCTAGCTAGGGTTTCTTGGGAATGGTTATGAGAGACTTAAATAGGGAGAGAGAGTGTGGGATAAAGGGTGAGGATTGGCCCAAATAATGAATGGCCCAGATTATACATGAATAAGTTTCCATGTGGGAATGAGGGTGTGTTGGCTAGTTAATGGGAAAAAAGCAAACTTGTAAAATTTTAAAAAGAAAAGATTATAATTTCAGAAAATATTTTAGGAAAGCTAACTGATTCCCAATTAGCTACTAATTAATCCATTTTGCAAAATCTTAGAAAGTATGAAATTTATTTATTTACTATCCCAATAAATATAAAATTTATTATATTTTATCAACTAGTCCTTCAAATAAATTTTATTAAACAAAATAATTTCATGATTTCAAGCCAATAAATATTCGAAGCTATAGTATTATATTTACATCATTATTTATCTATTTATTTTATAATAAATCGACATTTAGGAAAACTGATTTTTATAAAAGATTTTAAATCACCTTCTAAAATCAAACATTGTTCGAAAATCTAATACTAAAAATTCAAGGAAAAAATAATTTATAAACTTGATATTTAAAATAAATTAAAAATATAATTATTTTAGAAATTTGAAAATCGAAGGTTACAAGTCTACCCACCTTAGAAAAATTTCGTCCTCGAAATTTAAGGTCCTCAATAATTGCATTTACACATTGTATTGTTTCTATCAAAATTTAAATTCCAAACCAAATAATCATGAAGTAATTCCATATTGCTATTTCACAACCTTTCAAAAATTTTATAACATCATATTCCTGAAAATCTTCAAGTTTAAAATTAAATTCAAATTTTTATCATAATCTCTTCCAAATTTAAGTTCATATCTGAATACTCAAGGATTTTAATATCCAATCCTCCAATTGAATTCCATTCAATGTATATTTATAAAAATTGTATCCCAAAATTTAAATTTTAAACACTAATCCATCAATCCTCTTACTCCTCTAACTCGAATTCAATTGATGCTTATTCAATCTAAATTCTCATCCCGAGAATTAAATTTGACACTATTCCATTAACGATTTTATTTCCCGATTTTCTTTTTCCTCAAATACTCAACGATGCGATACTTTCAGAATCTTCAATGCAACATTCATAATATAAAATTTCAAATTTCTATCTTGCAATCAAATAGAAAAAAATAATAATTTCCCAAATTTTCTCAAATTTTAATAATCAATCATATCAAGACCTTCCTAAAATTAATAAATCTTCAATTTTGCCCTGTGAATTTCTTAACTCTCTATTTAAGTTAATGTTTATCCTCGAATTTCAATCATACCTCGACTTTCGCAAAATCAATGATCCATCAACTCTATTATAACAACCCTTAAATTCTTTATTTAAATTAATGCTCATCCATAATTTAATCCTCTTGTCTCTTTTGTCGATCATAACCTTGTCATAGATCTTTGCTATGGTCAAAACCCTAATGATCATGGTTTAAGAAAATTCTACTTACAGCCATGCAATTTTAGAAAAAATATATAGGTCATGTATCTTTTGTCATGGTATTTCAGTCTCTGTTAAAGTGTACTACTAGTTATATCCTAACAAGAAAATCATGAATACGAACTACAGTATTAGGAAAATCAATCAAGAGACGGGAACATTAGGAAAAAGAAGAACCTGCTAACGTATTACTTGTAGTATCTACTATCTCTAACAAACACTTAACTCTAGCACATTCACTAACTAATTCCTATTCATGTACACTGGTACCCATCTCAACTAATCATTAATCCACAAGATCCATGAATATATCTGTATTGCACATACCTGTCTATTAATGCCAAAATCTGATGCCAAGAATATAACCATGATTCAATAATGCATCCAAGTTGATACCTCTATCTCTTTAGTACCATACCCTCTGTCAGTTCCCGTTCCTACTACAATTGTTCATACTAGTCGTTCTTATCACTCAAATATACATCAAGTGCAACACCATACTAAATACTGCTCTTTCCAATACAATTTTAGATGGACACCCAAGTCAGTCTGCGGTGCCATCTCAATCATGCTCAAGTCACCAGATCCTTACACGTGTATATCATCTACTCATATATTAATATTCATATTTCTCATCTACCATAAATTTAATCCTCAAAAATAATCATCAAGGTTTAACTTCTCGATCAACTTAAAAATAACTGTATATGCCTTCTCAAAGTCAGATACTCAACCTCGAAATAGAATTTTAGTCACTTCTAAAATCTTTGTAGCCTTGACCATTTTTATTGAATCAATATTTGAAATCCTCAAAAATTTTAATGACATAATCTCAACTCCTCAATAATTCTTAAAATAAAATTTTATTTCCACTTTTAATTTATAAATCCACCAATTTACATATAAGTGCTCGTAGTCTCTAATACTCGAGGTGCACTCAATACCTCTATTGTCTACAACTGTGTACTAAATTTGTACTGCCCGAATCACTTGCACTATTACCTCCAATGATCAAAGTTATCATCACCTGTAATTTCTTTCATGATTTCAATTTATGTCAACTGGTATATCATCCGATTCATCACGCAGAGTGCTTACTATTTTGAGCGTCATTCTCGACTAATCCTCGATATAGAATCATTAGCACTCTTGGTATTATATCACTAGTTGCATTAATGCATTATCTCATCAAGCTTATTAGAACTCATGATCACCTGAATTCCTCTATTATACTCATGTTTCTTTACTCTCATAGGTATGTGTATGGTTCCTCATCTCAATTGATGTATATGTATTTCCCTTTAACCTTTCATAGCCTGTTACACTAATCTGTGATACGCTTCACCATCTTCATTACCGATTCCGATATTTCCCTACTCATGATACCTCATTATAACTCCACATGCATATAAATTTCTTTACCTTTAACACGCCCGATATCAATCATCCGATTGAACGTTATGCTCCATTAATTCTTAACACAATTCCTTGATACCTAATTGTTTACATAGATCACTTAATTACAAAATCATGATTATCCAGGACGGGTATGCTGACTCTGATACTAACTCTTGGAACCATCATTGATACTCTTACTCCTTCTTCTACCTATAGTACCAATATTAACTATAATAACACCTATCATAGAACTATTGCTACAAGGTACTATGCTATGGGTATCTCTAGATTAAAGCCTACTGCTCACATGTCCAACTAAGAAACACTTACAAACTCACAAGTCATACTCAGTCAAACTAATACAAGACACAACCAAAATTACAAGTCACTAATTATCACACTAACAAGGATCCTTAAAGAAATAAGGCTCAAAAGAACTGGGTTAAGGACTGAAGGTATCTTTACTGCTAGCAAAGAAAAGAAGCGATGGAACAAGGTCCTAGAATAACAGAAACACATAAGTGTTGAGATGATACTTTAAGAGCCAATTTAAGATACAGCCTGATAACCATACACGTCTGTCTGAAATCACGACACTCAGAATCCTCGCCACGCCAGTAAGCATAGATGCGATAAACGATAGGTTTCGTAACTAAGGTATGCAACTCTATAATCATGTCATTTAGAATCTTTGCCACGCCAACCAGTATGGCTGCGAGAGACTCTAAGTTTCATAACTATAGTATGTACATCCAAGTCAGGTTCCTACGTTCTCGTCACCACAGCTAATATGGCTGCGATAAACTCTAGGGTCCATAACCAAAGTAGACGTTTTACCTTTCTTACTGTCCTCATCAACATATGTCATCAGATGATACCGTAAATTTTAGCCCGTAAAATTCATCTCGATATGAAATCAATTCAACAACGATACCAAGAATTAAATTTAACAACTGGTCAACAAGAATCAAACTCAACAATGATACCAAGATTTTAATTTAATAACTGATCAATAAGGATCAAGTTCAATAACAACAAGCGAGAGCAGACGGGAACAAGGGGGAAGGATTTAAATTGGAATTTATAATGAGATTCTCAAGGGTCGTCCCAGGAATCTCTCAAATAATTTATGATTGAGTATCCTCTCTCATCCTAGTATCCTATGTCCTATATTCTATAGCAGGTACGCAGTAGTACAACTATGATGTCGCACTACTACGACATCGCACAACTAGCGAAGTCTGACCTGCATGGGCCACCACTAAAAATGTGTCACGACCCGCTCCCGGTTTAGGGGCACGAGTGCGTGGGTACGTCCAGCCTACGCCGCAGCATCGATGGTAGAACGCTGTCTAGGTCATGTAACTATCTAATCAAACTCACGTGAATACCCAACTCCATAAGGAGACGTGGATATCATAAAATAATGCTAGAAATACTCAATCACATAAACTAAAGCACGATGAGATATCAAGGCAAGCAAGAAATACAAGACAAGTCTAACGACAAAAATAATCATACCTGCAATCATTAACTTCCAATCCTCAAGTGTGTCAGAAACCAGTCTACTAAGGTCACAGTCTGGAAAAATATTTTCCAGTCAGGAAGGAGCAAAGTACATCTCTAAATAGCAGTTCTATATTAATGATATAAACTATGTAGCAGTTCTAGATAGAAATATACCAGAAGCATGTATAGATACGAGAAATAAAAGAAATACTGGAAATACTGTAAGTAAATACAGGAGAGAAACAATATATCCATGAGCAAGAACCTATGACTAAGTGTATGAGTACTAGCTTTAACATGTGATCGGCTTGGGAACTTGATCAGGCTGGTTACATATGATTAGCTATGATTTTTGTAAGGTCAGGCTAACCGTTGGTTAGCTATGATGCATGTAGAGGTCAGGCTAATCACACGTAACAGCTATGAAGCATGTAAATGGTCAGGCTGCACCCGACGTGAGATGTGGGGTAAGCTATGATGCATGTAAGGTTGGGTATGATCACATATCTACACTAAAATACTCTCCACCCCCGACTGGTATAGTAGATCCAATCATGGTACGCTATGGCACGGGATTTCCTAGGGAGGTAGCAAGTCTCCCTGAAAATCAGTGTCTGTACATGCACAAGATAACAAGGAAACAAGTCTTGTACAAGCTACACCATGAATAAGGAATAACATCTCATGACGAGATCCGTGTATACCAATCTGTGTAACCAACGTGTCAAGAGCATGGATATCTACACTAGATACAGTGAACATAGGAGATATCATAAATTAGAAACTAATCAGAGAATGTACTCGCCTTGGGTCCTTAGCTGTCAATACCAATGTCCTGTCCCAGAGTATCGTCTGGAGAATCCGACAGTCCTATAAACATATAATAGTATCACTTGTATCAGATGCTACACTAACACACAATAGAAATACACTGGCCTCAGGGCTATGCCAGGCATGGCTCTAGTCAACTAGGGTCATTTAGTAGGGATACGTATATAATACACATTTACACTTAGAGTATATACCAATAAAAACGTATATAATATATATATGTAAGTGTCTATTAGTAATTGTACAAAATACATATTTGTGTATATACATTAATAGATGTATATAAATATATATTTTTATACCAAAATACATATTTGTATATATATATCAATCAAACATTTTATATATATATATAACTAATCAAAGAATGTACATAATGCCACACTTCTCAAGGTGATCCCAATTGAAGTAGCAGTTAGTTCTAATGGGTCCGGAGCAGTCCAAATAGCTAGAAACTATATAAAGAAGTTCAAGATCGGAGTTCGGCACGAAAATCGAGATAAGGATACCAGACTAATAGGGGAAATGGTCGTTTGTTTGTAGTTAAGGTAACACCTTAATTTAATGAAAACCATTTCGAAACTATTTTGAACCATAATTGCAAATAAAAGTTTATTAATAAAAATCTAGAATTTATGTAAAAGCCATCATATATTTTTTTATATCCATAGTAAAATTGGTTACCAGCCCAATTAAACAAATTTTGATCTTATTTTTATTATTGAAACTATATTTTTAATTAATAACATAAACCAGAAATTATTATTTTTACATAGTCAAAACCCTTATAATTATTCCGAAATTACTGATTACATAAAAACTAACTAATTGCATATTGATATAACCAAGTCCTTATATATAATACATAACTAATTTCATACACATAATAAATAACTAAATTCATACATTATAAACAATAAAACTAATTATATTTTAATTACTAAACTAATTACATGAAATTACTAAATTAACTATATTTAATTACTAAACAAATTACAAATTAACTAATTGATTAATAAATTAATACTGATTAATAACTTAATTAACTGATTAATAAATATAACTGATTAATAATATAATTAACTAATCTAATTATTAATTAACTAATGATTAGATTAACTACTGATTACTAAATTAAACTAATACATTACTAAACTAACTAATTACATAACATCACTATAGCCTCTGTACGAAGAAGGGAAAGAGGGAAAAAGGGCTCACGATGGGTTTTCTCCGGCGTCGGCGCGGCGGGGTTTCGCCGGGGTCGGGCCGGCAAGGCGTCGGCGCGGTCTGCTGTGGCGGGTGCTCGGCTCGAGGCGGCGGGGTCGAAGCTCGTCTCGGCTGTGACGGTCGACAGATCTTCGAACTCGGCGGCGTCGGCGGAGCTCGTATCGACGGAGGCGGCCACGGCTCGACGGATCTGAGGCGGCGGCAGTCTGCTCGACGCACGCCGGTGCTCGGTTCGAGGAGGTTCCAGATGGTGGTTGCAGGCGGCCACCGGCGGTCGAGATCTAGGTTAGGTTTTGGGATTCTGTGTCATGGTGGATCGTGTCCGAGGCTGGGCACGATGGTTTTGCTGTACTGTGGACGTGTCCGGGTGTTGGACACAGGGGTCTGAATGTACTGTGGTGTGGTGGTTGTGTCCAGTCGGTGGACACGAGGATGATGTTTGCTGTGGTGGAGGTGGATGTGTCCGGGGTGTCGAACACAAAAAATCTGATTGTACTGTTGTAAATCTGGACACAGGAAATGAATGGATACGATAGCACACCAGGGGTCGGACCCGAGGCCAACACGGCTGACACGGTAATGCTGGACACATGGACACGAGCACACAAAATGGTGGTGGCTTGTTGGCTTGTGGGGATTTGTGAGGGCTAGCTAGGGTTTCTTGGGAATGGTTATGAGAGACTTAAATAGGGAGAGAGAGTGTGGGATAAAGGGTGAGGATTGGCCCAAATAATGAATGGCCCAGATTATACATGAATAAGTTTCCATATGGGAATGAGGGTGTGTTGGCTAGTTAATGGGGGAAAAGGCAAACTTATAAAATTTTAAAAAGAAAAGATTATAATTTCAAAAAATATTTTAGGAAAGCTAACTGATTCCCAATTATCTACTAATTAATCCATTTTGCAAAATCTTAGAAAGTATGAAATTTATTTATTTACTATCCCAATAAATATAAAATTTATTATATTTTATCAACTAGTCCTTCAAATAAATTTTATTAAACAAAATAATTTTATGATTTCAAGCCAATAAATATTCGAAGCTATAGTATTATATTTACATCATTATTTATCTATTTATTTTATAATAAATTAACATTTAGGAAAAATAATTTTTATAAAAGATTTTAAATCACCTTCTAAAATCAAACATTGTTCGAAAATCTAATACTAAAAATTCAAGGAGAAAATAATTTATAAACTTGATATTGAAAATAAATTAAAAATATAATTATTTCGGAAATTTGGAAATCGGAGGTTACACTTAAAAACTATTTTTAAAATGGCAAAAACCCCTGATTTAATTAAACCAGGCTTAAATCGGATTAAACTGGACTGAACCGGACCAACCCAACCCTATTGAACCGAACCCGTCCTAGTGGGTCGGGTCGGATCGGATTCGGACCCGACCCTACCCGACCCGCTAAACCCTAACCTATTCTCCACGATCCCTTCTCCCGACTCCGCCGGCCCTCACCCCCGACTCTGCCGCCCCGTACGCGGCCCCACGACCCCGCCCACGACCCCCGACCACCCCCACGACTCCCCACTCCACTGCCTCTCCCTCTCTCCATGCCTATAAAAGACCCCCCCGAGCCCCCGCCATCTCCCCGCTGCCACCGCCACCAGAGCACCCCTCCGGCGTCACACCGCCCGACCCCGACTCCGTACGACCCTTCCCCGACCGTCGGCTATGACCCCCATGGCCCCAGCAGCCGCAGCCCCAGCAACCACCGCCGCCGTGCCCCGCCACCATGCCACGCCACGCCACCCTATGCGAATCAACAATAAGGTCCCAGCCTCGTATCTCTCTGTACATAGACCCGTATTCTGTTCTGTCGAATCCTGTACGAAGACCGCATGACCCTCTTGAAACTCGTACAACTCTTTTGGGGTATCGTGTCCTGTGTCGGTCGTAAACCGCGATGCAAAATCAGGAAATTATTTTCCAATTTCTGAAAATTCAGAATTTATCCCGAACTCCCCACTTCACGGTTGTTTTACGACCAACCTAGTTAATGTTTTCAAATTTTGTTTGAACGGTTATTTAGACCATATAACCAAGATTGAAACCCTATAATTAGATTATTTTAGGGTGCTGTATATTGTATTTTATTGACGGGTGAAATTGACCAAAAACTTGGTTATCTAAAAACCTATTTTTTTTGGAACTGGGTTCTCTCCGCTAAATGAGGCAACTTGGTCGCATGTAAATTTTACCGAAAGGTGCGTATCTTCAATACGGACGTGTGGGATTTTGCAAAAGTTGATTTGGATGTGCGTGCACACCAGAATCAACGCGTATCCGTCGACAACGCCACGTATCGGTCCTGTTCTGAAACTCGTTGTAACTTTGTGTATGCTCGTTGTTTCGAAACAAAACTTATTCCATCGGACTCGTAGCGTTACGCTGGTCCTGTGACCCAAGTTTGGTTTAAATCTGAGAACATTGACGAAACCCCATATCGTGGGCCCTACGGCTCCACTTGACGGGCGATTTCGTGATCGGCTCATCAAAATCCAGTTCTGGATATTCCGTTGGGTTCGTATCATCGTTCTGGACTTGTAGATACTAAGTTTGATGAATTTGGAAAACTTTGTCTTTGACACATTTTTTGGTGCAAAATGGGCCACATATGGACCCCGTTTTGACCAGAAACTGTCAATTTTGCCCATGTGTCCAAATTGGACTTATGGGTAGGCAAACCTAGCTATTTTATGTCTTCTGAGAGTGATGATAATATTTGTTTCAGCATCCGAAGGCGTTCCTGGAGATTCCACATACACCAGAGCAACTGAAGGAGTTCAAACCATAGGCAAGTGTACCTTGCCAACTTGCAGTGATTCCTGTTATTGTATTTGCTCGAGTTCTTTATACATATATATATACTCTTGATGTATCTGTTCAACCCAAGATCGTGTGACATTGCTTAGCGTCCGAATAATATTCGGGTGTCGACGTCGTAAGCGGAGTCGTGTAACGTCACATAGAGAGTTGATATCGCGACCCTATATATTTTTGTGCTTGCATTATCAAGTACGTCATACCATAGGACACCTGACACTATTTATGTGACAGAATCTTCTGAGTTATTCATGGTGATTCTGTATAGGCTACAGGATTTGTGACATAGATATTACATATGCATAGCTATTATTATGACTTGCTGCATTAGATTTGATCTTGCGTGTTATGGACATGAGACATCGTGGACATGAGACGTGTGATTACATTGGGTGGGGAGAGACACACAGGCTACATATTGTTTATATATATATATATATTTATTATTGCGGTGCGGTAGCCACTACAGAGCTAGGCCCATTATGTGATATTACTGCTACCGGCTCCCCTACACAGAGCTTGTAGTAGTCTCAGCCTGAGTTCTAGTGATACTCTCATTTTGCATATCACTTAGCTGGTTACATAGTTTACCCTATTAATATATTTTATATACTGCATTTATTTTGGCATGCTATTTCTTGTACCTTGTTACGTCCCTCTGAGGACCTGGTCCCTTGCCAGTTTTGCAGCATAGACCGTTGTGGAGCCTGTCTGGAGTTGCTGATGAGTGTTACTTTGTCTTGCATGAATTGGTGCCAGGTACTTATATCATTCCTTCCGGAGTCATGGTTATTATTCATATTGTTTATTCATCTGCTGACATAGCCTAGTTTTATAGACTCATATTCCTTTCTCGAGTCTATTCGAGCTTATGGGTTACTGGCGGCCGACTTTAGCACATGTAGCTCATTCTTGTATATTCCGTTCATTGTGGATTGAGGCATAGGTATTTATATTTACTTGATTATATAGATAGTGACCCTTCTAATACAGCTTATACGTATTCGAATCGGACCAGAGTCTGGTCGAATACGTAGCTGGCATGTTACGTATTCCTAGTCCTATGTATTTTGGGACTGGGGCATGACAAATATTTATTTAATATAAATTTTAGAATATATAATTTCTGGAAAATAGTAATTCATTGAGAAATATTTGATTTTTCTATCTACGATTAAGTCCTAACAAGGTCCATGAATTTTAAACATGCATACATCAAGACTTGGTCACAACTACACATAAACATGCTCAAAACCCTCATTTAATTCTCACTAATAATTCTAGAATTATTAATAAAAACTAAATTTAATCTATTTTAATAACATCTTTATAATTTAATTAACAAGATTTAAAGAAGGTTTTAAAGGAGGTTTCACATATGCACAAAACTTTTGGGTTGAACATCGAAACTAAGGTTCATGGGTTTGCATGGGTTCTTCAAGATAAAACAATAGAGTTTGATCACACACACACACACACACACACACACACACACACATAGATTGGAGGAAGAAGGATTAAAGAAAGAACTTACTAAAAGTAGAAGGAAGAAGATGACTATGGATCATGGATGGAGGAGTTAGCCTCGGGGTTGCTGATTTCGGCCTCGGGCTATGGGGGGTTGGCGGCTAGAAGGAGATGGGGGTGGTAGGACCCATGGATCGGATATCAGTAACTAGTTGACCGGATCGAATAGAATGCATTAACAATGGGGCACCTGAGGGAGGTCGTAAGCTATTTCATTCAGGCGAGAGAGTGGCAGCCAAAAATACATGGGTTTGCATGTCAGGTCATGGCTGATATCAGAAAGGTTCGCCTAGACTCTATGTCGGAAGCCGATATATGGATTTGGGAGAAGACATGCAAGGCAGTGTTTGTGCACAAACATGTGAATGAGTGCCTGCAAAAGCGGGGCTCTGCCCTAGCGGTTGCTGGTTTCATATGGGCACGAGGGATGGCGCATAAATTTTAATTATGCATGTATCATGCTTGCTTGGGTCATCTCCTTACACTAGATCACCTCATAAGCTTTGGGGTATAAACTGGTGGACCAAGCAGCATCATCTGTCAGCAGGAAAATGAGTCTATAGCACATTTATTTTCATTGCTCACTGACAAGGAGAATTTGGATTGAACAGGTAGGGAAGCTGCAGATTGGTTATGTACCCCTCTGGCACTTCCTGAGATTATAGAAACCATTAAAGGGCATAGAGGAAAGGGTGTTGAGTGGTTCCGGGAAGCACGACTCAGGTTAGCTACGGCTGTCTAGCATATATGGAAGGAACGGAATAACCGAATTTTTGATGGACTAGTTACTTCTGAGATAGAAATTTTACGTAATATTGAGTTTGATGTAAAGATGCTTGGGCCGATTAGGAGCCTGACATAATATTGGTGTGATGTACTCTTAGACATTAATATAATTACCTTCTTTCAATATATATATATATATATATATATATATATAGAGAGAGAGAGAGAGAGAGAGAGAGAGAGAGAGAGAGAATCAGCCTATGGGGAGGGGTACGCACGGGTATGGGGAGCCGCGGGTATGAGGTAGGGTAGGAATATGATTATTATTAGTTATTTTCTAATTTGGTTGGTAGCAATATTTGGTCAATAACTATTCCTTTAGTATTAATAATTAAGATTTGATTGGATTCTAAAAGGAATAAGATAAGTGTAAATAATATGCAATCTGGCAAAAAGGGAAATTGTCTAGATTTGGTTGGCGTGGGGGTCTCATGGTGGGATTTGAGTTATGGGTTGCTAAAAGTAGAAAGTTGGATTGGAAAATAACCATAAATAAATTATATATTTAAAATCTCTAAATATTAAATACAAGAAACTATGGTTGTTTACACTAATGCCACACTAATGTAGATGGTCGAATTTGGTGTCACGCAAAAATTCTATGAGTAGTGTTTCCAGTGTAGGCTACTTTCTACGGAGGGCAATATAGGTTTTGGTGTCGTCCTATATCATTAATGTCCAAAGTACGGTGAAGTATCCCAATACATCAATTAGATTTTTATGATTTAAAAAAAGCTAAACTAATGCAATAAATATAAATATACATAAAATACCTATTTTTGGGTGAGGGGGTTTACAACCTACCCATCTTAGAAAATTTTGTCCTTGAAATTAGAAACAAGGCACGATCTAGAAAAAAGAATATGATATATAAAGTCATACCTGAAGACTGCGATATATAAAGTCATACCTGAAGACTCACATAAGTGAGGGAAATACTCTAAGATAGAATCTTTCCACTCCCAAGTTGATTCGCCCGGTGAATGATGCTTCCAAGCAACACGGGCTAGTCGAATGGTCTTTCCCTTTAATACCTTCTCTCTGCGGTCGAGAATCTCAACCGGCTGCTCCTCATAAGACAAACTCGGTCCCACAGTGATCTCTGAATAATCCATTACATGGCTAGGATCCACCATATATTTTTTCAACTGTGAAATATGGAACACATCATGGACACCCTCCAAGGTCTGCAGTAATGCTAGTCTGTAAGCAACCTCGCTCACACGCTCCAATACGTTGAACGGTCCGTTGTACCTCGGACTAAGCTTCCCTCTATCTCCAAATCTGATGGTTCCTCTAGTAGGGGAGATCCTTAAGAACACATAATCTCCCGACTTGAACTCTAGGGGTCGACGATGAGTATCTGCCCATTGCTTCTGTCTATCCCACGCTGCTCGAAGGGACCTTGAATCTGCTTGACCTTCTCTACTGTACAAATCACCAACTCCGGTCCAAGTATCCATCTCTCACCCACATCACTCTAATATACTGGCAATCGATACTTCCTTCCATATAATACTTCAAAAGGAGCAATCTGCATGCTTGCTTGGTAGCTATTATTGTAAGAGAACTCCACCAAGTGAAAGTGATCCTCCTAAGATCCTCCAAAGTCAAGCATACACGCTCTCAACATGTCCTCCAACGTCTGAATAGTGTGCTCTGACTGTCATTCTGTCTACGGGTTATAGGAAGTGCTAAACTTCAATCTAGTTCCTAGGCTCTCCTGTATGCTCCTACAAAAGTGTGATGTGAACCTCGAATCTCTGTCAAAAACTATGCTGACTGGTACTCCATATAGGTGTATAATCTCCTTCATATACATCTCTGCCAGAACTTCTGTAGATTGCCTAACTATAAAGGATAAGAAGTATGCCGCCTTAGTCAATTTGTCCACAATCACCCAAACTGTATCTCGGCCAGCTGGACTTCTTGGAAAACCAGTAACAAAATCTATGGTGATGTGCTCCTATTTCCACTCCGGGATTGGAAGTGGTTGAAGTAGTCCTGCTGATCTCTGATGTTCAGCCTTAACTTGCTGACATACCAAGCATTTTTCCACAAATTTTGCTATCTCTCACTTCATCCTGTGCCACCAGTAATGCTGTATCAAGTCTCTGTACATCTTCGTACCTCCCGGATGAATAGAGTATGTTGAACTGTGAGCCTCCGTCATTTGTTCTTGCCTAAGCTCTCCATTAGGAACATAGAGGCGATCCCCATACCTCAAAGTCCCATCTTTATGTATTCTCAGCCCAGTCTGCAATCCAACCTTAGTCCTCTGTCGAAGTCGCTGAAATCTCGCATCAGTTGGCAAAGCTGCCTTGATACGCTCAATCAATGATGATTGTACTTGAAGGTTTATCAACTTTGCGACCTCTCCTGGCATAACCACCTCTATGTCCACCTACTCCAAATCATATAACAATTCCTTCTATTTTGTCAAAAAGCACGCCATCGCTCTCCTACTCAATGCATTTGCTACTACATTAGCCTTACTCGGATGGTACTGTAGCTCAATGTCAAAATCTGCCATCAACTCGAGACATCGTCTCTGTCTCAGGTTCAGATCCTTCTGAGTATAGACATACTTTAGGCTCTTATAATTCGTATAAATTCCCACAGTCTCTCTATATCGATAGTGCCTCCAAAGCTTTCAAGCAAAGATCACTACTGCAAGCTCCAAATCATGAGTGGGGTAGTTCTTCTCATGGATCCTCAACCGCTGAGAACTATGTGCTACCACCTTACCATGCTGTATCAAGACGCAACCCAATCCCTTTCCGGAAGCATCACTATAAATAAAAAAGTCTTCCTGTCCAGTAGGTATGGTCAAGATCGGCGCTGTAGTCAGGCGCTTCTTCAACTCATCAAATGCCATCTAGCACTCCTCTTTCCAATTAAACTCCTGGTCCTTGCAGGTCAACCTTGTCATAGGCTCTGCGACCCTCGTAAAATTCTCCATGAACCTCCGGTAATATTCGACAAGTCCTAGGAAACTTCGCACCTCTGAGATGTCGGTTGGGGTCGGCCACGTCTCCACTGCTGATATCTTAGCTGGATCCACTGATATGCCTTCTCCCGAGATAATATGTCTAAGAAAAGAGACATGATCTAGGAGAAACTCGCACTTGCTTAGCTTAGCATATAAGTTCTGATTTCTTAATGTTTCTAGTACCTTTCTCAAATGTTCCTCATGCTCCTCATGGCTCTTCGAGTACACCAAAATATCGTCGATGAATACGACCAAAAAATTATCCAAGTACTGATGGAATACTCGGTTCATTAAATTCATAAACATGACTGGCACATTTGTCAAACCAAAGGGTATTACCAGGAACTCATAGTGACCATAACAAGTCCTAAAAGCCATCTTCTGAATATTCTCGTGCCTCACCTTCACTTGATGGTATCTCGATCTCAGATCAATCTTAGAAAATACCCGTTCTCCTATCAGTTGGTCGAACAATTCATCAATCCACGACAGAGGGTACTTATTCTTGATGGTCACTGCTTTAAGGGCTTTGTAGTCAATGCACATGCGAACTGTTCTATCTTTCTTTAGCACGAACAAAATTGGGGCTCCCCAAGGCGATGCACTTGGCCTAATGAATCCCTTGTCCTGCAACCCTAACAACTGCGCCTTCATCTCATCTAGATCCTTCTTTGCTATCCAATACACATTAGAAGATATCGGTGCTACTCCCGGCACTAACTCAATAGTGAACTCGACTTCTCTGTCCATTGGCAGACCGGGCAACCCGTCTGGAAAGATATCTAGAAACTCCTGAACAATGGGTTGTAGCATAACTTCCATTGCCATGCAAGCTCCAACGTACTGGCCTACTCCCTTCTCCGTAGTTTCTCTCATGAACTCAAACTCTGGTTGGCCTAGCGGCTTAAAAGATAGCACAGCCTTTATGGTAGTCTAATACTGCATGGTATTGACTAAGCCAATCCATCCTCAATACTATGTTAAAATTTAGCATTGAAAATACCAAAAGTTGAGCTCTCATCTCCCGACCACAAACAATAACTGAACAAGTCCTACAGGTACTAGTTACATACACTATTCCTCCCCCGATAAGAATCCTCCAACTCTTAGGTAAGGGTGAAGTAGCTATTCTATGCATTTCTACAAATCTAGATGGTGTGAATGAAAGGGTTGCCCCAAAATCAAGTAAAACAATAGCAGGTACTGATTCAACTTGAATAATACCTGTAATAGCCTCTCATTTTCTCTTCTTCTCCCTGAGTCAGTGAAAACACCTTCCCTTGCCTCTGAGCTCCTGTATGTTGTCTGGCCCTCTCGAATTGTACTGCCTGCAGTGCCGATGGAGGTCCTCTCAGCTGGTCTCCTGGTGCTGGTAAATGAGGTAAGCCTCCTCCTTGGTTAGTTGCTCCTGGTGCCGGTACTGCTGACTTATGAACTGCAACTGGAATAATAGCTCCACGTTACGGACAATCCCGAGCCTGATGTTGACCCGATTCGTAAGCCAAGCAAGTTCCCAATTTCTTCCTACACTCCCTTTGCATGTGTCCCTTCTTACCACAGAAATAACAAGTCGAAGGTTCTCTGAGCTGGTAGGGCCCCGTCCTCTATTGCTGCTGCTGTCCCATTGGTCGTCTGATAGGCCCTCCATGTTGCTTCTTTGCTGGTCCTTGCTGAATTCTTTATTGATTCACTTTCCCTTTGTAGATGGCCTCTTGAATCCTGGCCTCTGCCAATACTTCAGCATAAGAAATCCGAGACTTTGAGCTGGTATAGTCCTGAAGCTCCCAAGTCAGCCCGTGATAAAATCTCTTAGCTTTCTCCAAGTCATTGGGTATCAGAACGACACCATATGTACTGAGGCGGCTGAACTTTGAATTATACTCATCGACTATTTTGTTTTCCTGCTCTAGATGGAGGAACTAGTTATACCGTACATTATTTACAGTGGCCAAAAAGTATTTCTTCTCAAAGTACTCCAAGAACTGCTCCCAAGTCTGACGTATACCCAATTGGTGCTCCAACGATTCCCATCAGTAATGAGCATTTCCTTCTAGCTGGTTCCTCACGTTTGTCATCCATAAGTCCGTAGGCAACTGTAATGCCTCTAATAGCTTCTTGTGTTGGTTATCCAGGTTATGGTCTTCTCTATAAAAAACCTTTACTGAACCAACACGCGCTTGTGGCACTAGAGCTAGTGCCTGAGCTGGTGCGGGTGCAGCCAACCTCTCAAGTGCTGTCAGGAATCCCTGCCTCATATCGACGGCTTCCTGTCTCTGCTCTGCCGCTTGCTGCCTCTGCTCGGCAGTCAGTGCGATGGCCTAATGTCTCTACTCCGTATCTTGCTGTCTCTGTTCTTGCATCATCATTTGAAAAAATTGGAATATTAGCGTCTGGCCGTCCTACGATGCTGCTGGATCTGGAAAAGCTCCATTAGGCACCATGGAAGGAGCTGGTGGTACCAGATTGTTAGTCTGTCCATCCGGTCCTGGAAGTCGAGGAGTCGTCGAGGCCTCTCTTGATGATTGACCATTGACCCTTGGAGACATGTTTCCCTTGGTGGCGGCACATCTGCTACGCAAATTCATCTCTTTGCAAGAGATGAACGAAAGATTTAGGAAGAGTACATAAATGAAGCATGATGCAACATTTATTTAAATAGAACGGATTGGAAGGAAGGTGTCAGATCTTTAGATAGTATTGTTGACCTAGACAAAGTTCTATCACCGATGCTGCGACATAGGCTGGACGTACCCACGTACTCGTGTCCCTACACCGGGTGTCGGTCGTGACATAGACCTTAGTGGATCTTGGAAGAATCACCTTCACTTGGTAGAATTCTCGTATAACAATAGTTATCAGGCCAATATTCAGATGGCACCTTTTGAAGCATTATACGGCAGGAAGTGTAGATCACCGTTTGCTTGGGACAACATCGGTGAGCGAAAGATGTTAGGCCCTAAAATGATCACACAGAAAATAGAGGTTGTCAGACAGATCAGAGAGCGACTTCGAGTTGGACAAGATCAGCATCTCCATTAGGCAGATCAATATCGCAAGACTTTAGAGTTTTCTGTCGGCAACCACGTATTTTTTGTAGATTTTGCCTACCTGCGGGGTCATTAGATTCAGGGTTCGCGGGAAGCTTAGTCCGCGTTATGTTGGACCGTTTGACATTTTCGATCGGGTAGACGATGTGGCTTATCTTTTTGCCCTTTCACCTTCGCTCCATGAGGTGCACGATATATTTTATGTGTCTTAGTTGAATAGGTATGTCCCGGATCTGAGTCATATACTCGATCACTCTAAATTAGTCGTTGGTACCGACTTATCTTACAAGGAGTAACCCGTATCCATTCTGGATCGAAGAGAGAAGATACTCAAGAACTGGACTATTTCTCTTGTCCGAGTTGCCTGGGGCCACCACACTCTTGGAGAATCGATGTTGAAGCACGATGAAAATATTCGGTATCGGTACCAGCACCTATTTGATTCGGAAGATATATTCTACCTTATGCCTTCGTATCTAGATTTCATGATCAGGTGATTGCCTAAGTGTTATGATATTATTGCTTGCATGTGTAGATTTGCTAGTATAATTATATCGTACTTGTCCTGACTTCTCTAGTTTACTTGGATTCAAATTCCGATGATAGAATTTTCTAAGGTGGATAGAGATGTCACACCCCATTTCTAAATATACGTATTTGGAGCGTATTATTTTCTTTCATGCATGTTTAGTATATTGCGTGAGACTAGACCCATTCTTTGGTTTATCTTGGTTCATGGTTTAATTGTTGGGTTGGTTTAATCATGAGTTAAACCCATGGTCTAAATCTTAAACCCTCCATGTATATAAGCCAATCTCTCTCCCCTCTCTTCATTACTTCATTTTCGTTCTCTCTCTTAAGTTTTCTTCCTCTAAGTCTTAGTCAAGTACACCTTGCATGAGAAATAGAGAAACCCTCCATATTATTGGTGTATATATTTATTGTGTAATTTTAAGCATGTTTAGAACTTGGTATTTTCGAATTTGGTGGATGGAATGGTATAGATCTAGATTTTTAAGAGTATAGGTGTTCTTGTGTTTTGATCTTCAAAACCTTGTGTTTTCAAAAAGTAATTATTCTATGTGATGAAGCACTTCATTTCAAAATATTTGGCTTTTGAACCACTTTATTTGGAGTTGAGATGAGAATTTTATGGCAAATCTAGTCTTTTCGGATTCTTGGAGTTTTTCCATTGCTGATCTTGCTGTTCTGGGTAGATGGAGTACCATGCGGCCTAGCAACATGCGCCCCCTCTAGTATGCCCCTATTTTGTTGGACGCATGTCTGCTTGTGCATGCTTTTAAAAGTCGGACGCATAGGACCTTGAACGCATAAAAATTCACTAAGGCTGACTCCATGTGCCCAGAGTCCATGCATCGAGGGTGCATGACTCTATACGACTTTTGTGTCTCTGCACCGACCCTATGCTTTTTTCTTTTCTCTCTGACACTTATGCCTTGTCACATCAGTCATATCAATCACTTTATGTCATTTTACTGACACTTCATTTATTGGCCGTCACTTCGACACTTGTCCCAAGGAGTAGACTTTAACCCTGAGCATGCGGCCTAGACTTCATACCCCTAATCAGTATGACATTTCTATAATACCTCTGGTCATTGAATTAAATTAAACTTTAATATGTGACCAGGACTTCCCATGCGGCCTTGATGTTTTAGTTGATTGTTATTCTTATTCTTTTATGGTTGATTTGGGTTAATGCTTATGTTATAATTCTAAGGAAGAATAAATTTAGTAACCAGACCTCGTGCTAGACATGACCATGAGCTAATATTATTATCTATGAACATGGCATGAGTTGAACTGAGATTTCAGTATGAACGAGACTAAGTGATAAGTGACTAACCAGCTATGTGCATGACATAAGCTTCGTGTTACAATGTGATCTTGATTCATGTGACCCAATGTATAATTAGTAATTGGAATCGAATAATGTATCCGTGCAGATATAAATTATTGCCTGAATATGTATATGATTGGATGTGCACTTAGGTACGACATACCGTGTCACGTGTTAAGTGATCTATATTTGGGTTATGTATCGAGAATGCCTCCAAATTCCTGAATACATGATATATATATATATACATATATATACATATATATATATATATATATATATATATATATATATATATATATATATATATATATATATATATATATATATATATATATATATATATATATATTTCCTAGCACGGGCATGATATGCGAGTAAAGGTACCAAAGCGTGGCTAGGATATTGATTGATTGAATATTGTATATACGCTCGGGCGAATCCAGATTGAACTTCCGTGGATTAGTATCTGGCGTGCCCGTACTTTATACATCTTAAGGAAAATTCTCATGTAACCATGGCTTGAGATTTGGAACACAATATAGGGCTAATTAGGTAACTAAAAGTTGTATAACATTTGGAGGGAACGGTATCCCGAGATCATGCCAACGAAGCTTCCCACAAAGATTCATTCTAAGTCCGTTGTGGGCTGGCCACCACAGATACTATATATCATCTGCCTTCGTGGAGTACAATATATGACCTATTATAAATAACGTCGAGCAATTGTCTCCCTATAGGAGCATTGGAACTGCTAATACCATATTTTAGCGCAGTGTCCCTACGAGGAACTGGTACATTAATGAAGTGCCTGTATATTCCTTATTTGGCTCGGTTAGCTTATATTCGACATTGGCATGATTTGATGATACCTTTTATATATTATTTTTGAGATAACCTCAGATTCCACAATTAGTAAGTCGAAAAACTGATTGGCCGATATAAAGAAATTGGACTTGGTTGTGATTCTATTATTCTGTTAGTAGTCTAAGGTCATGGACAATCATAGTGTGACAGTTCAACCCATCCATATTTGGTTGTAGGGATTGGACCTTTGTGCTAGGATATGCTAAGGACCTAAACTTTGACACAAAACCTATGTATTCATATATCTATTGTTTGAGTTTTGTTTCTCCATTTTTGTGCTCCTTTGTGGTTCTTGCTATTTGGGGTCTAACCCCACTGGTTTTGCATGGCCATGTTTCGAGCCAGCACTTGAGGATCCAGCGTACTATCCCCCAACTCATGGCGCGTACCAAAAACATGGTCGTAGAGAATAAGGAGTGGGTTTTGTTCTTCCTTGCTCGTCATTATACATTTACTTATTTTGGGCGTTTAGCCACCGATACCTTTTAGATGGCATATCTGGACATTAGTCTCCTTACATGATTGTATTAAATCAGACTGTAACTGATCTCTGTCATATAATTTTGTTACTCTTCCCGCTTCTTATTTTGCAGAGTTGGTCTCTAAAATATTTTAAGAAAGTGTTTGGGATGCCTTATTGCTTTATCATATATGCTTTATGTTTACTGTTTCTTGTTTGATTGATTGAGACATAGATGTTCGTGTGACCCTAAATGACTTGATTGTAGCATGCCCCCTTGTCTTATTACAACCGTAATCGCCGTACGACGTATAGTACCTTGTACGGGGTAGCTGGCCATGTCCGTCTTCGTATTTCAGTACTAGGGCATGACATAAGTGTATCTACATGAATACAATAACCAAGTCAGGATACCAAACCTATCAGTTGGTCACATTAATCTTGTATGATCAGGCCAGGAGTCATAATTAATTAGGAATCTTAAATCTCCTATGATCAAGTCACGGTCATAAATGCCTCATCCATTCCTCAAATTTTGGGATCATAGATCATCAATCATGGTCAAGCTCAACTAATCTAGAATAGGAATCAAGTGTACAACATAACCCATACATGCACAATCAATCACAATAAGTCCTGGGTTGGCGCACTTTGCAAGTGCCAAATATAGGCTAGTCAGGAATAGTAGCGCACTATGCGCG
Organism: Iris macrosiphon; assembly: GCA_036927795.1. Lineage (NCBI taxonomy): Eukaryota > Viridiplantae > Streptophyta > Magnoliopsida > Asparagales > Iridaceae > Iris > Iris macrosiphon. The sequence goes on along the minus strand of JAYESA010000002.1, from coordinate 89,109,399 downwards.
AGCAAGCAACTATATGGAGCACAAACCTATAACACTAGGTCACAAAAGTCATGGCGCAAAAGTCTATAACTTGGCGCACAAAATCGATAATAGAGCAGCAGTAAGATGTGGCACCCAAATCAATGATTAAAAGAATAGGCGCATTATACTCATGCAAGTAAACTGGCGAACAAAGCAAGAGTTACGAGTAAGAGAAGTGGCATACTATGCAAGTGCAAAATAACTACAAGACAAAATACAAGTCCCCAAGCGGCACAACAGTCGAAGGCACGACAGTCAAGGCTGAACCGAGCAAGGGCGCGCCAAGAGTAACAAGTGCGCCGGGTTATTAATCCATCAAAAGTGAGCCAACCGTTGAGCATCCAAAAAATGCGCCAAGGGTTGAGTGTATAAGAGCAGCGCACTTTTGATAGTTAATGCACAATGTGTAAATTGTGCACCGGTTTGCTAATTTGCTTAAAAGTGGGCCAAGGAGAAAGTTGGTCAAAAGTGCGCTAAAAAGTAGACTTGTGCACTTTTGCTTGGTTCATTCGATAATACATCAATTGTGCGCCAGAGGCTAAAATCTTCCAAAGGTGCGGCAAGAAGGATTTTTCAAAAAATTCATCCCCTTGATATATCTTTTGTAAGAAATTGGTAGTATTCTTAAAGTACGCACGAGTATGGAATGCTGGTCACTTCAACATATGCCCATAGTAAAAATTCTTTTGTGTACTTCTTATCACTGTTCTTCTTCTCCAACCGACCCACCATTGATCTACTCATAGCTCAAGCTCGAGACTATGACAGTGCTCCATTCCTCAAGCAACAAGAACCAGAAATCAAGGGAAAATACAGGCACAAAATCAGGGAACAACATGTTTTAAAAATACCTCATTTTTAGGAGAACATCTCCAAGGAAAATATACTCATAAAAAATCCTCATAATAAAATCAAGATAATTCATTAACCACCTCAAATATGAAAACTCCAAGAACTAACTATAATTAGAATACTACTAGAAACTAATCACAACAACAGATACTAAGAATAAAACTATAGCTGATCATGTTTCTTCATATTTGCAATATGTACTTGTCTATGAAGAAAACCATGAGCAAAATAAGATAAATGAACAAGTGAGAAGAGAGAATGAGAATAAGGATATATATATATATATATATATATATATATATATATATATATATATATATATAGGCAAGGGGTTGATGGTGAACCATCGGATCTCTCCAACAAATCTAAGCCACACACCCTACCTACCACCACCACACCATCATTATTAGCCAATATGCGCCAAGATTCCAATCAATCGTGCACTTAAAGTATACCCAAAGTTTACAAAAAATGAAAACACAAGCAAAAGTGCGCCAATCTTGAGTATATTCCAAATATACGGGATATATGAGTGACACGACATTAGACTACAGCCTTAGACAGAGAGTTGTATGCGGCCCCAACGACAACAGAGGCTGGGTCTTTAATTGAATCTTCCGCGGAGCTGATTCCATGCGCCATACTGAAAAAAGAAAGTTCCAAGCTTGGAATCTTTATATTATGCACCAGTGCATGCTGGGACGAGGATGTCTAGGGTAGTACGAGCTCGTTAAGCTTAAAAAACTGTTCGTTCGGCCAACCATCAGCAGGCACCGCTAACTGTTATGCGTGCCCCTGACGGAAAGCTGTATAAGACTGACCCATGCATCCAATCTGCAGCGGCAAATGGACATGGTCGGTCTCGAAAGCCTTCCACTAAAGACCCGAGAAAATTTTTGTACTAACCCCAGGTCGGGAAGCAAACACATCACCTACACACCCGTGTGCTCTGTCTACTCGTGCTCATAAGGAGGGTGTAAAGGTGAATCATCCCTCGCCCAATTAACGTGACATTATCAATCACAAGCGCAAGGCAAGGGAGGCAACCACGATATGTGAGATGTCCCCCTTCTGGAACTGCTGCTATAGAGCAGCAATACCTGCAAATCAATAAGGAATAACACTGGGAACATGTAAGTAAGTGCAGTGGATAAAATAACAGTTAAGCATGATCTAGAGTATACAAAAATATCTGGAGTCAGGCTTCAAGTACAGTTCTGGATTAGTTACTAATGCAAATTAGGACAGGACTTAACTAGACTAAAAATCAAGCAGTCACGGCCAATAATGCCCTATGGCTTGCTATCATTAACTAACTAGGATTATCAAGGTCCTAGTTACTAACAGATGCAGTTTAATATTTTATATAGCCACATGCACTATAAACTATCCAGGTTATCCAAACATCATGATAGATAGTAAAATAAATAAGGTATAGTAGTATTTTTCTGGAAAAATATAACGCTCGATGGCGTATTAGAAGTATGTCCCTCTCGATAGAGAGCTCTAAATCTATCAGGTGTCGCTAGGATACCAGGATTGCATGTAGGCATAAATCTCTCTAGATGCTTCTATTCATTCATTCTAGTTATTAACCTAGATAAGTTAGTAAGAATTCCTGACCGTGGCACTCAGGAATTTGCCTTAGACATAGTACATGACCAGACTGTAATTTGACAAGCACAATCAAATTCAACCACAGAGATACAAGTCATGCAATAGAGGTGCTACTAATAGCCTTGATTAGGATATTTACATAAATTATCAAGTCAGGAGTGCACTACGTTAAGCCACTATCAGGAGTATCAGTATCAGGTCAGGTGTTGAGCGTTCAAGATTAATGTCACACTCCAGTACAGGAATACAGAGACGGACATGGCTACCTACCTCGTACAAGGTGCTATACGTCGTACGACGATCACGGCCGTATAAGACAAGGGGATATATACTACAATCAAGTCTCCTATGGTTAAGAACTTGTATGTCTCAATCATCTACCAAGAAATAATAAGAATGAACATATAAGATAAAATAGTTAGGCATCCCTAACGCTCTATCAGAATGATTTTAAAACTAGTTATACAGGATGGTACACTAGCAAATTGTCAAGAGTACATGACTGTAAGTCAGTCGCGGTCTGAAAATATACAATCACGTAGAGGAACTAATATCCAGATAAATCAGCTAACAGGTGCCATCGGCTAAACATTAAAAGGTAATACAAAATGATACTCATAGTGGGGAAGAAAAAACCCACTCAAGTTCCTTGGCGGACATCCTCCTGGTGTGCGCCATCAGTTAGATACAGGACATGATCCTCGGGCTCTGCTACTAAACCTGGTCAAACAAAACCAGTGGGGTCCGGCCCCGATAGCAAGTACCACAAAGGAGCACAAGTGAAAGAAGCAAAAACTAATAAAATACATAAAATAGAAAATTTGTGCCACAACTGCAAGCGTATGACCTTTCATCGGAGCAGTAGGACACCTCTACAACCAAACAAGGACAAGAGTTGTCGCACTACTCTGAGACAGGGTCTGACTTACCAATTATGAACACGGGAAAGATACAACACATCAATATAATCCAGAACACACATGTTATAATACAAGCTAAGATATAGATATAATATACAACTTTGGTAAATGACTTATTGTGACATATTGGCGCAATCCTACAACCAAACAAGGATAAGGGTTGAACCGTCATACCACAATAGTTCATGTCCCTAGTCTACCAAAAAATACTCAATTAATCGGCCAATCAATCCTATGGCTTGATATGTGAAGTCTGGGTTATCCCAATAATGCAATAATATAGGGATCCTTAAATCGTGCTACAAGCGAACACGGCTAGCCGAACCAATAATAATAACACGTAGTATGTAGAATTTGTCGCAGGACCACCTTGCTAATTTAGATCAGTAATAGTTCCAACCTTCACATAGGAAAAATATTGGCTTGGTTTAAATATAAAAAGTCAAATATTACACTCCACTAGTGTGGATGATATACAATATTCGTGGTGGCAAACTTTTATACCTCAAAAATTATCTGAGGGTGGCTCGCCACGCACGATCTCTGGATCCTATTCCTCCCAATGCTCTATATGTTTTAGTTGCCTAGTTAACACTATGGTTAGCTGAAATCACATGGTATGGTCACATGTTACTCTCCTTAAATATTGTACCGTAGTATGGTCCATGCTAGATATGAATCCACTTTGTTACTTGGCAGTTTAATTTGGATTCACCTCAGCGTAATGCAACAATCAATCAAGTCCTAGCCACACTTTGGTATTTGTCACGACCCGCACCCAGAATAAGGGCACGACTAGTAAGCAACGCCCAACCTACGCCGCAGCAACGGCAGTAGAACGCTGTCTGGGTCAATCATACTATCTAAATATCTCATATAATATGTATATGGTATCTGTCAATGTCATCTCAACTTCAAACAGAGGAACAATACAGTATATGATAATGGTAAACAATACTCAATCACAATGTCAAGCTAAGGTAGATAAAGCACGATAAGTAATGAGGAAGATGAAATAAGAATCTCAATACAATCTCAAGTCCACAATAATATATACATGCCAAAAGTCTCAATAAAAGTCTAATACAAGTCTAAATAATAAGTCTAATACTCCTCAGCATTTGGTACTAGGTCCTCCTACTCTAAAAGACTATCCTCTAAATGTACGCCGTCCTACGACCCGTAGTAGGTGGTCTACTGGTCCACAAGCCAACCATCTAAAATTATATCCAGTCAGGATTGGAGCGAAGTACATACCCTTGAAAGCAGTTCCAAAAATATAATAGAGCATATATAACAGATAATATAAAAGAATACAGGATAACTAGTCCTAAGAAATAGAATGAACTAGAGTGAACATGTAATATACTGGAATGAAGAACATGCAATATGAATAACTGTAATTTAAATAGAAATAGATAAAACTAACTAATGTGCCATAGAGTACAAGTTTATTATATGGGTTTGGGTTGAACACGAATACAATACGGTAACTCAATTATACGTGTGATATGTAATCGGCATGTATACGAATATACTTGGGCTTGATCACATAACTAACTCCTACTGCCCCATCCCCGACCAATACTTATGGATCCAATCATGACACATTACGAACACGAATATGGGCACACTGAACACGAGCACTGTATGAACACGAAGTACACGATAATCAATACCCAATACACATGATGAAATATATATGAAAGAGTATCCACTGAACACACTAGGGGATAATATCTATGACAGGATCCATACAGTACCAGTCCATGTAACCACTGTGTCAGAATCAAGTATACAGTTCTAGAACATGCGATATATACACTATCATGAAATAAAAACTAACAGAGAGATATACTCGCCTCTGGACCTGAGCAAAGGTATCTCTCGATGCCCAAGCTGGTGTCACACAATCCTATTTAGGAAATATGATGCCAATTAGTGTAATGGAAGAATAATGAATAAAAGAATACACTAATATGCTCTTAAGGTCGATTAGAGGCTAAACTAGGTCCAACTGGGTTAATTAGCCTATTTTAGTCACTAACTAGCTACACTAGGTTATATCAGCTATTCTAACTTATTAACACTAGGTAATGAGTTATACACTACTTACTAATAAGTAGCTAATACTAATGAGGGTTAAAATATCATACCTTAGAGTGTAACTAATACCTTAGTTATAACATTATTCTTAACTAATATGATACCAACTGTTATATGCTACTACTAATACCACACTAACCTAGCTAACTGGTTCAATAACCAACTAGGATATATCTTAATCAATACATTGAAACATAATATATATATATATATATATATATATATATATATATATATATATATATATATATATATATATATATATATATATATATATATAACCTGGACATCTACTTAACCCTCATATACTTGCTTTATAAACTAACTAACTAGCTAACTAACTAACTAACTAACTAACTGCTACTGATACTAAATTAACTAATCACTAACTACCTCTAGTATTCACAACTGACCACCTCCCTAATTGTTTTACTAGGCACTAATAATTGGCATTCTAAGTATTGTTTCCCCCTTTATTAACACCACTTCACTTACTTACTAATACTTCTCTTAACCTTGACTGTCAAGCCAAACCTCATTACACATGTAACTAATCTGCTACTTAAACTAACAGTCATTCTAACCCACACTAGTTGATATATTAACATACTAACACTCAATATTGAACTTAACTAACACTAACACCACTTCACTGAACTTAACTCCATACTTCATTGATACTCATTCTACCTTGACAACTGACACTCATAACTACCTTACACATCTGGTATTAATCCTCATATCACTCAATAACTGATACCAAGGGTATTTCCAAACTTATTTCCTAATTGCTGTCAGGTATCAATTCACTGACACCCCGACACAACTGTTATTTCTAGGTAACTTCTACTACTCTGTCTACTACTTGGCCTAATGCTCAAGGAGTCCTACCTGCTGCTACTATATGTCCAATTTAGTGCACAGTATGTACTGATATCCATATGTATTTCCCTAATACTCATAAAGGTGATCGACCCTCCTCACCACTGCAACTAATATTTAATCACCTGACCTCCCCCTTCACTTATTCATGTTCACTGTCTTCCCCAAACACTCCAAGGTATATACACCTAGATATCCAGGCATATGCACTAGTGCTATAGGGGTTAGGTATCACTCCACACCACTACTCTAGGTAACTTCTTACTCTAGGATACCACACACACACAGTGCATGCCCGATGCATATATATGGATACACACAACAACCAACTTACAACCCGACACCCCCCTGAATAGCACAGACTTATCCTACTGTTGCTGCTCACCTATACTCGAGCCTGTATATGGTATAATGCACAATGCATTGCTTGCAATATGAACCCATCTTCAGCAGGCTCTGCTCAAGCTTGATGCACTTGTTGTGCATGCACGAAGCACTGCCACATGCTTGTGCCTTCTCCTACAAAAGTACCCCCCCTGAAATATCACAAAACTACCTCCCCTTAACTCTATGAGTTGCTTTTGCTGGAGTCACTGCTAATGACCATGCCCCAAACATGGAAATGAGAGCATAGCACAAACTCGAGCCATCCCCTCACATGGATACACCCTCTAATACAGCACACCCAACACACCTTATACTTATACTTATATATGATACACACAAACACACACCTCCATACACACACACACACACACACACACACACACACACACACACACACACACACACACACACACACATATATATATATATAAGAGTCAAATCATCAAACACATAGAGTGTGTCACTTGAATACTCATGATACATACTCAAAGAAGAATCAAAATCCATAATTTCTCCATGATAACCATTACTACATAATAAATATATAGTATTATCACTATTAGAACTAGCTATAATAGGAATTAAGGAGAAATTATACGGCCTAAACATATCCATTTATGGATACGTACCTAGTCCCATAATCCCGATCTAAGTCTAATTAGATCTAATTGGTCTCATGACACACAATTGATGTGTCAGCCTCGTAATTCCCCCAAAATTAATATAAAACCTATGTAGAGACCACAATACTCAACCAAATCAACTAGAATTTGTTCCTAACGGTAGCCCTATGCCATGTGGTGGTTCTTAGAGGTCTTAGAGGTCTCATGCATGATTTAGAAGCTAGAATAAGAGAGAATTCAAAAATTACTAATTGGGAGATGGATTCCCAATGAATATCAAAGTGGACACGATTCGGACACGATCTTCTTGCAATAAGCTGCTCTTCCTAGTGCTCCTTACCAATTCTAGCTCCACTACTCCTTGCTAAAGGAAAAGTGAGGGGGAATGGAAGTGAATTGAGAGAGAAATTGATGGAGGGAAATATGGAAAATTGGGGATCTAATTTCTAGATCTAATAAATGCAAATAAGAGGAGAGAGAGAGAGAGAGAGAGAGAGAGAGAGAGAGAGAGAGAGAGAGAGAGGTGTGTGCCCTCTCTAGTAGTGGCCGACCTATTTCCCAAGTCATATGTAATGTCCCATGTACCCCTCCATGATGTATTATGGAGAAATAATTAGGGAGGGCTATTTGGGTAGTTTCTAACTAATTATAATTAAACTAATTCTCCCTAATTAATTAGTGAGAATGGTCTAATGGACTTGGGTCCAAGTTAGGCTCGCTAGTTGTCATAACAAGTCTAATTGGTTCACAAATGCCAAGTCTAATTAATAGGTTAGTCCACTAATTAATAAATAAATAATACAAGGCACAATTAAATATATAACATACTAATAAATAATATTTATTCCTAAAATTAAATACACATGCCAAATTACCAAACTATCCCTAGTTAGAAAAGTGAGGGTGACAATCCTACCCACCTTAGAAAAATTTTGTCCACGAAATTTAAGGAAAAAACTAACTACCAAAAGCAATCAATTCAAGCAAGAAAGGATTATACCTCATGACTCAAACAAGGAAATCGCTCGCGTATCTCGGTCTCTCGTTCCCAGTTACTCTCTTCGGGCGAGTGATGCCTCCACGCGACAAATACTAAATGAATCGTCTGGCTCCACAACACCTACTCCCTGTGATCCAGAATCTCCACGGGCTGTTTTGGATAACTGAGAGTAGGACCAAACTTGATCTCCGAGTGATCTAATACATGGCTAGGATCTGCCATGTACCGTCTTAGCTGCGACATGTGAAATATGTTATGCACTCCATTTAATACAGGCGACAAGTCTAGTCTGTAGGATACTGTACCGACCTTCTCAAGAACATCGAAGGGTCTGATGTACCGTGGACTATCCTTTCTGCCTCCATCAAAGCGAATCTTGCCCCATGTTGAAGAAATCCTCAAGAACACTAGATCGCCAACCTAGCATAAAACACAACCTTAGCACTCTAACTTAAACAAGAAATCACAAACAATACAAAACAAAATCTAAACCTCAAACTCCAATGGTCTCTGGTGGCTATCGACCCAATGCCGATGTCTGTCCTGTGCCACCCGAAGCCTATCTTTAATAAGCTTCATATTCTCAGCTGCATCCACAACCATCTCTTGTCCCAATAAGGCTCTCTCACCAACATCGTCTAATGATAATAGAGTACGGCATCTCCGTCCACACAATGCATCAAATGGTGACAACTCAATGCTGGCCTGGTAGCTGTTGTTATAAGCAAACTATACTAAGTGAAGATGATCCTCCCAAGAGCCTCCAAAATTCAAAACACAAGAGCGTAGCATATCCTCGAGAGTCTGGATAGTCCGCTCTAATTGTCCGTCAGTCTGGGGGTGATATGCGGTACTAAACTTGAGCTGGGTGCCAAGCTAGCCTGCAAACTCCTCCAGAAGTGGTATGTGAAACGACTATCCCGATCTGAGACTATGCTCACAGGAACTCCATACAATCTAACTATCTGACGCACATACATCTCCGCCAGCTTCTCCGTAGACGTACCTACTTTGAATGGCAGAAAGTGGGCCGATTTGGTCAACCTATCTACGATGACCCGAATCGAGTCTTTTTCTCCTAGAGAACGTGAAAGCCTCGAAACAAAGTCTATCGTCACATGTTCCTACTTTTACTCTGGAATGGATAAAGGCTGAAGCAATCCTGGCCTTTGTCTCTCTGCCTTTACCTGCTGGCATATCAAACATCGGGATACGAAGCTAGCCACCTCCTACTTTATACCATACCACCAAACATGTTCTCTCATATCTCTATACATCTTGTTAGCACCTGGATGCATAGAGTATTGAGATCGATGCACCTCCTAAAGAACCTCATCGTGCAATGCTCCACTCGGCACATACAATCTGGTATCATGCCACAAAAATCTATCATCTGCAATATTGAAGTCCTCTGCCAATCCTATCCAGACCTGCACTCTGATGATCCTCAGAGACTCATCCTCGAACTGTGCAGCTCTGATCCAGTCTATTAACTTTGATTGTACCTGAAGTCCCTACATCTGTGTCATAACTTCAGGAACTAGCACTTTAATTCTCAAGCTATCAAGATCAGCCAATAAATATTTGTCCCTCATCAAGTACATAGCCACTAGATATCTGCTCAAGGTATCAGCGACTACGTTGGCCTTCTCTGGATGGTACTACAAAGAAATATCAAAGTCCTTCATCAACTCCAACCACCGCCTCTGCCTAAGATCTCCACCCGCTCCCCTTACAAGTAGTGCTTCAACAGCTTAAGAGCAAAAATAACTACTGGGGTAATTCTTCTCATGCGGACGTAATTGCCTGGAAGCATAGGCTACCTTCCTATTTTGCTGCAACACACATCAAGCCCTTACCCGAAGCATCACTATATATAAAAAATTCTCCTATCCCCGATGGCAACGTCAACACTGGAGCTGCAGTCAACCTCTTCTTCAGCTCCTCAAAATTAGCCTGACACTCCTCAGTCCAAACAAACTCTACGTCCTTTCTGGTTAGCCTAGTCATCGGCTCCACAATGTTAGAAAAATCCTGAACAAATCTCTGATAATAGCCAGCCAATCCAAGAAAACTCCTGATCTCTGCCACTGAACTCGGGGTAGACCACGACTCAATTGTTGATATCTTCTTCTGACGATGCTAGAGTTCCTTCTGATCGTGTGCCCCTACAGTCTGTCCGGGATATCCATATGCACAAACCAGCACCAGATACTCCTCAAGATACTCAACAATATAAACCACTGGATACTCCATAAGATACTCCTCAAGATAACTGTATGAATATGACTGCATACAATCTAGAAAAATCCCTAGCCATGTACTAAGTGAATCTCTAGTTATTAATCCCTAGTTGTTTCTTGTATGAATCCGGATATGGCATTCTGCTGAATCCATCCTAGACATAATGCAACAAAACAAGTTCTAATAGTAATATAAACAAGTTTAATATACATTATACAAACGGAATCATGTAAGCCACGACAACAACTAAGCCATATGAAACCAAGTGAAGCCAGGTAAAGCTATGTGAAGCCAGGTCAAGCCATGTTAAGTCAGGTAAAGCCATGTACAACCATGTAAAGCCATGTCCATCCAGATGAAGCAAAGTGAAACCAAGTCAAGCCATGTCCGATGAAGCCATATAAAGTTATGCCAAGTCAAGTCCAGTCTATCATGTCATCACGTGTAGCCGGGCAAAGCTGGGTGAAACCGAATAAAACCAAGTCAAGTCAAGTCCTCGGAAGCCATGTAAGTTCATGTCTAATCAGGTCAAGTCATCGCATGTCTAATCAATATCCAGAAGAAACAAAATAAAATCACAAAAAATCAAGAATTCCTAAAGAAAGAACATGATCGGTATACCGTCGGTACAGTCCAATACACCGTCGACATACCGGTCCGAAGATAAGAAAAATACAGCAAGTTATGGATTCCAACAAATCAGAATACCATCGGTATATTGTAGTATACCATCGGTATGTCGTTCCAAGTAGGCAAAAATGGTTCTGGAAAATAAAGTTCCACAAATCGGTATATCGTCAGTATACTGTAGTATACTGTCGGTATGTCGGTCAAGATAAATATCCTGATGTTTGTTAACAATGTCGGCAATGATCGGTATACCGTCGGTATACTGTAGTACACCGTCTGTATGTCGATAAGGTTCACAAAAAATATCTAGAAAGATAAGCCGGTCAAAATCTGTATACCGTCGGTATACTGTAGTATACCGTCGGTATGTCGGTTTCTAAGGATAAACATAGTTAAAGTCAAGTCTGATTTCTGGGACCTAAATCAAACCCAAAAATTACCAGAACCAAGTCTAACAAGAAGTCAAGTCTAGGGTAAGTCTCATATTAAAATATGGACTAAATCTCACGGTCACAACTCCGGTACCATTTTCGTTACCGAGTTACCAAAAAGGGACGGAACAAGATTCTACCAGAAATCAAAATTGAGACGGTCAAAAAGCTAGAAAATACGAGATGAATAATAATAGTAAATCAAGTCTAAGCTAAAAAGCAATAACCAATGCTCTAGAAAAGTAAAATGACAAAAAGTAAAAAGAAGTTCACGAAATCAGCAAGGTATACTTGCCTAAAACGAGCTCCCAGCCTAAATCTTCTAGTCTACCACTATGAAAGGGTTCAGAAACCACACTCCAAGTATCAAGATAAAGCTCCAAGATCGAGAGAGAAATGAAGAAGAGAAGAGAGAAAGAGAAAGAAAGAAATAAAATGAACTCAAGTACTATTTATAGAGAAGTTCTAGAAAATATCTCGAAAAGTAAAATAAATATCTGCCGGACAGTATACCGTCGGTATACCGATCAGATAGTAAAGTTTTAATTTTAAGAATTTTTGAGCATCCTCGAGAACCAATAAAATATAATAAATAGCACAAAAATACGTATCCGCATAAAATACGAATATTGTGAGATGAGTCTCACAGTCCTTGAAGTCAACCTCTGAATGGTAAGCTCATACCTCCTAGATCCTGTTAGTACTGCATCAAAGGTCTGGTAGTCATGCCCGATACCAGTTGTTGAATCTCCAGGTGAATTTTTTGCTGGAACCTCATCACCCTCTTTGTCTCCGTAGCCACCATCATCAAAGCAAACTTGCTCAGCCTATAAAATGTTGATGTATATCCATCAACAGTTCTACCGACCAGTTTAAGGCCAATAAATCTCTTTTGCACCTGATACTGTGCTAAAGCTCCAAAATACTTAGCCTTGAACCTGGTCCTAAAGCTGTCCCAAGTGATAGGACGCTACAAGCTTACCTCCACATATGCCCACAAATCACGGGTAAGATCCTGAAGCTGCAATCGAACCTAGTCAACCTGCTCCTCAGCTGGAACCTTCACCGCCGCTAAGATAGACTCAATATCTTGGTGCCAAGCATCCGCAGTAATGGCATCCTCTATGCCATCAAAATACCTTGGGTTGAGCCTGCAAAATCTAACCGACGCGCCCGAGTCACTCTTTTTGCTCCTCTCCACGGTTGTCTGTAAACCCTAGTTTAGCAGGATATTCTGGTCCTGTTGCTGAAATTGCTGGTATTATTGGACTGCCATCTGATGTTGTTGGGTATCCAATAGTCCTATGATAATATCCAACAGTGTTGGGGTGTCAAGTGTCACTGGCACTGCTGGCACCGCCGGGAGCAACGGGATCTCTGGCGTTTGTTGCTTATCCTTCTCAACTACTGGCTCGACCCAGATATAACCCTGAGAAGGTACTGCCTCCTGCTGGCGTCCAGTAGAATCCTACTATACTGCCTATCCTTCTATGGCTGTTGCTCCAACAGTCGAGGATGAAGTAGCCCTAAGAAAAAGGATACGAGACATCAATGACAGGACAAGAAGGAAAATAAGTAGGCAAACAATTTTACAGTTCAAGCTAGTTATCGAGAAAGATGAATTAGGATATCAAAGTGGACATGTTTGATTGAGAATCCTATGCCATAACACCCCACATGTCTAAAAAAAGACCTATAATATGGGGCCACTACTAAAATCTTGTCATGTCCCAATATCGGAATACGAAGAACGGGGGTATGACATGGCCATCTACGCACTACGGAGTAGCCGAGGGTCCCACAATATGATCATTGTTGTCAAAGACAAGGGAGTGCATACTAAAATCAAGTCTCCTAAGGTCACACAAAACCTAGATTTCTTAATCAGTCAAACAAGAAACAAAAAGTATAGAGCATGTAAGATAAAGTAGTAAGACATCCCAAACACTTTAATAGAGTATCAATAAGACATCCCAAACGCTCTACTATAAGTCAGCTACAGTCTGCATAAGTACAATCATGTAAAAAAACTAATGTCCGGATTATCCGACTAAACATGTGACGGTGGCTAATTGCAAAAAAGTAGCAAAATAATAAAAGAGTAGTAGAGAAAAAAAACCACTTATGTCCCTTGACGGCCATCCGTCTAGTGTACACGATCAGTCAGGGGAAATACGCTAGATTCGTGGACTCTGCTACTAGATCTGGCCAGACAAAACCAGCGGGGTCAGGCCCAGATAACAAGTACCACAACGAAGCACAAGTGAAGAACCAAACACCAAAATAATAAATAAATAAGTAAGTTCGGAGACATAACCATAGCGTATAACCCATCATCGATGTTGTAGGGAACCTATACAACCAAATAAGGATAAGATATGTCGTACTACACTGAGACAAAGTAGAACTCACTACTATGGTTAGGCTATAGATATCTGCATCATAGATTCGATTCATAGCCTATTGTAGCACAATATTCCAACCCAACAACCAAACAAGGATAATGGTTGGACCATCGTACCACGACAGTCCATGTTCCTAGACTACTAACATATGGTGCAATATACAATTAGTACACAATCAGATATAATTGGTTTAAGTAAGTTGACCAATCAGTCCTACGGCTTACTATGTAAAGTCTAGGTTGCCCCAGAGGTTTAATTTTTACGACATGCACCCAATGTAGGGACACAAGTACGTGGATACGTCCAGCCTATACTGCAGCATCAACGGTAGAACGTTGTCTAGGTCTACTATACTATCAAACAATAATAATTCAAAATATATAATGTCATCCCAATATCAATATGAATACTCAATCACAAGAATCTATAAGGGAGAAATAATGCACGAATATGATATAAAAGAATCCAATAGAAGTCTAGAAATATACATCTCAATTTTTCATCAATAAGTCTAAGAGTCTAGCCATACTCAATAATAATATAAGTCTCAAAAACAACATATCAATGTCTCAAAGATGGAAACAAATCTAGTCCAATATAAAAATACTAAACTAGCTAAGTTACTACCAGATTTATCTCCTTTATGCGGACTGGCTCCCTTGAAACTCTCTGAGTACATGGTAAGTTGGACACCGACTCTCCAAATCAATGCTGAAAAATATTATCCAGTCATGATTAGAGCGAAGCACATAAACTAACACCAATTCTATTTAAATTGATAAAGACTATAAAATAGCGAGTAATGAATATACATGATGAAAATATAATACTGGTAATGTAAGAAAGCTGGAGAAAAATCAATCACAGTAAAATAATGAGCAGTGAGTAAGCAGGTAAATATTAGTCTCATCAAGTACAAGCTGGAATAGAAGATTAAAATAAACTAGCTAAGTATTTTAAATATTAGTTTGTTATGTGACCGACTTGGGATAAGATCATGCTCTACTATATATGATTGGCTATGCACAAGTACGAATAAGGTATCAGGTCAATCACGTATGATTGACTATGCATAAGTACAAGTAAAGGGATCAGGCCAATCATACATGGGGAACTATGCACAAGTAATAAGATCAGGCTACACCCTGCATGTGGTGAGTGTGAGTTATGCACAAGTAGGTGGGGTATGATCATATAACTAGCTAATACTTCCCCCGTCCCATGACTAGTATAGTGGATCCAACCATAGAACATTACGACACAGGATTCATAGAGCATGGGGTCAACCTGCTCCTGAATCGGTGTCTATACATGTACAGGAATAACAGGACATGTACAGGGTCCTCAAGAAAATAACATCTCATGACGGAATTCAAAATATACTAATATGTGTATCATCGTGTTAGGAATCAAGTATAATACTATAAAACTGATATCATAGTAATCATCAAAATAACAGAAACTGTCAGAGAATGTACTTGAATGTGGTCCAGAGCAATGAATGTCAAACTGTGTCTGAACTGGTGTCACACTGACCTATATATGATATATCAATTTTAAATAGTGTTTTGAAGTCAACAATATATTTAATTAACTCAAAACTAAAATTTTAGGCCAAAACTATATCGCAATAGTCAAACTAGGTCAAACCTAGGTCAATACAGTCAAACTAGATCATTTCCTAGTTTCTAGGTTGATTTTACATATTTACAAGGTTTATAAAGTTATACTAGGTCTTAACAAGTTACTATTTGATTTTTAGGTGCTAACTAGGTCAAACTAGTCAATACTAGTTAATACTAGGCCAATACTATGTTTATAGGTTATACTAATAAGTTACTAGCATATATTACCCTAATATATACAACTACCTATAATTTCTAGCAATAACTTGGCCTATAGCTATTTACTTTACCCTGCTTCACGGTATCTTAATCTGTATCACACATTTATCTAATACCTTAGTCCATATCTCAAATACCTTAACTATTAGTCAATATCTTAGTTCTAGGGTCAATACCATAACTAAACTAGGTTTCTAGTCCATACTAGTCAATACCTTACTAATATCCAAGTTTCTAGACTAATATCTTAGCCGTATCACCAATACCTCAATTATGGGTCAATACCTTACTAATACTAGGTTTCTAATCCATACTAGTCAATATATTGCTAATATCCAAGTTTCTAGACTAATACCTTAGCCGTATCACCAATACCTCAACTATGGGTCAATACATTGCTAATACTAGATTTCTAGTCCATACTATCCTTGCTAATATCCAAGTTTCTAGACTAATACCTTAGTCGTATCACCAATACCTCAACTATGAGACAATACCTTCTTAATACTAGGTTTCTAGTCCATACTAGTCAATACCTTGCTAATATCCAAGTCTCTAGACTAACACCTTAGCCGTATCACCAATACCTCAACTATGGATCAATACTTTGCTAATAGTAGATTTTAAAGTCATACTAGTTTGTTATGATATAATAATATCATATATACTATATAAATATACTAATATATACAATAACTTAGTCTAATACTTAATACCTAGCTAATACCTTAGTATTACCTTATTATCTAGCTATTACCTTAGTATTACCTTATTACCTAGCTATTACCTTAGTATTATCTCATATCCAATTTTCTAGTATTTTGGTATCTTGGTATTCTAAATACCTTGATACATCCCAGGATACCACACTCTAATTTACCCCACATATATATCACTTGTTTATACATGGTGCCATGATACCATATTAGGTATCATATGGTACCAACTCCCAAGATACTAACCAATGACCATAACCTACATTTACCTTACGTCCAAGATACTCACCCTACTCTTGGCACTTGACATCTTGATATTATCCATTACCTAGTTCTAATACCCAATATCTTATCTTCCTAGATACTTATCCAACTAACTCTAATACTAATACTTGATACCAAATGGTATACCTTACTCAAGCCCTAATATATATATATATATATATATATATATATATATATATATATATATATATATATATATATATATATATATATATATATATATATATTATTGGGAACAAAAAGCGGAAAGCGTTCCCCAAACCAGATAGTACCTATAAGAGAACCGAGCAAAGCGCATAAACCAAAAATCATCAAACACAAATCGCAGACACAAAGTTTCTATGTGAAAAATCCAGATGGAAAAAACTATGGGACGATCAGAGTCCAACCCTGAAGAACCTCCACTAATGGAATAAAGATATTACACCCTCTATAAGCTCCTCACCGATCCAACACGGATCACCACAACTCTTTGGAACAGAAAATAGATTACAACCATAAAGAAAAAAGATAATAAAAAATATCCCAAATTGATCTCCTTCTCCGAAACGACCTTCAATCATTCTTTTTTCTTTCCAAAGTTGCAATGGCACTCTTGCCACCTTTTTTTTCTCTCTTGTTTTTTCTCTTGTTGTTATATATATTTTATGAGTCTTTATATAAACCCTTGCATGAATTAGGGTTTCTATATGGAAATCTATATATGGAAGTCAAAAATATTTATGGAAATTCAATTACATTCAATCATATATTTAATGGAAATCAAATCATACATTAGCTTACCATAAATTGGAAATCCAATTATATGGAAAGTTAATATATGAAAGATCCAATCATAAATATATAATTAAAGTCAAAGATGTAAATCTAATATAATATTTGCTTACCATAACTGTTCTAATACACGACGCTCGATGCACTTTTTGAGTTTTTTTGACATACGGATGGCGCTCGTCGCACTCCGGGGTATTCTCCACATAGGTTGGGAACCCCACCCACTCTAAAAAATCTCCTCCTTCATATGTGGAGGGGGTCGTCATCCCGATGATTCTCCTGCAGTACTCAAACTTTCTCCTTGGATGAATCTTTATGAACATGTATGCTCCGTTGTTATCTGTATGAACCTTCTCAAGTGCCGCTTCCTTCTTTTCCACAATATCCCGTATCCAATGATACCGGGTCTCAATGTGCTTGGACCGACTGGAAATGTCTAGTTCTTCACAAGGTGAATAGCACTCTGACTATCGCAAAGCAAATGATACTGCTCTTGCTTTAGCCCAATTTCCTGTAACTGCTTCTTCATCCATATCAATACCTTGCAAGCCTCCGTCGCCGTAATATACTCTGCCTCTGTCGTCGACAAGGCAACACACTTTTGCAATCGCGACTGCCATGATACTGCTCCACCAGTAAACATTATCATATAGCCCAAAGTTGATCGCCTCGTGTATACATCTCCAGCCATATCAGCATCGGTATACCCAACCAGCTTCTGCTCGTCACCACCAAAAGAAAGTCTCCAATCGACAGTACCCTGAAGATATCGTAGAATCCACTTGACCCCAGTTTAATGTACCCTTCTAGGAATGGAAGTATACCTACTAACTGTGCCAATAGCATGAGCGATGTCTGGCCTCATTCACATCATAGCATACATAAGACTCCCCACAATTGAGGCATATGTAACTTGCTCCTTATCTTATTTCTCATCCTTAGTAGATAGACACTGCTTCTCTGTAAACTTAAAGTGAAACGCAAGGAGGTTACTCACTTTCTTCGACCTGTCCATCCCGAAATGCTGAACCACCTAGTGAATGTACTTCTTTTGGAAAAAGTGTAGCAGCTTGGACTCTCTCTCTCTCTCTCTCTCTCTCTCTCTCTCTCTCGACTGATCTCCATCCCAAGAATAGTCTTCGCTGTATCCAAATCCTTCATAGAAAAGGTTGCGCCTAGTTGGCGCTTCAACTCTGCTATCCTAGTGGCATTCCGACACACCAGTAGCATGTCATCAATATAGAGCAGTAAAATAATAAAATTATCCCGGCAAAGTACCTCACAAATACACAATGGTCCGACGTTATCCTTGCATAACTATGCTCTCCCATAAATGACTCAAACTTTTTGTACCACTGCCTCGGAGACTGCTTTAGACCATACAAGCTCTTCCTCAACTGGCAGACCAAGTATGACTTGCTCTTCTTACATAATCCCTCTGGCTGTTCCATGTACAACTCTTTCTCAAGATCACCATGGAGGAATGTCGTCTTCACGTCCATTTTCTTGACCTCTAAGTCAAAACTGGTTGTCAATGCTAGCACCACCTGAATAGATGACTGCTTGACGACTGAAAAAAAGATCTTATCATATTCTATGCCTTTTTGCTGACCATAGCCTTTAACTACCAGCCTCGCTTTGTATCGAGGGCGAGTAGCATCATCTGTCTAATTCACTATGAATACCCATCGATTCTTCAAAGCCTTCTTGGCCTTTGGCAACCTCATCAGATCATAAGTAGAGTTTGCCTTCAAGGAACTCATCTTCTCCTATATGGCCTCCATTCACGCCTACATGTGTTCGCCTTCCATAGCCTCTGTGAAACTTTTGGGTTCTCCACCGTCAGTAAGTAGCACATACTCACTCGGTGAGTATCTCATAGATGGTCGATGCTATCACTCCTCCTCAATGGAACCACTGGTAGTGGTTGTATACCAATAGCCTCCTCCTCAGGAACTGCCTTCTCGGCATGCTCATCCTCCTGAAGATCACCCTGACCACCATTAGCAGAATGATGATCAAGGTTGGGAGCAACTTCAAGTTCTGACTCCCCTATAACTGGATCCTCTACGACGTCTTCTGGAAACTGCTCGAAACGAAATAACTCTAACTCAGGCAATTCCACAGTCTCAGAAGGTATCTCAGAATCCTGAGTTTTGGTCATGGTCTGATCCTCGACGTTTACCACATGCCTGCTTTTGTAGAGCTTTCTTCCCAGTGGGTTGTAGAGTCTATAAGCCAAACTCATCCCGATAGTAACCGACAAAGATGTACAACCTCGTCTTCACCTCAAGTTTGGATCTCTCGTCCTTCGGTACATGTACGAAGGTCTTGCAACCAAACACTCACAGATGATTGTATGACGGCTCTTTGTCATACCATACTTTGTCCGGCATATCACCCTGCAAAGGAGCACTAGGAGATAAATTAATAATATAAGCAGTTGTGTAAAGAGCCTCATCCCAATAGCTGCCCGGCAAGTTTGCTTCTGACAACAAATACCGTACCCTCTCCATCAGCATCCTGTTTATCCGCTCCGCTACACCATTGAGCTGAGGTATTTTGGCGGAGTCTTCTGGTGTCATATCCCTTGCTCTCTACAGTATGCATAAAAGGGACCGATATATTCACCACCATTGTCCGACCTAACATAGAGCAGCTTCTTGCCTGTTTCCCTTTCAACGGAGGCCTGAAACTCCTTGAAAGTTGGCAACACCTGATCCTTAGTCTTTAAGGCATAAACCCAAACCTTCCTGAAATAATCATCAATAAAAGTTATAAAGTAAGAGGCACCACCAATGGATTTTACCTTCATAGGACCGCAGACATCCGAGTGAATCAACTCGAGCAACGCCGGCTTCCTTGAACTTGGGTGACTTTGGAAAGACACCATATTTTGTTTTTTCAGCCAAACCGTGCGTGCACCTCTCCAACTTTGTAGACTTGAGTCCTAAAATCACCTTCATGTTTACCAAGTAGCTTATCCCTTTCTCACTGATGTGGCTGAGCCGCCTGTGCCATAAATCAGTAGATGCATCAGTGGCTGCGTTCACCTCATGTGCCACATGTGCGCTCCCTTCCATATAGTAGAGTCCGGACCTCTTACTTCCTCTGGCAATCACCATCGAACCTCTGGAAAGCTTCTATTGACTGTTCTTGAAAAGATTAAAGAAACCCTCGTCATCCAATATTTCAACCGATACCAGGTTGAAACAGATATCAGGGACATGATGAACATCTTTTAGAACAAGAACTGCAATCACCATCGAACCTCTAGAAAGCTTCTATTGACTGTTCCCAAAGAGATTGAAAAAACCCTCATCATCCAACCTTTCAATCGATACCAGGTTGAAATGGATATCAGGAACATGATGAACATCTTTCAGAATAAAAACTGCACTCATCTTTGACCTCAAATGCATATCTCCAATGGTAACTGTCTTCGACACATCTCTATTGCCCATCTTCAATACTCCACAGTCACCTGTTGTATAAGTAGCAAATAGTGTCCTGTTGTGAGATACATGCGCTGAATCACCTGAGTCCACCATCCAAGAGTTGTCATCCCAGGCGAGGTTCATAGCTACTATATCACTTACAATAATCAGATCGCCTCTATGTATCGAAGCCTCCGCTGTAGTGTTCTCGCCCAGCTTCTCTATGTCGCCCTTCTTCTCTCTCTTCTAAGCAAAACAGTGTCACTTGATGTGGCCCTTCTTGCCATAATGGTAACACTCTGAGTCCTCGTACCGACCCTTGGACCTTTCCTTGCTTTTGTTTCTGCTACCGCTTGGACTACTGATTTACCCCTTTCGCATTTCTCTGAAACAAAGTGCCTCTGAGTGGGATGTGGATAAAGTGGCTTGAGAATATCTCCGCATCTCATCATTCAGTACTCCGCTCTTGGCAAACTCCAGATTGACCACACCTTCCAGAGCAGAAGCGATCATAGACACTCGTACGGTCTCCCACGTGTCTGTCAATGTACACAGCAGCCATAGTCCCTGAACCTCGTCGTTGAACTTAACACCCATCGAGGATAGCTGGTCAACTATGACCTGAAACTCACTTAAATGATCCTTAATGGATGCCCCATCTTTGTACCGCAGACCCATCATCATCCAGGAATAATTTATTTATCCCGGTCTTTTTCACATACAAAGATTCTAGCTTATCCCACAGTGTCCTCGCGTGCTCAATACTGGAAAAATAGTTGTACATATTCTCGTCAACGAACTTCCTGATATACCCACATACCTGTATATGCTCAAACTTTCAGTCCTCTTCGGATTTGTCACTAGCCTCTGAGAAGCAAATATCGACAGATGCAACTTCTTGACAAATAACAGATCCTTCATCTTGCTCCTCCAGTAGTGATAGTTGGTATCAGTCAGGTTTACCATGCGCATCGGCTTCACATCCATCTCTTCTTCCTGGTTTGCCTGTCAACTCCTGACACCCTTCTGAAATTTTAAAACCTGGCTCTAATACCACATTATTGGAAACAAAATACGAAAATTGTTCCCCAAACCAGATAGTACCTGCAAGAGAACTGAAAAAATGCACAAACCAAAAAATAATAAACATAAATCGCAGACAGAGAGATTTTTACGTGGAAAATCCAAATAGGAAAAACTATGGGATGATCGGTGTCCAACCCTGAAGAACCTCCACTAATGGAATAAAGAGATTACATCCTCTATAAGCTCCTCACCATCCAAGATGGATCATTGCAACTCTTTAGAACGAAAAATAGATTACAACCACAAAGACAAAAGACAATGAGAAATATCCCAAATTTATCTTCTTATCCGAAATGGCCTCCAATCCTTCTTTCTCCTCTTCAAAGTTGCAATGGCACTCTTGCCATCTTTTTTCCTCTCTTATTTATTTTCTCTTATTGTTATATTGCATGACCCTTTATATAAAACCTTGCATGACTTAGGGTTTCCATATGGAAATCTATATATGGAAGCCAAAAATATTTATGGAAATCTAATTACATTCACCATATAGTTAATGAAAATCAAATCATAAATTAGCTTACCATAAATTGGAAATCCAATTATATGAAAAGTTAATATATGAAAGTTCCAATCATAAATATATAATTAAAGTCAAAGATGGAAATACAATATAATATTTTCTTACCATAAATGTTCCAATACATGACGCTCGATGCACTTTTCGAGTTTTACTAACACACTGATGGCGCTCGTCGCACTTCGAGGTATTCTCCACATAGGTTGGTAACCCCACCCACTCTAATATATATATATATATATATATATATATATATATATATATACTTGACAACCTATGATACCTACACTCACTTGATATCTATACTACCTAGGCTTATAGGATACACAAAATATCTATGTCGTATAGTCAGTTCTATACTTGTAACCAATACTGCACCTATTAGACCTATTCAATAAATTCTAGGGTTAAATTATTTTGTATCCCTTCGTATCATCTTTCCAAAACTTTAAATGGATCACGTTTTCGTGTCCGAAAGCTCCCAAAATTGCAAAAATACTGAAACACATTCGTATTTCGGATATCTGACACTCAAATAATTTTACAGAAAGTTTTAGAATGAATTTGGCCTAATAATTTATATATTTGGATAGCTAACTTCGATACGGTTCTTTTAAAAAAATGGAGATTAATCCGAGTCCTGAGTTAGGAGTTAGGGTATTTCTAAGTTGCTATGGCTGCTAAAAATGAGGCTGAATACTATGACAAATTTGGATTATTTTGGACAAAAGAACACATGTATACACCTAATTTACCAAATCTACCTAAATGTATCATGGCGTATCATGATACAGACTTTACGTGTCCAATTTTGGATACAAAAATACCTTCACACCATTACATAAACATCAATAGTCCTCATTAGGACATAATACATACACTTAAAGGACATAATTAGGATTTTCCCCAAATTGAGCCCCAAAATTATGACACCAACTTAGATCTACCAGATTGAGGGCTTCTAGTACCTAGATCTACCCTTGAAAAGTCAAATCTAACTATAAAAAGGTTCCTACATGACCAAAGGATATTCTTAACCATGAATTTGATAAAATTGAGAGAATTACCTAATAATTTGGTAGCCTCTTTGGAGAATTCCAAATTTGGTCACGGAAGAGATGAGTCAGACACGATCTTCTAGTAAGCTGCTCTCCTATGGATCTCCTTGTGCTCTCTAATGCTCTAGGCCTTCATAAGGGTGAGAATGAGTGGAAATGAGAGTGGATGAAAACAAATTTGGTGGAGAATTGGTTTGCTTGGGGAATAAGAAGCTTTGGAGAATATGGAGGCCAAGGAATAAAATAAAATGAATGAATGAGCCCTAAATTAAACTTATCTATTATAACAAGATTTGATCATGCCAAAATATCAAGTTTGCCCCTCTCCATTTGTCATGAATGGAATCTAATTAACTAAAGGAAGGAATCTCTACAACTAAGAGAAATATTCTCTTCATGACAACTAAACTTAATTAATTATAATTACAAAAGTCATAACTAACAATAATTAGCACTAATTAACATCTGCAAATTCTAATTGGCTAGCCACTAACTAACACTAATATAATTCTAAGCAATCACTAATATAAAATAATATATAAAAAATTTAACAACATGCAAAATTAACAAAATACTCCTATGGTGGAAAGTGGTAGTTACAATAATGCATATAAATATGGATCCCCAGATCGTGCTATATCCGAACTGGACTAATCGAACTAATAATAACATATTATATGTAAAGTATGCACCGGTCCCTCGTAAGGCCGCCATACTAAACATAATAATAATAATGCATTGTATATAATAGTCATATACGGTTCTCCACTATTATGGATGATATACAGTATCCATGGTGGCTAGTCTTGCACTCCCCAATAATGTCTGAGGGTGGCCGTCATGTGCAATCTCGGGATTCTGTTCCCTCCCAATTCTTTATAGATTTTAATTGCCTAGTTAGACCTACTATTATCGAGAATCTCATATCGTGGCCACATGATTATTCCCTTAGATATCGTACCATGGTATATGTACGCTCTGTATAAATCCATATTGGTTCTCAAGGTCCCAACTTGTCATGACCCGCACCCAGTGTAGGGATGCAAGTCGGAAACAACGCCCAGCCTACGCCGCAGCATCGACGGTAGAACGCTGTCTTGGTCAATTATACTATCTAAATATATCACAATAATATAAAATCTGCCAACAATATCTCACACAAAACTCAATCATAATTCTAGAAGCACGAGAAGATATCAAGGAAGTCTAACATAACTATCCATTCAATATATAACAACACCAATAGAAACAATAATAAAAAACTTAAATATAAGCCAAAAATAAATTTGATACTAAAATGCTAAAGAAACTAACTATGAAAAACTAGTGATCCGGATAAACCTTCCGGCAATCACTCCAGAACTAGTGGGTCCAAGTTTGCACCATCTATAAGTCGAAGTCCATAGTATGTCGGACACCAATCGCTCGGATACTCTAAAAAATATTTTCCAGTCAGGAATGGAGCGAAGTACATCTCTAACAGCAGTTCTAAATCAATGATATAAACTATGTAGCATTAAATAGATATAAATATACAAGATGCCATATACATATACAAGAGATACGCAATAAAGGAAATACTGGAAATAAATACAAGAATGAATAATATGGCAATGAACAAGAATACTAATGACTAAGTGAGTGAGTACCAGCTTTAAAATATGATCGGCTTGGGAACTTGCATAAGAGTAAATGGCCTGGTTAATCATGCGTGCGGTGTATGATCAACACTCACAAGGAACAAGACTTGCACAAGGAGGGTATGGTTATATATCTACACTACATACTCCCCAACCCCGACTGGTATAGTAGATTCAACCATGGTACGCTATGGCACGGGATTCCCCAAGAAGATAGCGACTCTTCCCGAGAATCAGTGTCTGTACATGTACAAGATAATCAATAAAACAAGGCTTGCACAAGATACACCATATACCAAGGACTAACATCTCATGACGAGATTCGGTTATACCAATCCGTGTAACCATCGTGTCAAGAAACATGGATATCTACACTAGATACAATGAACATAGAGGATATCATAAATGAGAAACTATCAGAGAATGTACTCGCTTGAAGTTCGATGAATAGTCTCACAAATGTCTGATACGGTGCCTCAAAGATTTAGATATGGAATATAACATCAATACAAGGTTCTGAAAAGAAATAAGTTAAACTAGTCAACTTCTAGGTCATAATACCATTTCTAAGTCAAACTAGTTTAACTTTAAGTCAAATCGGTCAAACTACATATTTCTAGGTTGCATAGGTCTATCTCAATGATATTGGGTTCATACACTATGAATCTAGGTCAATAAGCTACATCTTAGGAAACTAAGATACCGTATCTCAGGATACGCAAACAATATATAAATATCACATATATATAAATAAGTAATATTAAATATATAAATCCTAATTATAAATACTAAATGTATACCTTGGTTTCGAACCAACTTGGTATCGCAACACTAGACCTCCATCTTGATACCCAAACCCAATACCTTGGGTATCCTCAATACCTTGGCATTTACCTTGGTATCTCAAGGTAAAGTCACTCTAGTATATATATTAACTACCAAACTATAACTATAACCTACCATACATTTAATATTTATACAATACTATATACCTTATTTTTAGTTACCTTAGTATCAATCCATAATTAGTTTACATCTATCCTATTACTATGCCAATACCTACTACTAATACCTTGGTACATCTCAAGGTAATCCAAAATGCTAACATATAACTAATACATATATATAAACCCAACTAATACTAAATATAACCAATACTATACTGTATGTATATCCATTTGTCACTACCACGTTCCGAGAATAGGGGTATTTTTGACTTTTTATAATATTTAATATTATGGTAGTTACAATTAATTAATTGCATGATAGTATATTTGATTTTTAATAAATGTGTGATGTGTAATTAAAATATAATATTATATGCAGTGTTCATTTACTGTTTGAGCTGGTAGACTTGACCTAGAAGCCTAGTAGATGAACACCTGTCGGAATTATGGAATTTTTGTATTTAATTATTTAGTTAGAATTTAATTCTTGGAGTTTGTAATTAATTACCGTATTTTATTTAATATTTTGCGCATTGCTTTTGCTTCGATATTTGGAGCACTATCCTAGCTTTTGCCTCCCAACAAATTTCACAATCTTGCCCTAGACATGCCCGCCTTCCATTATGCTATTTTTTTTTAACTCATAATTATGCTCTCTGTGCATTATTTCTAGCCGCACAAAAATCGTCGCGGACGTTATTTAATAAATTCCTATTTTTGTATCGTTATGCGTTCCAATCGAAATTGGAGGCAATCTTGACCTATTTTTCGTGCGGCCCAAATTAGGGTAATATTCTGTTCTGAGTCTTCTTCATTATTGGTATTGATGACCTGACCTGATTTTGGCCCCATGTACTCCTAATTAATTTTAGAACACAACTTGCATTTATTTCTAATTAAATTGAGGATACTATTTAAACCAATTCTGAAAATCCTAATTTAATTACAGTGCCCTGCAAATTTAGCCCGTACCAAACCTACAGCGCCCCCTGACCCTACAAAACACCCGACACCGAATCGCCCGCCAAATTTTCGTCATTTTATGGGTCTGTGCAAATACCCAAATTTAAGGGAACTAATTTGCAAATTTGCATTTTTGGTGTCAACACCCATTTGTTTAAACCAATGAAGGAGCCCCATTGATTTTTAATTAAACCTCACCCTCATTCCTACATTAATTATTTTTCTCTATGACCAATCTAGACCACCCATTCAAGGGATGCAATCACCACCCTTCATCAACACCCTCTCTCCCTTATTTAATGTTATGTCCCATCAAACCCTAATCCCTAGAAAACCTAGGTAGCCCACCTCCTCACAAGCCCCCACATTTCCTCTCCCCAACCGTATAAAATCCCTCTTCTTCCTCTTTTCTCCATTTTTTACTTTCTTTTTCTTTCTTTCTTCTTCTTCTCCTTCTTTCTTTACTAATTTAAATTAGAGGAGAAGGGGGGAACACTGTTCACCCCCCCACATACTGTTCTCCGGGCGGCCGAGTCCCCGCAGCCGGCCCCTGCTGCTCAAGAGCCCCCGACTTCCTGTTCACCGGAGGTCCCTGCCAACTCCGGCCCCCTCTGAACTCCAGCGGAGCCGACTGCTCGTTCTCCCAACCGAGCCTGCACGCCGGCGCACCACTTCTCCTCCCTCTGCGGTGAGCCGGCGGCCAAGCTGAACCGAAGCTCCCCTCTTCCCATTAACTCCGGCAGGGACTCCACAGCCGGCCCACTGCTCGGCCGACTCCCTCCGGCGGCCAGCCAGTCCAACCCCTTCCTCCCTGCTGCTCCTCCCTCTGTGTACATCCTCCGGCGGCCCGCTGGCAGCCACCCCGCACCTGCTGTGTGCAGCCCTCCGGCGGCCATCAGTCCGACAGACCCCGCATTCCTCCCTGTCAGCCTCCGACTCCCCATTCCTCCCACCGTACCCCCTGCTGCTCGACAACCCCCTCGATCACCACCATCAATCCATCACCACCCCGTAGCCTCCGGTCGAGCTCCTCCTCCCTGTACTCCGGCCGTACTTCGGCCAACCCAACCTCTGTAAGTATTCTTTCTCCTCTCCCTCTTCCTTCTTTATTTATATATATATATATATATGTATATATATACATACGTATATACGTATGAGTATATACTAATATATATATGTATAGTAATTATTTAATTAATGTTTTATACGCATATATGTATTATTGTATATGTATTAGTATATATTATTTAATGGGTAGATACATATATATGTACATGAATGCGTATACGTATATTGGTATGTATTTAGGTGTATGTTTTAATTCTAATTAGTATATGTTAATTGGTATATGTTTAATAAAAACATAATTTGGCATATATAAATAAATGTAGCATAATATGTAATTTGGGATTATATATATACATATGATATATACGTATTTTGGTATATAAAATGTAATAGTATACGTACTATTTTGGTATATATATATATATATATATATATATATATATATATATATATATATATATACATATAGATATATATATATATATATATATATATATATATATATATATATATATATATATATATATATATATTGTATTGGTTTAATTGGTATATGTATATTATGCATTTGAATATACTTAGTATATTTTAATTTAATTGGTATATGATTATATATATATACTTCGTATATGTTTAGTATATTATGAAAATCTATTAGTACGTATATGTATACAAGTATATAGTATATTTTATTGGTACGAATGTATATATATATATATATTTTTCTTAAACTAATAGATATATATTTAAATATGTTTTGGCATACATATGATGTAAGTATAAATATATATATCTTTTTTGTTCAATTGGTATAGTATAATATGTATATATGTATCCCTACTAGATGATCCTAGTCGGCTAGTGCCATGTTTGGCATAGCCCTAAGGCCAGTACATTCTATTTGTGTGTTAGAGTAGCATCTGATACAAGTGATATTGTGATGTGTTTTAGGACTGTTGTTTCACCCAGGAGATACTCTGGAACCGGACATCCATAATTACCAGCTAAGGACCCAAGGCAAGTACATTCTCTGATAATTTCTAATTCCTTGATAATTTCTATAAATTAAATAATCATGAAATGTTACATCTGAATCCTTGACACTGTGCTACACGGACTAGTATAGCTTGGATCTGCAGTCATGAGATGTTACCTTGATTATCGTTTGACATTGTACATGACATGTATATTAGACATCGTACATGATAGATTGGACTTGCTCGTGTATCGTGACGTGTCATGGTTGGATCCACAGTACTAGTTGGGGGCGGGGAAGTAGTTAGTAAGAAATGTGATCATAACCTCTTATTGTAGTGTAGAACAATGTAAGTGTTAATCATGCTCTTCACCCATGATTAGGCAGGCCCTGTAGCTATCGTACATGTTTTCAAGCCGATCACATTTTGAAACTACTATTTCAAACACTTAGAATAGATTACAGTTCCCTATTTTAAATCATATACTACATCACCCGTATATGATGCTGTTCCTTATTCTTTTCATTTTCATACATGCACGGACTATATCATATTGCCTATTGCCTGTCTCTTTATATTGCCTGTCTCTCTTTAATTGCCATTGCATTTATTTCACTGTCTTCTCAGTAGCTAGCATCACATGTTTATTGCTTTATAGTCCTTATCAATTAAATGGAACTGTTATTTGAGATTTGTACTTTGCTCCTTCCTGACTGGAAACATTTTTCCAGACTATGCCTTAGAGGACCGGTAGCCAACACTTTATGGACCATATGGTGAGTAGCTGCACTTGGGCTTGATAGTTAGTTGTGATTCCGGGAGGTCTAGCCGGAATCACCAATCTTCTAGTTAGTTCTTTTAGTAGACTATTTGGTACCGGATTTGTCTCCGGCATTTTATTGAGACTTGGATATTGTTGAGTTTGATTATTACTTTAGACTTGTGTTGTATTTAATTTTGTTTCGCTATCTTATCGTACTGTAATCCTGTGATTGAGTATGTGTTCGTTTTATTTGTGTCATCCGTGCCTCCTTATGGAGATTGGATGCTTGTGTGCGATTTGCTAGATAGTATCAAGACCTTGACAGCGTTCTACCATCGATGCTGCGGGGTAGGCTGGACGTACTCGCGTACTCGTGCCCCAATTCGTGGTGCGGGTCGTGACACATTTATAGTGGTGGCCCATGCAGGTCAGACTTCGCGAGTTGTGCGATGTCGTAGTAGTGTGGCATCTTTGTTACACTATTGCGTGCCTGCGATAGGATCTAGGACATAGGATACTAGGACGATAGCGAATACTCAATCACAATTCCTTGAGAGATTCCTGGGATGACCCCTGAGAATCTTGTTATAATTTCTAATTTAAAATTATTCCCTTGTTCCGTCCATTCTCACTTGTTGATTGTTGATCAGGTATTAAATTAGGATTTTGGTTTCATTGTAGGGTTTGATTTCATATCAAGATAAATTTACAGACTGATTTATGGTATTATTTGATGATACACGTCGATGAGGACAGTGAGAAAGATTAACACTAGGGCTATTGGATTACTAGATATGGATTTAAATTTTAATTCGAAGCTTGAAAATGGACTGTATTTAGGAAAAATTTTGAGAAGTCAAGATATTATGTTATAAAAATTTTATTTTTGAGGAATTCAGATTCAATTTGATGAACCTAGACAAACTGTAAGGATTTTTGGAAGTGATAAAAATTTTTGTTTCAGTATTTAGATAATTGATCTTGAGGGAAGTATATGCATTTTACTTAAAATTTATTCAAGGAGTTATTTTTGAGGAATTTTATTTTGAGGATAAGATTTTATAGGGGGAGAGATATACTAGTATATAATAGATGAGATGCATGTGTAAGGATATGTTGACTTAAGCATGATTGAGATTTCACTGCCAACTGGCTTAGGTGTTCATCTAAGATTGTTTTGGAGAGAGAACAGTACTTAGTGTAGTGTGTTGCATTTGATATGCACTTGAGTGATAAGGATAACTAGTATCAACGGTTGCAGTAGGTAAGGAAGCTAACAGTGAGTGTGCTTGTAGTAGAACTGTGGTACTTAGAGGGATAGAAGTATCAGACCATGGATGCATCTTTGACCTGTGCAATCACAACTAGGTTTTTTCCAATCTTTTATCTTGAATGTTGCTTCTTTAGAACTGTACTGTCCTTCCTTGATGATATCGCATTTTTGCCTAAATTGATTCTTTGGAATCTGTCTTCAGGATGTCGCCGCAGACACGGTCTATGAGAGCGGGAACACCAGCTTTAGAGGGGTCTGCCACCTCTCCACCTGAGGGACAGACAGCCGTAGTTCCCCCTACATCTCCGGTGCATGTAGGAGTGTCTGCACTTTTCGGGGATCCTCCTCCCCACCTGTTCAGAAGATTGCCGCAGCTGTGACGGACAACCTTCCTCCTCCACCGACTTCGATTCCTGGAGGTTTGCCCATTGACGGGACGCAGATGTTTACCTTGATCCAGGGCATGGTAGATGCCCAGAGAGTGATGGAAGATGCTCAGCGAGTTCAAGCTGAGGCTCAGAGGGTGCAAGCAGAAGCGCACCAGGCACAAACCGAGCTGATGAGAGAAAACATGGAGAATGCTCATCAGGTGACTCTCCAAGCTTTGGAGAAAGTAGCACAGTACCAGCAGTTTCCCGGCCAGCAGCAACAGAGATTAGGCACTATAGTGGACTTCAAAAGGATGATGCCTCGAGAGTTCAAAGGCACCGAAGGGATACTCTACGCTGACGACTGGCTAGAGAATATAGAGAGGAGCCTGCGATTGACCCAGATTCCGGAGAACTTGCAGATAGAAGCCGCCGGCAGTCAGATGTTCGATATCGCACTCACGTGGTATCGCACGGAGCCGACAATTACTGCACAAGGACTTACTTGGGAGACCTTCAAGGAACTCTTCAAGGAGAAGTTCTTTCCCGACGTGGCATTGGGAACCTTGGAAAGTCAGTTTCATGACTTGGTTCAAGGAAACATGTCGGGCGACGAGTACGCTGCAGAATTCTGTAGATTGAGCCGTTTTGCATCGTCTATAATTCGGGACCCAGAAGATCGAGCCCAGAAATTCAGAAAGGGACTGACGAGAGAGATTAGGTCGCGCACTTCTGGTCGTCGTACCGCTACCTTTGAGGCTATCTTGATGGATGCTCAGATTGCAAAAGAGGATATGGACCTCAGGCCTAAAAGGAGTCACAATACTTTTGGAGATACGAATGGTAGCACAGGACCAGCCAAGCACCCCCGTATTCAGCACCAACAGCAGTACCAAGTACCATTTCATATTCAGCAACAACCATGGACATTTCAGCATCTACCGCAGTACCTAGCACCAGTTCCTATCCAACAACATCCATGGGCGTATCAGTATCAACAACGGTACCAGGCACCAGTCCGTGTTCAGCAGAATCAACAACAGCCTCCAAGAGAGACACAACAGACTTGTCATTTCTGTAAGAAGCCAGGTCACCTTTGGGAGAGCTGTAGAACGAGGCTAGGACTTTGTTTGTACTGCGGCGCTGCGGGACATCGAGTAAGAGATTGTCTTCTAGCCCCTTATCTTCCCGGCCAGCGCGCAGTTTCAGATTATAGAGATCCAGTTAGGCTACCTGTGGAACCGTATAATGCTCAGCACCGCGAAGGGAACTACCCCAGCAGGGCGGGGCATTTGCGATGACGGTCGAGAAGACTGATACTGCAGGTAATGTGTTAGCAGGTTTTGTTCTTTCCTTCCTTTTGTTCCTCTCTATTTGATTGATTGATTGATTCCTTAGTACAATAGTTGTGTGCATAATTTTCTTGTTATAATATAGTTAGTTGTATACCCTGATACAGAGACTGCAATACCATGACGAAAGATACTATGACTGTACATATTCCCCTTGGGTTGCATGTTGTATGATTGTAGAAAGATTTTCGTAGACCATGATTATCGGAGTTTGACCATGACGAAGATTCATGAAGGAGTTATGACTTGACAGGAGAGACAAGATGATTAACAAAATGATTAAAAATTCGAGGATAAACATCGATTTAAATAAAGGGCCAAGAAATTAACATGGCATAATTGGTGGTTTATTAATTCCAGGAAGATTATGATGTGATTAAATTGGTTATTCAAATTTGGAAATCTTGGGAGACTATCATTATATTTATTTGGTTGCAAGTTATGAATTTTAGAATTTTATAGTTGGATGTCGCATTTGGAAAATCCCTAAGTATCGTATTGTTGAGCATTTTGAGGAAGAAGAAATCGAGAAATAAAATTATTGATGGACTAAATGTTTGAATTTAAACTTTTTGGACGAGATTTCATTTTATATACGAGCATTGATTAAAATCAAATTTGAGGAGTGTATATTAAATTCTGAGTATTGAATTATTAACTCAAAACTTTCAAGGAAAATTTTAAAAAAATGGACTTTGATTTTATTTCGAGGATTTTTCCAGAATGCAATAATTTCAGAATTTTTGAAAATTGTGAAAGGACATTGGGGATTATTACCTGATTTCGTGATTTATGAATTTAAACTTTGAGGGAAAATAGTAATGTGTATGAATAAACGCTACTTTGAGGATTTTGAATTTCGAGGACGAAATTCTTTTAAGGAGGGTAGACTTGTCACTACCACGTTCCGGGAACAGGGGTATTTTTGACTTTTTATAATATTTAATATTATGGTAGTTACAATTAATTAATTGCATGATAGTATATTTGATTTTTAATAAATGTGTGATGTGTAATTTAAATATAATATTATATGCAGTGTTTATTTACTATTTGAGCTGGTAGACTTGACCTAGAAGCCTAGTAGATGAACACCTGTCGAAATTATGGAATTTTTGTATTTAATTATTTAGTTAGAATTTAATTCTTGGAGTTTGTAATTAATTATCGTATTTTATTTAATATTTTGCGCATTGCCTTTGCTTCGATATTTGGAGCACTACCCTAGCTTTTGCCTCCCAACAAATTTCACAATCTTGCCCTAGACATGCCCGCCTTCCATTCTGCTATTTTTTTTCAACTCAAATTATGCTCTCTGTGCATTATTTCTAGCCGCACAAAAATCGTCGCGGACGTTATTTAATAAATTTCTATTTTTGTATCGTTGTGCGTTCCAATCGAAATTGGAGGCAATCTTGACCTATTTTTTGTGCGGCCGAAATTAGGGTAATATTCTGTTCTGAGTCATCTTCATTATTGGTATGGATGACCTGACCTGATTTTGGCCCCATGTACTCCTAATTAATTTTAGAACACAACTTGCATTTATTTCTAATTAAATTGAGGATACTATTTAAACCAATTCTGAAAATCCTAATTTAATTCCAGTGTCCTGCAAATTTAGCCCGTACCAAACCTACAGCGCCCCCTGACCCTACAAAACACCAGACACCGAATCGCCCGCCAAATTTTTGTCATTTTATGCGTCTGTGAAAAAACCCAAATTTAAGGGGACTAATTTGCAAATTTGCATTTTTGGTGTCAACACCCATTTGTTTAAACCAATAAAGGAGCCCCATTAATTTTTAATTAAACCTCACCCTCATTCCTACATTAATTATTTTTCTCCATGACCAATCTAGACCACCCATTCAAGGGATGCAATCACCACCCTTCATCAACACCCTCTCTCCCTTATTTAATGTTATGTCCCATCAAACCCTAATCCCTAGAAAACCTAGGTAGCCCACCTCCTCACAAGCCCCCACATTTCCTCTCCCCAACCGTATGAAATCCCTCTTCTTCCTCTTTTCTCCATTTTTCACTTTCTTTTTCTTTCTTTCTTCTTCTTCTCCTTCTTCCTTTACTAATTTAAATTAGAGGAGAAGGGGGGAAACACTGTTCACCCCTCAAAATACTGTTCTCAGGGCGGCCGAGTCCCCGCAGCCGGCCACTACTGCTCGAGAGCCCCCGACTTCCTGTTCACCGGCAGTCCCTGCCAACTCCGGCCCCCTCTGAACTCCGGTGGAGCCGACTGCTCGTTCTCCCAACCGAGCATGCACGCCGGCGCTCCACTTCTCCTCCCTCTGCGGTGAGCCGGCGGCCAAGCTGAACCGAAGCTCCCCTCTTCCCATCAACTCCGGCAGGGACTCCACAGCCGGCCCACTGCTCGGCCGACTCCCTCCGGCGGCCAGCCAGTCCAACCCCTTCCTCCCTGCTGCTCCTCCCCCTGTGTATATCCTCCGACGGCCCGCTGGCAGCCACCCCGCACCTGCTGTGTGCAGCCCTCCGGCGGCCATCAGTCCGGCAGACCCCATATTCCTCCCTGTCAGCCTCCGACTCCCCATTCCTCCCACCGTACCCCCTGCTGCTCGACAACCCCCTCGATCACCACCATCAATCCATCACCACCCCTTAGCCTCCGGTCGAGCTCCTCCTCCCTGTACTCCGGCCGTACTCCGGCCAACCCAACCTCTGTAAGTATTCTTTCTCCTCTCCCTCTTCCTTCTTTATTTATATATATATATGTATATATATACATACGTATATATGTATATATATACATACGTATATATGTATGAGTATATACTAATATATATATGTATAGTAATTATTTAATTAATGTTTTATACGCATATATGTATTATTGTATATGTATTAGTATATATTATTTAATGGGTAGATACATATATATGTACATGAATGCGTATACGTATATTGGTATGTATTTAGGTGTATGTTTTAATTCTAATTAGTATATGTTAATTGCTATATGTTTAATAAAAACATAATTTGGCATATATAAATAAATGTAGCATAATATGTATTTTGGGATTATATATATACATATGATATATACGTATTTTGGTATATAAAATGTAATAGTATACGTACTATTTTGGTATATATATATATATATATATATATATATATATATATATATATATATATATACATATAGATATATATATATTGTATTGGTTTAATTGGTATATATATATTATGCATTTGAATATACTTAGTATATTTTAATTTAATTGGTATATGATTATATATATATACTTCGTATATGTTTAGTATATTCTGAAAATCTATTAGTACGTATATGTATACAAGTATATAGTATATTTTATTGGTACGAATGTATATATATACGTTTTTCTTAAACTAATAGATATATATTTAAATATGTTTTGGCATACATATGATGTAAGTATAAATATATATATCTTCTTTGTTCAACTGGTATAGTATAATATGTATCCCTACTAGATGACCCTAGTCGGCTAGTGCCATGTTTGGCATAGCCCTAAGGCCAGTACATTCTATTTGTGTGTTAGAATAGCATCTGTTACAAGTGATATTGTGATGTGTTTTAGGACTGTTGTTTCACCCAGGGGATACTCTGGAACCGGACATCCATAATTACCAGCTAAGGACCCAAGGCAAGTACATTCTCTGATAATTTCTAATTCCTTGATAATTTCTATAAATTAAATAATTATGAAATATTACAT
>JAYESA010000002.1:89064970-89067470 GCA_036927795.1 Iris macrosiphon | reverse complement strand
GCTTCCTAACTACACAACATATGTCCTTAAGATTCTAGGACACTAGCTATATCATTAGATCATCTCATCACACTCACTAGAACTCATGATCACTTGCATCCAATGCACTAGTTATTAACTTCTATAATACACATATTTTACTTCACTCTCAATGGCAGACATATGGTTCCATATCTCTATTGATGTATATGTATCTCTCCTCAAACCTTTTACAGACGGATACACAAATCAGGGATACACCACATATCTTCCATGACCAATCTTGATATTTTTCAACCCATGACATAATATTAACACTCCAGCTTCCACTTTCTAATAGTCATGAACTCACACTGACACTCATCACCTATTGTGCATCCTGCACATAATTTTTAGACACTCTTTCACCTATTGCTTTCAACACATCACTAGCCTCTATATCAGGTGATATACCCATCACTAGTCATATACTGCTACACTCTTATCTACTCACATCAATGTAACACAAGTCTTACTACTTTGGCACAATGTATTCTTATTCCCTCACACTCTCCTATACACTTATGGGTACCATTCTACTATGAAACACTCAATAATACCCTTTATGTATATACATTTCTCTACTCTTGATACACCCGAGTATCAACCCACCAATCATATATCATGCTCCATTGATTCCTAATACAATTTTCTTGATACTTAAATGTTTACATGGCTCACCCAACTACATAAATTCATGACTATCCAGAACTGGTATGCTGATTCTGATACTAACTCATGGAACCACTACTGATACTCTCTACTCTCCATTTTGCCTATAGTATATGACACCTGTCATATAACTATTGCTACAAAGTACTATGCTATGGGTTATCCCTAGATTTATGCCTATTGCTCACCTGCCCAACAAAGAACCACTTACAGACTCATAAGCCACACTCATAATAGTCAATACTGATAGTCAAGATACAGATCTAATTGTAATTTACCAATTATCACACTAACAAGGACTCTAATGGAAAGAAGCTCTATAAGGAACTGGACTAGAGAACTGAAGGTATCTCTACTGCTAAGCTAAGGAACAATGGAATAAAGTCCTATAATAACAGAAATGAATAATTATTGAGATGATACTTTAAGAACCAATTTAAGATACAATCTGATAATCATATATGTCTGTCCAAAATTATGACACTCAGAATCCTTGCCACGCTAGTAAGCATAGCTGCGATAAACGATAGATTCTATAACTAGGGTATGCAACTCTATAATCATGTCATCTAGAATCCTCACCATGCCAACCGGTATGGCTGCAAGAAACTCTAAATTTCATAACTAAGATATGTACATCCGAAGTCAGGTTCCTATATTTCTGCTACGCCAGCTAATATGGCTGCGATAAACTATAGGCTCCATAACCAAAGTAGATATTTCACCTTTCTCACTGTCCTTATCAACATATGTCATCAGATGATACCATAATTTTAGTCCGTAAAATTCATCTCAATATGAAATCAAACTCAATAAAGACACCAAGAATTAAATTCAATAACCGATTCACCAAGAATCCAATTCAACAACAACAAGTGAGAGCGGACGGAAACAAGGGAAAATATTTGAAATGGGAATTGTAATAAGATTCTCAAGGGTCGTCCCCAGGAATCTCTCAAAAAATTTGTGATTGAGTATCCTCTCATCCTAATATCTTATATCCTATATCCTATCACAGGCTCGCAGTAGTACAACTAAGTCATCGCACTACCACGATATCGCACAACTAGCTAACTACTAACTAATCACTAACCACTAATACATATATACATGTACACATATCTATATATATAATACTTAACTATAGATACTAGTACATATATATATATATAGATCTAAACAATTAACTATATAAATATTAAGTAATACATACTAATTAACTATTACTAGTAAACTAACCAACTAACATTTAACTAACTAACTCAAGAAGCTAACTTATCAATAACTAACTAGCTAACTACTAAAATATAGTTTACATAATTACCAATTAAGAAATATATATACATCAATACCATATATTTAGCTATTATTTATTAATAATATATAATTATATATAAATACCCGCAAGACTGTCACTAAAATTGCTTGCTGCCGTCACTGAAGGCCATTGCTGCTGTTGCAATTACTGCTGCTGCTATTGCGTCATTGTTGTTGTCGCTAATGTTGTCGCTGCTGCTGTTGCAATTACTGTTGTCGTTGCGACTACTGCTGTTGTTGCTAATGTACTGCTGCTGCTGTCGCTGAAGTCGCTGCTGCTGCTATTGCTGAAACCATGGCTGTCGCCAATGCTGCTGCTGCTGTAGCTATTGTTGCTGCTGTTGTTGCTAAAGTTGTTGTTGCTGTCGCTAAAACTCTGTTGCCCCCCTTCTCTCTCTCTTACTCTAATATACAATTCACAATATATACATATATATATATATATATATATATATATATATATATATATATATATAGACAACTATACAATTAC